>JAXIVH010000527.1:45523-77728 GCA_036785325.1 Urophycis tenuis | reverse complement strand
ACATACATACATTTTTTGTATTGTGCATTATGGTTTGTTGATGCCTCAGTAAACCTTGACTTGAGTATAACAACATGCACGGCAACCCATTTAAATGACCATCAAGTATTCGGTATGGTAAATGATTGTCGTCCATTTCATTGCTTAAATGTGTTAGTTTTCCCCAGCAGATGGCAGCATCTCATAATATGTTGGCACGTGGCAGAGACTGTATGGCTTGAAAGACAATACATTTTAGTGTTTCTTATTTCAAGATTCCTTATTCCTGTTGTCCTTTTCTTTCACGAGTATCATTTTATAAGATAATCACTAAGAAACTTTATTTGAACTCTCAATATCTTATGACTTTCATAATTATAATAATGTTTATCACTGTAATTTTATAACACAGATAAAGCCGACCATTCTCTATAGGGAAACACGAATAAAGCGTTCACACACACACACGCACGCACACACACACACACACACACACACGCACACGCACACGTACACGCACACACACACTAACACACACACACGCACACGCACACGCACACGTACACGCACACACACACACACACACACACACACACACACACACACACACACACACACACAGAGGGAGCTCGTCACAGCTCAGTGCCTCACTTCCACATCTCTGATTCTCTGGCTTGCCGGTGATTTCCCCAAAATCGACAATTATTGCGGAGCACGTCCCAGCTGGGAGTGAGCCAAAGATAGCTCTAGAAGCACATGCCCCCCCCCCCCCCGTCGCCTCCCTCCATCTTTTCTGACTCAGTACCCCTCCCCCCCCCCCCCCCCAAACAAACAGCCACATGCATCCAGAAGCAATAAGCAATAAAGACAAAAAGCAGTGGGACAAGAGGGTTGGATCAGATAGATGAGATACGTTTTTTTTTTTAAGGCACGCCTTTATAGTCTGCACAACGCTATTGTATCTGAACACAGGAGACACACACACACAAACACACACACACACACACACAAACACACACTCACACACACACACACACACACACACAGACACAGAGGAAAGTAACCCAGATGAGGGAACATAAGGGTGGTACAGACAAATTCTTAAGTCTAACACTTCACAGTACAGCTGATCTTTTTTTTAATGGAGCTCTGTGCTGTGAACCGAACCAATCCAAAAGACACTAGAGCCATGTGTTCATTTCATTTGCAAACAGTTCTTGCCGTTGGTTCGATGGCGTCAGTTGAGCACAGGGTCGGTGGGTTGACCCCACAAGTTGACAACATAATGCGAGGCCAATTCAGACGTCTGAATTGGCCAGACGTCTGAATTAAACTATCGAACCCGGAACCTTCTGCCCGCACCCTGACCACTACTTTATTGGAGCAAGATGAGACAATATATATCAAATGACAAGAAATGTTTGCAAATACCATGAGTTGACGTGCCTGTCTAAACCCAGGCTTTTAAACCAGAACGGACTCACGGTATACAACGCAATACAGCTTATACAATAAACCACTGCTATGCCTATCGAATCACAATCAATGACAAACAGCAATATCACAAAGGTTAAGTCCAAATTTTTGTACCAATCTTCGATTAGAAAAGTGCCAACAGTAATGAATCTGACATAGTGAATAAAGTTGTACACGTGGTAACGAGTAGAGGAGAGGGCCGTGTTTGAATCGAAGAAACAAGCCAGGGCTGGAAAGCTAACTAGGGGTGAGTAAACAGTACATATTTTCTACCGAGAGATAAGACTGGCTATCGGATTTCTTTAGAAACACATTCTACTTTTACTTGGAGTGAAAACATACCTAATCAAGTTTGAAATTAAACTCTGTTTAAGGTTGTTCTACTTTCAAGAGACGGCCCACACAGCTTCTAATAGACTAAACTGTAGAAATGTGGGCTTCACCGAAATTGAACCCAGATCAAGTCCCTGCAACGATATGCCCTTGGATATGACAAACGGGTTAAACGGTGGAACAACTCTTAATCTCATTTAAAGTCTAAACCAAATTAGGAAGCATGGCTATTCAAGTATTAAATGATGGAATTAGGTTTCTTTTTCTTCGTGAGCTGGTACAGAATCCTGTCTCGTGGATGGCTCAGCTTCAACCACGTCCAGGAGGTTAGCAGCCCACATCTCATTCAAACTACAGCCTCTCTGGCCCTTAAATGCTACGATGAATAAGGGAAGCATGTGCAAAGCAAGGTCCAGTGCACCACATTTTAACATCTACTGCCTAGTTGCCTATCCTACGTTGTTAAAGCAATACAATGTTGACTTAAAGCCTTTTTCTACCCATCTATTGGAGATCGAATCAAAAAAACAAATTTGACTCATTTGGAGGAAAAAGGGTTAAACTGTTTGCCTATGAAATATTGCCATTCTATCCTTTTAGCTTGACGTGCAAAGCCCCCTATGAGGACCACCCCTCCCACCTCCCATTTTTGTTTCCAATGCATTTATGATACTTCTGCTCAGTCTAACATTAGACAAATTGTTTTTTTTTTTGTATAAAAAAAATCCCCCACTAAAGGCCTCATTTAATCGTTTTTTTTAATATGGTTATGCTTTCCTATTGTATTTTCATTTTTAATCTCAAGTAGCCAGCTTGGAGAGACACACCCGTGTCTGACCGTGAACCCCCCCCCCCCCCCTCCCCCCCCCCCCCCGCCCATTTATATGCCATTTCTAAAAGCTTCCGTCATTCGCGCACTACGGTGTCAGTCTGAGTCATCTGGCGGGCATGCATGTCCCCCTGTCAACCAATCAACATCAAGCACTTCTGCTTGCCTCCCGCCCTCCTCTGCTGAAGACCTGAGCAGGCCCGTCGTCATCGGGCTCCGACGGTTCTTCCCCACACACCCGCTGGAGAGTGGAGGAAGAGGAGGTGAGGGAAGAGTTGGGGCGTGTATGTGGGGTCTTATGTTGAGGTGCCTGCTCTCCAAAGACTCCATGTCAGTGGTGCTGCAGAGTCCAGGTTCATGTTTCTGCAGAGTACATGTCAGTGTAGCCGAGTCCATGTCGGGGTTTCTGTTGCGTCCATGTCAGCGTGTCTGCAGATTCCGGGACGGTGTTACTGCAGAGTCCATGTCAGTGATTCTCCAGATTTCATGTCAGTATTTCTGCAGAACCCCCGTCATTGTTTCCGCAAAGTCCCCGTCAGTGTTTCTGCAGAGTCCATGTCAGTGTTCCTGCAGAGTCCAGGATCGGGTTTTTCACAGAATGTCAGCGTTTCTGCAGCTCTCCGCGGTTTAGTGTATCGTAGTGCGCGTGTGTGCGTGCATCTACGTATACAAAGTTCACAGTGTCTGTGTTTTTATGACGTGTGCATGTGTGCGTGCTTGTGGAGATGGGAGCTCAGGTTGGAGTGGAACATCAAATGAGGCGTGAAAGTGCTGATCTACAAAGCTGTGCTGATTGCAGTGCAGGTGAGCTTTGAGGTGCGGGTGGCGGGCGGTGGTAGTGGTGGTGAGTCGGCCGGTCGGGTGGGGGCGAGGTGTCTTGAGGGTCCTTTTGGTGGTCTATCCTGACGTGTAGGCGGCGGGCTCCACGTTGTTGTTCTGCCCGTCCTCTATGGCCTTGTTCCTCTCCGCTGTGGACAGAACCGAGGGCCCGGAGTCCACCACCACTCTCTTTGATCTGGAGGGGTCAGAAAGACGTCGGGAAACACATGAACACACACGGAAATTGTTATCTTCTTTCCATGTATTTCCAAAGACACTAGACTGAATGAACAACATTTATAAAGGTCAAGGCCACGTTTACACATGGCCAGGTATTTAGAGAAACAAATATTCCCCCCCCCCCCCCCCCCTCCATTTTTCAATAACAACATCGTGCACACATCGTTTTCAAAAAAGTTCTTGTTTACATAAACCCGCATAAATTGCCAAACAAACAAGAAAAATAGGGTGCTCACGTGACGTTTAGCATTTTATGGTACATAAGGTGATGTTTGAGAACCTAAAACCCTGTTTCTCCCAGTTGACATGGCAACACATAACCGGCAATTTCCGAAATCTCCACTTTGGCTGGAGTTTTTGGAAATACTCGTTTTCTAAACTGCAGGGAAATAACTGAGTCTTCCCTTAGTGTTAGCAGGGCCTGAATGAACAACAATAATAGGGGTCAAGTCAGCTGTCCCTACTAATTAGCAGCCCTGATGACGATGGAGTTGCACCTTGTTTCAAACCAATCAGTGACAGAGAAGAATGTTGTTGGATGTAAAGAACATTTGAAAACAACCTTCAGCAGCTGAGCTACTTGACTCTGTATTACGACAGTTCTAGTTTCAATGGAGGTGTAGTTGGAAGCTGCTTCGGGGTCAGAGCTTTGCTGGAGTGTCTCACAATTGCCACCATGGCGGTTCTAATGAGGTAATATCTGCTTTTTTTTCAAACATGTACTAACTGTTTCTTGGCATAGTTTAAAAAAAAAAGGTTGTTCTTCTTCCAGGATACTGCAGTTATCTCTACTTCTTGCTGGGTGGTGTCAAGTAAATGGTGAGTATTCTGAAAATGTGAAGTCAAAAAGGGAGCTATATATGTGCTAACCAGTATGCTCAATAGCTTACAGGAAGGGATTGGCTGGCTATCAAGATGAGCTGGAGAAGCCTGGTTATGTGCCCATAGAACAGCCAGATATGCTCCAACAGATCCCCAGCCATGCAATGCAGCAGTCTCCTAGCTATGAGCAGCAGCCATCTAGCTACATGATGCAGCAGCATCCTAGCTATGAGCCTCAAAAGCAGCAGCCACCTCGCTATGAGCCCCAGCAGCAACCTAGCTATGAGCCCCAGCGACCTCAGAAGCAGCATCCTTCTAGCTTTGTGCCACAGCAACAACCTAGCTATGTAACCAAGCAGCCTCAAAAGCAGCAACCACCTAGTTACATGATGCAGCAGCATACTAGCTATGAGCCCAAGCAGCAGCCTCCTAGCCAAGTGCCGCAGCAGCAGCCTCCTAGCTTTGCGCCACAGCAACAACCTAGCTATGAGCCCAAGCAACCTCAAAAGAAGCAGCAACCTAGCTATGAGCAGCAGCAGCCACCTAGCTATCAGCCCCAGTAGCCTCAAAAGCAGGAACAACCTAGCTATCAGCCCCAGCAGCCTCAAAAGCAGCAGCTTCCTAGCTTTGAGCCACAGCAACAACCAAGCTATGAGCCCAAGCAACCTCAAAAGCAGCAGACGCCTAGCTTTGTGCCACAGCAACAACCTAGCTATGAGCCCAAGCAACCTAGCTTTGTGCCGCAGCAAGAACCTAGCTATGAGCCCAAGCAACCTCAAAAGCAGCAGACACCTAGCTATGAGCCGCAGCAGCCACCTAGCTATGAGCAGCAGCAGCCACCTAGCTATGAGCCGCAGCAGCCACCTAGCTATGAGCAGCAGCAGCCACCTAGCTACATGATGCAGCAGCGTCCTAGCTATGAGCCCAAGCAGCAGCCTCCTAGCCATGTGCCGCAGCAGCGACACCCTAGCTATCAGCCTCAGCAGTCTCAAAAGCAGCAGCCTCCTAGCTTTGTGCCGCAACAACCTAGCTATGAGCCCAAGCAACCTCAAAAGCAGCAGACGCCTAGCTTTGTGCCACAGCAGCAACCTAGCTATGAGCCCAAGCAGCAGCAGCAGCAGCCTCCTAGCCATGTGCAGCAGCAATACCCTAGCTATGAGCCCCAGCAACCTCAGAAGCAGCAGCCTCCTAGCTTTGTGCCGCAACAACCTAGCTATAAGCCCAATCAACCTCAAAAGCAGCAGCCACCTAGCTATGAGCAGCAGCAGCCACCTAGCTATCAGCCCCAGCAGCCTCAAAAGCAGCAACACCCTAGCTATCAGCCCCAGCAGCCTCAAAAGCAGCAGCTTCCTAGCTTTGAGCCGCAGCAACAACCTAGCTATGAGCCCAAGCAACCACAAAAGCAGCAGCCACCTAGCTATGAGCAGCAGCAGCAACCTAGCTATCAGCCCAAGCAACCTAGCTTTGTGCCGCAGCAAGAACCTAGCTATGAGCCTAAGCAACCTCAAAAGCAGCAGACACCTAGCTTTGTGCCACAGCAACAACCTAGCTATGAGCCGCAGCAGCCACCCAGCTATGAGCAGCAGCAGCCACCTAGCTACATGATGCAGCAGCGTCCTAGCTATGAGCCCAAGCAGCAGCCTCCTAGCCATGTGCCGCAGCAGCGACACCCTAGCTATCAGCCGCAGCAGCCTCAAAAGCAGCAGCCTCCTAGCTTTGTGCCGCAACAACCTAGCTATGAGCCCAAGCAACCTCAAAAGCAGCAGACGCCTAGCTTTGTGCCACAGCAGCAACCTAGCTATCAGCCCAAGCAACCTAGCTATGAGCCCAAGCAACCTAGCTATGAGCCCAAGCAGCAGCAGCCTCCTAGCCATGTGCAGCAGCAATACCCTAGCTATGAGCCCCAGCAACCTCAAAAGCAGCAGCCTCCTAGCTTTGTGCCGCAACAACCTAGCTATAAGCCCAAGCAACCTCAAAAGCAGCAGACACCTAGCTTTGTGCCACAGCAACAACCTAGCTATGAGCCCAAGCAGCAGCAGCCTCCTAGCCATGTGCAGCAGCAACACCCTATCTATGAGCCCAAGCAGCCTCAAAAGCAGCAGCCTCCCAGCTTTGTGCCGCAGCAGCAACAAACTAGGTATGACCCCAAGCAACCTAGCCATGAGCCCCAGCAGCCTCAAAAGCAGCAGCCTCCTAGCCATGTGCCACAGCAACAACCTAGCTATGAGCCCAAGCAGCCTAGCTATGTGCCCCAGCAGCCTCAAAAGCAGCAGCTTCCAAGCTATGAGCCCCAGAAGCCTCAAAAGCAGCCTCAAAAGCGGCAGCCTCCTAGCTATATGCCGCAGCAGCAACCTAGCTATGAGCCCCAGCAGCATCAAAAGAAACAGCCTCCAAGCTATGATCCCCAGCAGCCTGAAAAGCAGCAGCCACCTAGCTACATGCCACAGCAGCCTCAAAAACAGCAGCAGCCTCCAAGCTATGACCTGAGAAAACCTAGCTATGAACCCCAGCAGCCTCCTAGCTATGTGCCTCAAAAGCGGCAGCCTCCTAGCTATGAGCCCCAGCAGCATCAAAAGCAGCAGCCTCCAAGCTATGAGCCCCAGCAGCCTCACAAGCAGCAGCCTCCTAGCTTTGTGCCACAGCAGCCTCCTAGCTATGAGCCCCAGCAGCATCAAAAGCAACAGCCTCCAAGCTATGAGCCCCAGCAGCCTCAAAAGCAGCAGCCTCCTAGCTATGTGCCACAGCAGCCTCCTAGCTATGAGCCCCAGCAGCCTCACAAGAAGTACCCCAGCTATGAAGCCCAGCAGCCTCAAAAGCGGCAGCCTCAGCGCTTTGAACCCCAGCAACCTCAAAAGCAGCAGCCCCCAAGCTATCAACCTAGGAAACCTAGCTATGAGCCCCAGCAGCCTCAAAAGCGGCTGCCTCCCAGCTATATGCCACAAAGGCCTCAGAAACGGCAGCCTCCTAGCTATGAGCCCCAGCAGAAGCAGCCACCTAGATACAGGCCTCAGCTGCAGCAGTGGCAACCATCTAGCCATGAGGCAAAGCGGCAGCCTCCTCGCTATGTGCCCAAGCAGCCTTACAAGTGGCAGCCTCCCAGGTACATGCCACAGCAGCCTCAGAAGCGGCATTATCCTAGCTACGTACCCCAGCAGCCTCAGAAGCGGCAAAAGTAACACAAGTTGCATCTTCTGTGGATCAGCTTGGGTATGTCTTCTCAATTTAAACTGCATACATTTCCTTAAGGTATGACTGGGTCAAGTATGGAAATGTCTCCTGAAGTTCATTAACTAACCAACATGTAATCTGCAACAGGTGGATCACTGGAGTTCCTGCAATGACATGGGTTCTACAAGCTTTGTATCTGAACGTCAAAATAAAAAAAAACTATTTTAAATGGTTTCTTTCATTGTGGCCCGTCTGCATGCTATGTTGGCAACTTTATTTTCACTTCAGTTTCAGAGGCCCTTTTAATTCTCAAGGCTTGAATCTCTATTGAAATTACACCATGGACATAGCCATGTGGCATAATGGTACGTGCAGCAGAATCACTTCTTGAATAAAATAGTGCTATTATAGGTATTGACTTGCCTTGTTGCTGCTCAAAAGCTGGGGCTCATAATAATCAACTGTGCCACTCTAGTGCATTGGGATGAGCAAAATGTGGTTCAGTTTTGGCGGGACGTTTCGACTCCATAAAGATGTCCCGTATCTGGATACGAACTCGTGGGTTTTTGTTAGTCGGAGTTGAGCAGTGGTTTTTGCGGTGGTTTGTGTACTTAAAGAATTTATTTGCGATGGAGCCAGCTAGGAACAAGAGAAAGTTTTCACCTGTTGGGAGCACTTTGATTTGATTTCAATTTGTGTTGTTAAATTTTTGCTCGTAAGATACAGTGGTGTAATGGGTAGGGTGATGTGCAAGTAATCTGGCGACCCGCGTTCAATTCTGACCTAATGCGTTTAATTTTTTTTAATTTTTGACTTTGTGTTAGAAATATCACAGAAAGACGAAGTTGTCTTTTTCCGCTAATTTACATTAACATACAAGCATTCGCAGAGCACATAACACATTCTGATGCTATTGTTTTGGTGCAGGTTTTCAGCATATTGTATTTTTATTGCCCTGTAGGTGTCACTAGCGTGCACTCGAAGCCTCGAGAAATGAACCACTTTTCAACACATTTGGCCGAAAGGCTTCAACGGTTCATGAAGCTTCGTCTCGCCATCACTAATTAGGACTATAAAATGAAGATATTTGTCGGTCGTGTTGATTGTTTGTTTTTGTGAACAGCCGAATGGTGCATGTTCCTGCGGCACGGAACTGTGAGTCGACATTTTCTCCTTTCCTACCGGGCACCTCTCAAGTCAGCTGTCCCTACTAATTAGGAGCCCTGATTACGATGGAGTTGCACCTTGTTTCGAACCAATCATCGACAGAGAAGAATGTTGTTGGATGTAAAGAACGTTTAAAAACAACCTTCAGCAGCTGAGCTACTTGACTCTGTATTACGACAGTTCTAGTTTCAATGGAGGTGTAGTTGGAAGCTGCTTCGGGGTCAGAGCTTTGCTGGAGTGTCTCACAATTGCCACCATGGCGGTTCTAATGAGGTAATATCTGCTTTTTTTCAAACATGTCCTAACTGTTTCTTGGCATAGTAAAAAAAAACGGTGGTTCTTGTTACAGGGTACTGCAGTTATCTCTACTTCTTGCTGGGTGGTTTCAAGTAAATGGTGAGTATTCTGAAAATGTGAAGTCAAAAAGGGAGCTATATATGTGCTAACCAGTATGCTCAATAGCTTACAGGAAGGGATTGGCTGGCTATCAAGATGAGCTGGAGAAGCCTGGTTATGTGCCCAAAGAACAGCCAGATATGCTCCAACAGATCCCCAGCCATGCAATGCAGCAGTCTCCTAGCTATGAGCAGCAGCCATCTAGCTACATGATGCAGCAGCATCCTAGCTATGAGCCTCAAAAGCAGCAGCCACCTCGCTATGAGCCCCAGCAGCAACCTCGCTATGTGCCACAGCAGCAGCCTACCTATGAGCCCCAGCAGCCTCAAAAGCAGCAGCCTCCTAGCCATGTGCCGCAGCAGCAACAACCTAGCTATGAGCCCCAGCAGCCTCAAAAGCAGCAGCCTCCTAGCTTTGTGCCTCAGCAGCAACAACCTAGCTATGAGCCCAAGCAACCTCAAAAGCAGCAGCCACCTAGCTACATGATACAGCAGCATCCTAGCTATGAGCCCAAGCAACCTCAAAAGCAGCCGCCACCCCGCTATGAGCCCCAGCAGCCACCTAGCTATGAGCAGCCCCAGCAGCCTCAAAAGCAGCAGCCTCCTAGCTTTGTGCCGCAGCAACAACCTAGGTATGAGCCCAAGCAGCCTCAAAAGCAGCAGCCTCCTAGCTTTGTGCCGCAGCAACAACCTAGCTATGATCCCAAGCAGCCTCAAAAGCAGCAGCCTCCTAGCTTTGTGCCGCAGCAACAACCTAGCTATGAGCCCAAGCAACCTCAAAGGCAGCAGACACCTAGCTTTCTGCAACAGCAACAACCTAGCTATGAGCCCCAGCGACCTCAGAAGCAGCAGCAGCAGCAACAACCTAGCTATGAGCCCAAGCAACCTAGCTATAAGCCCAAGCAGCAACAGGCTCCTAGCCATGTGCAGCAGCAACACCCTAGCTTTGAGCCCCAGCGACCTCAAAAGCAGCCGCCACCCCGCTATGAGCCCCAGCAGCCACCTAGCTATGAGCAGCCCCAGCAGCCTCAAAAGCAGCAGCCTCCTAGCTTTGTGCCGCAGCAACAACCTAGGTATGAGCCCAAGCAGCCTCAAAAGCAGCAGCCTCCTAGCTTTGTGCCGCAGCAACAACCTAGCTATGATCCCAAGCAGCCTCAAAAGCAGCAGCCTCCTAGCTTTCTGCAACAGCAACAACCTAGCTATGAGCCCCAGCGACCTCAGAAGCAGCAGCAGCAGCAGCAACAACCTAGCTATGAGCCCAAGCAACCTAGCTATGAGCCCAAGCAACCTAGCTATAAGCCCAAGCAGCAACAGGCTCCTAGCCATGTGCAGCAGCAACACCCTAGCTTTGAGCCCCAGCGACCTCAGAAGCAGCAGCAGCAGCAGCAACAACCTAGCTATGAGCCCAAGCAACCTAGCTATGAGCCCAAGCAACCTAGCTATAAGCCCAAGCAGCAACAGGCTCCTAGCCATGTGCAGCAGCAACACCCTAGCTTTGAGCCCCAGCAACCTCAGAAGCAGCAGCAACAACCTAGCTATGAGCCCAAGCAACCTAGCTATGAGCCCAAGCAACCTAGCTATGAGCCCAAGCAACCTAGCTATAAGCCCAAGACGCAACAGGCTCCTAGCCATGTGCAGCAGCAACACCCTAGCTTTGAGCCCCAGCAACCTCAGAAGCAGCATCCTTCTAGCTTTGTGCCACAGCAACAACCTAGCTATGTGCCCAAGCAGCCTCAAAAGCAGCAACCACCTAGTTACATGATGCAGCAGCATCCTAGCTATGAGCCCAAGCAGCAGCCTCCTAGCTTTGCGCCACAGCAACAACCTAGCTATGAGCAGCAGCAGCCACCTAGCTATGAGCCCCAGCAGCCTCAAAAGCAGCAGCTTCCTAGCTTTGAGCCGCAACAACAACCTAGCTATGAGCCCAAGAAACCTCAAAAGAAGCAGCAACCTAGCTATGAGCAGCAGCAGCCACCTAGATATCAGCCCCAGCAGCCTCAAAAGCAGGAACACCCTAGCTATCATCCCCAGCAGCCTCAAAAGCAGCAGCTTCCTAGCTTTGAGCCGCAGCAACAACCAAGCTATGAGCCCAAGCAACCTCAAAAGCAGCAGACACCTAGCTTTGTGCCACAGCCACAACCTAGCTATGAGCCCAAGCAACCTAGCTTTGTGCCGCAGCAAGAACCTAGCTATGAGCCCAAGCAACCTCAAAAGCAGCAGACACCTAGCTTTGTGCGACAGCAACAACCTACCTATGAGCAGCAGCAGCCACCTAGCTACATGATGCAGCAGCGTCCTAGCTATGAGCCCAAGCAGCAGCCTCCTAGCTTTGCGCCACAGCAACAACCTAGCTATGAGCAGCAGCAGCCACCTAGCTATGAGCCCCAGCAGCCTCAAAAGCAGCAGCTTCCTAGCTTTGAGCCGCAACAACAACCTAGCTATGAACCCAAGAAACCTCAAAAGAAGCAGCAACCTAGCTATGAGCAGCAGCAGCCACCTAGATATCAGCCCCAGCAGCCTCAAAAGCAGGAACACCCTAGCTATCATCCCCAGCAGCCTCAAAAGCAGCAGCTTCCTAGCTTTGAGCCGCAGCAACAACCAAGCTATGAGCCCAAGCAACCTCAAAAGCAGCAGACACCTAGCTTTGTGCCACAGCCACAACCTAGCTATGAGCCCAAGCAACCTAGCTTTGTGCCGCAGCAAGAACCTAGCTATGAGCCCAAGCAACCTCAAAAGCAGCAGACACCTAGCTTTGTGCGACAGCAACAACCTACCTATGAGCCGCAGCAGCCACCTAGCTATGAGCAGCAGCAGCCACCTAGCTACATGATGCAGCAGCGTCCTAGCTATGAGCCCAAGCAGCAGCCTCCTAGCCATGTGCCGCAGCAGCGACACCCTAGCTATCAGCCTCAGCAGCCTCAAAAGCAGCAGCCTCCTAGCTTTGTGCCGCAACAACCTAGCTATGAGCCCAAGCAACCTCAAAAGCAGCAGACGCCCAGCTTTGTGCCACAGCAGCAACCTAGCTATCAGCCCAAGCAACCTAGCTATGAGCCCAAGCAGCAGCAGCCTCCTAGCCATGTGCAGCAGCAATACCCTAGCTATGAGCCCCAACAACCTCAGAAGCAGCAGCCTCCTAGCTTTGTGCCGCAACAACCTAGCTATGAGCCCAAGCAACCTCAAAAGCAGCAGCCACCTAGCTATCAGCCCCAGCAGCCTCAAAAGCAGCAACACCCTAGCTATCAGCCTCAAAAGCAGCAGCTTCCTAGCTTTGAGCCGCAGCAACAACCTAGCTATGAGCCCAAGCAGCATCAAAAGCAGCAGCCTCCAAGCTATGAGCCCCAGCAGCCTCACAAGCAGCAGCCTCCTAGCTTTGTGCCACAGCAGCCTCCTAGCTATGAGCCCCAGCAGCCTCAAAAGCAGCAGCCTCCTAGCTATGTGCCACAGCGGAAGCCTCCCAGCTACGTGCCACAGCAGCCTCCTAGCTATGAGCCCCAGCAGCCTCACAAGAAGTACCCCAGCTATGAAGCCCAGCAGCCTCAAAAGCGGCAGCCTCAGCGCTTTGAACCCCAGCAACCTCAAAAGCAGCAGCCCCCAAGCTATCAACCTAGGAAACCTAGCTATGAGCCCCAGCAGCCTCAAAAGCGGCTGCCTCCCAGCTATATGCCACAAAGGCCTCAGAAACGGCAGCCTCCTAGCTATGAGCCCCAGCAGAAGCAGCCACCTAGATACAGGCCTCAGCTGCAGCAGTGGCAACCATCTAGCCATGAGGCAAAGCGGCAGCCTCCTCGCTATGTGCCCAAGCAGCCTTACAAGTGGCAGCCTCCCAGGTACATGCCACAGCAGCCTCAGAAGCGGCACTATCCTAGCTACGTACCCCAGCAGCCTCAGAAGCGGCAAAAGTAACACAAGTTGCATCTTCTGTGGATCAGCTTGGGTATGTCTTCTCAATTTAAACTGCATACATTTCCTTAAGGTATGACTGGGTCAAGTATGGAAATGTCTCCTGAAGTTCATTAACTAACCAACATGTAATCTGCAACAGGTGGATCACTGGAGTTCCTGCAATGACATGGGTTCTACAAGCTTTGTATCTGAACGTCAAAATAAAAAAAAACTATTTTAAATGGTTTCTTTCATTGTGGCCCGTCTGCATGCTATGTTGGCAACTTTATTTTCACTTCAGTTTCAGAGGCCCTTTTAATTCTCAAGGCTTGAATCTCTATTGAAATTACACCATGGACATAGCCATGTGTAGCAGAATCACTTCTTGAATAAAATAGTGCTATTATAGGTATTGACTTGCCTTTTTGCTGCTCAAAAGCTGGGGCCTCCATAATAATCAACTGTGCCACTCTAGTGCATTGGGATGAGCACCTATCTTGGTTAGCAACCACAACATAAGATGAGATTTTAAAGCTTATGTTTACAAGTCTGTTGGAGCACTTCTAACATCAAAAGTATGGGATTTGCTCAATCTTGAAACCAGATATGGTCCACAAATCAAACTGTATTGGGTTTTCCCAAGAAACATTCTATGACCTGGACATTTTTTAAGAACATGGGAACACTACCATGGTGCTAAGCGAATCTGACTGGACTTGCGCTAGGCTACACAACAGCAGCTGTTATTAACATAGGTCTGAAATGCTGAGTTGTTCTGAAGACGGACCCCAGTGCATTCTTGCCCTGCTTCATGAAGGCTGTATAGACATGTACAACCCAGTGAAAAAAGTTAATTACCAAGGTTGGAATTGAAATAAACGGAGTATAGGCTACCAGTCACAAAAGAGGAAACAGGATGGTTGTCACATTGACAATGATTGCTCAGCTCACACTCCTGCCCTTCACACTATTAATGGACATGGATCACAATTAGGACTAGTGATGTTACGGATGATACCTAGGCTTTGAAGCGCGTATCGAGTACGTCAAGCCCTTTTCAGCAAAGCCCCGTATCGAGGCTTGTGTTGTATGCGTGAGATGACGTCACGCGTGACGTTCGAAGCCTCGTTTGGCTCCACCGCTTCGAAATGTGGTTCAGTTTTGGCGGGACGTTTCGACTCCATAAAGATGTCCCGTATCTGGATACGAACTCGTGGGTTTTTGTTAGTCGGAGTTGAGCAGTGGTTTTTGCGGTGGTTTGTGTACTTAAAGAATTTATTTGCGATGGAGCCAGCTAGGAACAAGAGAAAGTTTTCACCTGTTTGGGAGCACTTTGATTTGATTTCTCCCAATAATACAATATCCAATGACATAAATTAGTGTTGTTAAATTTTTGCTCGTAAGATACAGTGGTGTAATGGGTAGGGTGATGTGCAAGTAATCTGGCGACCCGTGTTCAATTCTGACCTAATGCGTCGTTTAATTTTTTTTAATTTTTGACTTTGTGTTAGAAATATCACAGAAAGACGAAGTTGTCTTTTTCCGCTAATTTACATTAACATAAAAGCATTCGCAGAGCACATAACACATTCTGATGCTATTGTTTTGGTGCAGGTTTTCAGCATATTGTATTTTTATTGCCCTGTAGGTGTCACTAGCGTGCACTCGAAGCCTCGAGAAATGAACCACTTTTCAACACATTTGGCCGAAAGGCTTCAACGGTTCATGAAGCTTCGTCTCGCCATCACTAATTAGGACTATAAAATGAAGATATTTGTCGGTCGTGTTGATTGTTTGTTTTTGTGAACAGCCGAATGGTGCATGTTCCTGCGGCACGGAACTGTGAGTCGACATTTTCTCCTTTCCTACCGGGCACCTCTCAAGTCAGCTGTCCCTACTAATTAGGAGCCCTGATTACGATGGAGTTGCACCTTGTTTCGAACCAATCAGTGACAGAGAAGAATGTCGTTGGATGTAAAGAATGTTTAAAAACAACCTTCAGCAGCTGAGCTACTTGACTCTGTATTACGACAGTTCTAGTTTCAATGGAGGTGTAGTTGGAAGCTGCTTCGGGGTCAGAGCTTTGCTGGAGTGTCTCACAATTGCCACCATGGCGGTTCTAATGAGGTAATATCTGCTTTTTTTCAAACATGTCCTAACTGTTTCTTGGCATAGTAAAAAAAAATGGTGGTTCTTGTTACAGGGTACTGCAGTTATCTCTACTTCTTGCTGGGTGGTGTCAAGTAAATGGTGAGTATTCTGAAAATGTGAAGTCAAAAAGGGAGCTATATATGTGCTAACCAGTATGCTCAATAGCTTACAGGAAGGGATTGGCTGGCTATCAAGATGAGCTGGAGAAGCCTGGTTATGTGCCCAAAGAACAGCCAGATATGCTCCAACAGATCCCCAGCCATGCAATGCAGCAGTCTCCTAGCTATGAGCAGCAGCCATCTAGCTACATGATGCAGCAGCATCCTAGCTATGAGCCTCAAAAGCAGCAGCCACCTCGCTATGAGCCCCAGCAGCAACCTACCTATGAGCCCCAGCAGCCTCAAAAGCAGCAGCCTCCTAGCTTTGTGCCTCAGCAGCAGCAACAACCTAGCTATGAGCCCAAGCAACCTCAAAAGCAGCAGCCACCTAGCTACATGATACAGCAGCATCCTAGCTATGAGCCCAAGCAACCTCAAAAGCAGCCGCCACCCCGCTATGAGCCCCAGCAGCCACCTAGCTATGAGCAGCCCCAGCAGCCTCAAAAGCAGCAGCCTCCTAGCTTTGTGCCGCAGCAACAACCTAGGTATGAGCCCAAGCAGCCTCAAAAGCAGCAGCCTCCTAGCTTTGTGCCGCAGCAACAACCTAGCTATGAGCCCAAGCAGCCTCAAAAGCAGCAGCCTCCTAGCTTTGTGCCGCAGCAACAACCTAGCTATGAGCCCAAGCAACCTCAAAGGCAGCAGACACCTAGCTATGAGCCCAAGCAACCACCTAGCTATGAGCCCAAGCAACCTAGCTATGAGCCCAAGCAACCTAGCTATAAGCCCAAGCAGCAACAGGCTCCTAGCCATGTGCAGCAGCAACACCCTAGCTTTGAGCCCCAGCAACCTCAGAAGCAACAACCTAGCTATGAGCCCAAGCAACCTAGCTATGAGCCCAAGCAGCAACAGGTTCCTAGCCATGTGCAGCAGCAACACCCTAGCTTTGAGCTCCAGCGACCTCAGAAGCAGCATCCTTCTAGCTTTGTGAAAAAGCAACAACCTAGCTATGTGCCCAAGCAGCCTCAAAAGCAGCAACCACCTAGTTACATGATGCAGCAGCATCCTAGCTATGAGCCCAAGCAGCAGCCTCCTAGCTTTGCGCCACAGCAACAACCTAGCTATGAGCAGCAGCAACAACCTAGCTATGAGCCCCAGCAGCCTCAAAAGCAGCAGCCTCCTAGCTTTGTGCCTCAGCAGCAGCAACAACCTAGCTATGAGCCCAAGCAACCTCAAAAGCAGCAGCCACCTAGCTACATGATAGAGCAGCATCCAAGCTATGAGCCCAAGCAACCTCAAAAGCAGCCGCCACCCCGCTATGAGCCCCAGCAGCCACCTAGCTATGAGCAGCCCCAGCAGCCTCAAAAGCAGCAGCCTCCTAGCTTTGTGCCGCAGCAACAACCTAGGTATGAGCCCAAGCAGCCTCAAAAGCAGCAGCCTCCTAGCTTTGTGCCGCAGCAACAACCTAGCTATGAGCCCAAGCAGCCTCAAAAGCAGCAGCCTCCTAGCTTTGTGCCGCAGCAACAACCTAGCTATGAGCCCAAGCAACCTCAAAGGCAGCAGACACCTAGCTATGAGCCCAAGCAACCACCTAGCTATGAGCCCAAGCAACCACCTAGCTATGAGCCCAAGCAACCTAGCTATGAGCCCAAGCAGCAACAGGCTCCTAGCCATGTGCAGCAGCAACACCCTAGCTTTGAGCCCCAGCAACCTCAGAAGCAGCTGCAACAAACTAGCTATGAGCCCAAGCAACCTAGCTATGAGCCCAAGCAGCAACAGGTTCCTAGCCATGTGCAGCAGCAACACCCTAGCTTTGAGCTCCAGCGACCTCAGAAGCAGCATCCTTCTAGCTTTGTGAAAAAGCAACAACCTAGCTATGTGCCCAAGCAGCCTCAAAAGCAGCAACCACCTAGTTACATGATGCAGCAGCATCCTAGCTATGAGCCCAAGCAGCAGCCTCCTAGCTTTGCGCCACAGCAACAACCTAGCTATGAGCAGCAGCAGCCACCTAGCTATGAGCCCCAGCAGCCTCAAAAGCAGCAGCTTCCTAGCTTTGAGCCGCAGCAACAACCTAGCTATGAGCCCAAGAAACCTCAAAAGAAGCAGCAACCTAGCTATGAGCAGCAGCAGCCACCTAGATATCAGCCCCAGCAGCCTCAAAAGCAAGAACACCCTAGCTATCATCCCCAGCAGCCTCAAAAGCAGGAGCTTCCTAGCTTTGAGCCGCAGCAACAACCAAGCTATGAGCCCAAGCAACCTCAAAAGCAGCAGACGCCTAGCTTTGTGCCACAGCCACAACCTAGCTATGAGCCCAAGCAACCTAGCTTTGTGTCGCAGCAAGAACCTAGCTATGAGCCGCAGCAGCCACCTAGCTATGAGCAGCAGCAGCCACCTAGCTACATGATGCAGCAGCGTCCTAGCTATGAGCCCAAGCAGCAGCCTCCTAGCCATGTGCCGCAGCAGCGACACCCTAGCTATCAGCCTCAGCAGCCTCAAAAGCAGCAGCCTCCTAGCTTTGTGCCGCAACAACCTAGCTATGAGCCCAAGCAACCTCAAAAGCAGCAGACGCCTAGCTTTGTGCCACAGCAGCAACCTAGCTATCAGCCCAAGCAACCTAGCTATGAGCCCAAGCAGCAGCAGCCTCCTAGCCATGTGCAGCAGCAATACCCTAGCTATGAGCCCCAGCAACCTCAGAAGCAGCAGCCTCCTAGCTTTTTGCCGCAACAACCTAGCTATGAGCCCAAGCAACCTCAAAAGCAGCAGCCACCTAGCTATGAGCAGCAGCAGCCAACTAGCTATCAGCCCCAGCAGCCTCAAAAGCAGGAACACCCTAGCTATCAGCCCCAGCAGCCTCAAAAGCAGCAGCTTCCTAGCTTTCAGCCGCAGCAACAACCTAGCTATGAGCCCAAGCAACCTCAAAAGCAGCAGACACCTAGCTTTGTGCCACAGCAACAACCTAGCTTTGAGCCGAAGCAACCTAGCTTTGTGCCGCAGCAAGAACCTAGCTATGAGCCTAAGCAACCTCAAAAGCAGCAGACACCTAGCTTTCTGCCACAGCAACAACCTAGCTATGAGCCGCAGCAGCCACCTAGCTATGAGCAGCAGCAGCCACCTAGCTACATGATGCAGCAGCATCCTAGCTATGAGCCCAAGCAGCAGCCTCCTAGCCATGTGCCACAGCAGCGACACCCTAGCTATCACTCGCAGCAGCCTCAAAAGCAGCAGCCTCCTAGCTTTGTGCCGCAACAACCTAGCTATGAGCCCAAGCAACCTCAAAAGCAGCAGACGCCTAGCTTTGTGCCACAGCAGCAACCTAGCTATCAGCCCAAGCAACCTAGCTATGAGCCCAAGCAGCAGCAGCCTCCTAGCCATGTGCAGCAGCTACACCCTAGCTATGAGCCCAAGCAGCCTCAAAAGCAGCAGCCTCCTAGCTTTGTGCCGCAGCAGCAACAAACTAGGTATGACCCCAAGCAACCTAGCTATGAGCCCCAGCAGCCTCAAAAGCAGCAGCCTCCTAGCCATGTGCCACAGCAACAACCTAGCTATGAGCCCAAGCAGCCTAGCTATGTGCCCCGGCAGCCTAAAAAGCAGCAGCTTCCAAGCTATGAGCCCCAGAAGCCTCAAAAGCAGCCTCCAAGCTACGAGCCGCAGCAGCCTCAAAAGCGGCAGCCTCCTAGCTATATGCCGCAGCAGCAACCTAGCTATGAGCCGACGAAACCTAGCTATGCGCCACAGCAGCCTCCTAGCTATGAGCCCCAGCAGCATCAAAAGCAACAGCCTCCAAGCTATGATCCCCAGCAGCCTGAAAAGCAGCAGCCACCTAGCTACATGCCACAGCAGCCTCAAAAACAGCAGCAGCCTCCAAGCTATGGCCTGAGAAAACCTAGCTATGAGCCCCAGCAGCCTCCTAGCTATGTGCCTCAAAAGCGGCAGCCTCCTAGCTATGAGCCCCAGCAGCATCAAAAGCAGCAGCCTCCAAGCTATGAGCCCCAGCAGCCTCACAAGCAGCAGCCTCCTAGCTTTGTGCCACAGCAGCCTCCTAGCTATGAGCCCCAGCAGCATCAAAAGCAACAGCCTCCAAGCTATGAGCCCCAGCAGCCTCAAAAGCAGCAGCCTCCTAGCTATGTGCCACAGCGGAAGCCTCCCAGCTACGTGCCACAGCAGCCTCCTAGCTATGAGCCCCAGCAGCCTCAAAAGCGGCTGCCTCCCAGCTATATGCCACAAAGGCCTCAGAAACGGCAGCCTCCTAGCTATGAGCCCCAGCAGAAGCAGCCACCTAGATACAGGCCTCAGCTGCAGCAGTGGCAACCAGCTAGCCATGAGGCAAAGGGGCAGCCTCCTCGCTATGTGCCCAAGCAGCCTTACAAGTGGCAGCCTCCCAGGTACATGCCACAGCAGCCTCAGAAGCGGCATTATCCTAGCTACGTACCCCAGCAGCCTCAGAAGCGGCAAAAGTAACACAAGTTGCATCTTCTGTGGATCAGCTTGGGTATGTCTTCTCAATTTAAACTGCATACATTTCCTTAAGGTATGACTGGGTCAAGTATGGAAATGTCTCCTGAAGTTCATTAACTAACCACAATGTAATCTGCAACAGGTGGATCACTGGAGTTCCTGCAATGACATGGGTTCTACAAGCTTTGTATCTGAATGTCAAAAAAAAAAAAAAAAATTTTAAATGGTTTCTTTCATTGTGGCCCGTCTGCATGCTATGTTGGCAACTTTATTTTCACTTCAGTTTCAGAGGCCCTTTTAATTCTCAGGGCTTGAATCTCTATTGAAATTACACCATGGACATAGCCATGTGGCATAATGGTACGTGCAGCAGAATCACTTCTTGAATAAAATAGTGCTATTATAGGTATTGACTTGCCTTGTGCTGCTCAAAAGCTGGGGCCTCCATAATAATCAACTGTGCCACTCTAGTGCATTGGGATGAGCACCTATCTTGGTTAGTAACCACAACATAAGATGAGATTTTAAAGCTTATGTTTACAAGTCTGTTGGAGCACTTCTAACATAAAAAGTATGAGATTTGCTCAATCTTGAAACCAGATATGGTCCAAAAATCAAACTGCATTGGGTTTTCCCAAGAAACATATGACCTGGACAATTTTTAAGAACATGGGAACACTACCATGGTGCTAAGCGAATCTGACTGGACTTGCGCTAGGCTACACAACAGCAGCTGTTATTAACATAGGTCTGAAATGCTGAGTTGTTCTGAAGACGGACCCCAGTGCATTCTTGCCCTGCTTCATGAAGGCTGTATAGACATGTACAACCCAGTGAAAAAAGTTAATTACCAAGGTTGGAATTGAAATAAACGGAGTATAGGCTACCAGTCACAAAAGAGGAAACAGGATGGTTGTCACATTGACAATGATTGCTCAGCTCACACTCCTGCCCTTCACACTATTAATGGACATGGATCACAATTAGGACTAGTGATGTTACGGATGATACCGAGGCTTTGAAGCGCGTATCGAGTACGTCAAGCCCTTTTCAGCAAAGCCCCGTATCGAGGCTTGTGTTGTATGGGTGAGATGACGTCACGCGTGACGTTCGAAGCCTCGTTTGGCTCCATCGCTTCGAAATGTGGTTCAGTTTTGGCGGGACGTTTCGACTCCATAAAGATGTCCCGTATCTGTGTACGAACTCGTGGGTTTTTGTTAGTCGGAGTTGAGCAGTGGTTTTTGCGGTGGTTTGTGTACTTAAAGAATTTATTTGCGATGGAGCCAGCTAGGAACAAGAGAAAGTTTTCACCTGTTTGGGAGCACTTTGATTTGATTTCTCCCAATAATACAATATCCAATGACATAAATTAGTGTTGTTAAATTTTTGCTCGTAAGATACAGTGGTGTAATGGGTAGGGTGATGTGCAAGTAATCTGGCGACACGCGTTCAATTCTGACCTAATGCGTCGTTTAATTTTTTTTAATTTTTGACTTTGTGTTAGAAATATCACAGAAAGACGAAGTTGTCTTTTTCCGCTAATTTACATTAACATAAAAGCATTCGCAGACCACATAACACATTCTGATGCTATTGTTTTGGTGCAGGTTTTCAGCATATTGTATTTTTATTGCCCTGTAGGTGTCACTAGCGTGCACTCGAAGCCTCGAGAAATGAACCACTTTTCAACACATCTGGCCGAAAGGCTTCAACGGTTCATGAAGCTTCGTCTCGCCATCACTAATTAGGACTATAAAATGAAGATATTTGTCGGTCGTGTTGATTGTTTGTTTTTGTGAACAGCCGAATGGTGCATGTTCCTGCGGCACGGAACTGTGAGTCGACATTTTCTCCTTTCCTACCGGGCACCTCTCAAGTCAGCTGTCCCTACTAATTAGGAGCCCTGATTACGATGGAGTTGCACCTTGTTTCGAACCAATCAGTGACAGAGAAGAATGTCGTTGGATGTAAAGAATGTTTAAAAACAACCTTCAGCAGCTGAGCTACTTGACTCTGTATTACGACAGTTCTAGTTTCAATGGAGGTGTAGTTGGAAGCTGCTTCGGGGTCAGAGCTTTGCTGGAGTGTCTCACAATTGCCACCATGGCGGTTCTAATGAGGTAATATCTGCTTTTTTTCAAACATGTCCTAACTGTTTCTTGGCATAGTAAAAAAAAATGGTGGTTCTTGTTACAGGGTACTGCAGTTATCTCTACTTCTTGCTGGGTGGTGTCAAGTAAATGGTGAGTATTCTGAAAATGTGAAGTCAAAAAGGGAGCTATATATGTGCTAACCAGTATGCTCAATAGCTTACAGGAAGGGATTGGCTGGCTATCAAGATGAGCTGGAGAAGCCTGGTTATGTGCCCAAAGAACAGCCAGATATGTTCCAACAGATCCCCAGCCATGCAATGCAGCAGTCTCCTAGCTATGAGCAGCAGCCATCTAGCTATATGATGCAGCAGCATCCTAGCTATGAGCCTCAAAAGCAGCAGCCACCTCGCTATGAGCCCCAGCAGCAACCTCGCTATGTGCCACAGCAGCAACCTACCTATGAGCCCCAGCAGCCTCAAAAGCAGCAGCCTCCTAGCCATGTGCCGCAGCAGCAACAACCTAGCTATGAGCCCCAGCAGCCTCAAAAGCAGCAGCCTCCTAGCTTTGTGCCTCAGCAGCAACAACCTAGCTATGAGCCCAAGCAACCTCAAAAGCAGCAGCCACCTAGCTACATGATACAGCAGCATCCTAGCTATGAGCCCAAGCAACCTCAAAAGCAGCCGCCACCCCGCTATGAGCCCCAGCAGCCACCTAGCTATGAGCAGCCCCAGCAGCCTCAAAAGCAGCAGCCTCCTAGCTTTGTGCCGCAGCAACATCCTAGGTATGAGCCCAAGCAGCCTCAAAAGCAGCAGCCTCCTAGCTTTGTGCCGCAGCAACAACCTAGCTATGATCCCAAGCAGCCTCAAAAGCAGCAGCCTCCTAGCTTTGTGCCGCAGCAACAACCTAGCTATGAGCCCAAGCAACCTCAAAGGCAGCAGACACCTAGCTTTCTGCAACAGCAACAACCTAGCTATGAGCCCCAGCGACCTCAGAAGCAGCAGCAGCAGCAACAACCTAGCTATGAGCCCAAGCAACCTAGCTATGAGCCCAAGCAACCTAGCTATAAGCCCAAGCAGCAACAGGCTCCTAGCCATGTGCAGCAGCAACACCCTAGCTTTGAGCCCCAGCGACCTCAAAAGCAGCCGCCACCCCGCTATGAGCCCCAGCAGCCACCTAGCTATGAGCAGCCCCAGCAGCCTCAAAAGCAGCAGCCTCCTAGCTTTGTGCCGCAGCAACAACCTAGGTATGAGCCCAAGCAGCCTCAAAAGCAGCAGCCTCCTAGCTTTGTGCCGCAGCAACAACCTAGCTATGATCCCAAGCAGCCTCAAAAGCAGCAGCCTCCTAGCTTTGTGCCGCAGCAACAACCTAGCTATGAGCCCAAGCAACCTCAAAGGCAGCAGACACCTAGCTTTCTGCAACAGCAACAACCTAGCTATGAGCCCCAGCGACCTCAGAAGCAGCAGCAGCAACAACCTAGCTATGAGCCCAAGCAACCTAGCTATGAGCCCAAGCAACCTAGCTCTAAGCCCAAGCAGCAACAGGCTCCTAGCCATGTGCAGCAGCAACACCCTAGCTTTGAGCCCCAGCGACCTCAGAAGCAGCAGCAGCAGCAACAACCTAGCTATGAGCCCAAGCAACCTAGCTATGAGCCCAAGCAACCTAGCTATAAGCCCAAGCAGAAACAGGCTCCTAGCCATGTGCAGCAGCAACACCCTAGCTTTGAGCCCCAGCAACCTAGCTATGAGCCCAAGCAACCTAGCTATGAGCCCAAGCAACCTAGCTATAAGCCCAAGCAGCAACAGGCTCCTAGCCATGTGCAGCAGCAACACCCTAGCTTTGAGCCCCAGCAACCTCAGAAGCAGCATCCTTCTAGCTTTGTGCCACAGCAACAACCTAGCTATGTGCCCAAGCAGCCTCAAAAGCAGCAACCACCTAGTTACATGATGCAGCAGCATCCTAGCTATGAGCCCAAGCAGCAGCCTCCTAGCTTTGCGCCACAGCAACAACCTAGCTATGAGCAGCAGCAGCCACCTAGCTATGAGCCCCAGCAGCAGCTTCCTAGCTTTGAGCCGCAGCAACAACCTAGCTATGAGCCCAAGAAACCTCAAAAGAAGCAGCAACCTAGCTATGAGCAGCAGCAGCCACCTAGATATCAGCCCCAGCAGCCTCAAAAGCAGGAACACCCTAGCTATCATCCCCAGCAGCCTCAAAAGCAGCAGCTTCCTAGCTTTGAGCCGCAGCAACAACCAAGCTATGAGCCCAAGCAACCTCAAAAGCAGCAGACACCTAGCTTTGTGCCACAGCCACAACCTAGCTATGAGCCCAAGCAACCTAGCTTTGTGCCGCAGCAAGAACCTAGCTATGAGCCCAAGCAACCTCAAAAGCAGCAGACACCTAGCTTTGTGCGACAGCAACAACCTAGCTATGAGCCGCAGCAGCCACCTAGCTATGAGCCGCAGCAGCCACCTAGCTATGAGCCGCAGCAGCCACCTAGCTACATGATGCAGCAGCGTCCTAGCTATGAGCCCAAGCAGCAGCCTCCTAGCCATGTGCCGCAGCAGCGACACCCTAGCTATCAGCCTCAGCAGCCTCAAAAGCAGCAGCCTCCTAGCTTTGTGCCGCAACAACCTAGCTATGAGCCCAAGCAACCTCAAAAGCAGCAGACGCCCAGCTTTGTGCCACAGCAGCAACCTAGCTATCAGCCCAAGCAACCTAGCTATGAGCCCAAGCAGCAGCAGCCTCCTAGCCATGTGCAGCAGCAATACCCTAGCTATGAGCCCCAGCAACCTCAGAAGCAGCAGCCTCCTAGCTTTGTGCCGCAACAACCTAGCTATGAGCCCAACCAACCTCAAAAGCAGCAGCCACCTAGCTATCAGCCCCAGCAGCCTCAAAAGCAGCAACACCCTAGCTATCAGCCTCAAAAGCAGCAGCTTCCTAGCTTTGAGCCGCAGCAACAACCTAGCTATGAGCCCAAGCAGCATCAAAAGCAGCAGCCTCCAAGCTATGAGCCCCAGCAGCCTCACAAGCAGCAGCCTCCTAGCTTTGTGCCACAGCAGCCTCCTAGCTATGAGCCCCAGCAGCATCAAAAGCAACAGCCTCCAAGCTATGAGCCCCAGCAGCCTCAAAAGCAGCAGCCTCCTAGCTATGTGCCACAGCGGAAGCCTCCCAGCTACGTGCCACAGCAGCCGCCTAGCTATGAGCCCCAGCAGCCTCACAAGAAGTACCCCAGCTATGAAGCCCAGCAGCCTCAAAAGCGGCAGCCTCAGCGCTTTGAACCCCAGCAACCTCAAAAGCAGCAGCCCCCAAGCTATCAACCTAGGAAACCTAGCTATGAGCCCCAGCAGCCTCAAAAGCGGCTGCCTCCCAGCTATATGCCACAAAGGCCTCAGAAACGGCAGCCTCCTAGCTATGAGCCCCAGCAGAAGCAGCCACCTAGATACAGGCCTCAGCTGCAGCAGTGGCAACCATCTAGCCATGAGGCAAAGCGGCAGCCTCCTCGCTATGTGCCCAAGCAGCCTTACAAGTGGCAGCCTCCCAGCTACATGCCTCAGAAGCGGCACAAGTAACACAAGTTGCATCGTCTGTGGATCAGCTTGGGTATGTCTTCTCAATTTAAACTGCTTACATTTCCTTAAGGTATGACTGGATCAAGTATGGAAATGTCGCCTGAAGTTCATTAACTAACCACAATGTTATCTGCAACAGGTGGATCACTGGAGCTCCTGCAATGACATGGATACTGTAAGCTTTGTATCTGAACATCAAAATAAAAAAAATATTTTAAATGGTTTCTTTCATTGTGGCCCGTCTGCATGCTGTGTTGGCAACTTTATTTTCACTTCAGTTTGAGAGGCCCTTTTCATTCTCAAGGCTTGACTCTATATTGAAATTACACCATGGGCACAGCTATGTTGTAGGTGTTGTGTAGTTGGAAGCTGCTTTGGTGTCAGAGGTTTGCTGGAGTCTCACAATTGCCACCATGGCGGTTCTAATGAGGTCATTTTTAAAAACATGTCTGACATATCTCTCTGCTATAACTCTGCTGCACGTCTGCTCACCCACACCCGCACCCGTGATCACATCACTCCTGTCCTCCAGAAACTCCACTGGCTCCCTGTTCCACAACGTATTCAGTTCAAAATCCTCCTCCTCACACACAAAGCCCTCCATAACCAGGCCCCTTCCTACCTCACGGATCTGCTCCATCGTCACAACCCATCCCGCAGCCTCCGTTCATCATCTGATGCTAACCTCCTTACTCCACCAGCCAGAACCAAGTACCGAACCTGGGGCGACAGAGCCTTCTCTGCAGCCGCCCCCTCCCTCTGGAACGCTCTCCCCAAACGCATCCGAAACTGCACTGATCTGCCCACCTTCAAATCTATGACCAAAACACACCTTTTTAAAATTGCTTTTAATGTTTAGCTCAGTGTAATGTGTCTTTTAGTCTGTTTAGGGTACTTGTACTATTTTATATTGTTCTGCTTTTAATGTAAAGTGTCTTTGAGTACCTAGAAAAGCGCTCTTAAATAAAATTTATTATTATTATTATTATTATTATATCTGTTAACACTTTCTTGGTATAGTTAATTTTTTTTTCTTCTCCCAGGGTACTGCAGTAATCTCTTCTCGCTGGGTGGTGTCAAGTAAGCAGCCACATAGCTACATGATGCAGCAGCATCCTAGCTATGAGCCCCAGCAGCCTTGCAAGCAGCAGCCTCCCAGCTATATGCCACAGCAGCAACCTCGCTATGAGCTTCAAAAGCAGCAGCCACCTAGCTATGAGCCCCAGCAGCAACCACCTAGCTTTGACCTCCAGCAGCCTCAAAAGCAGCAGCCTCTCAGCTATGTGGTGCAGCAGCCACCTAGCTACATTCCACAGAAACCACCCATCTACGAGCCCCAGCAGCCTCAAAAGCGGCAGCCTCCTGGCTATGTGCCCCAGCAGCCTCAAAAGCAGCAGCAGCCTTTGAGGTACAGACCCCAGCAGCAACCTCCTAGCTATGTGCCCCAGCAGCCCCAAAAGAGGCAGCATCCTAGCTATAGACCCCAACAGTGGCAGCATCCTAGCTACATGTCCCAGCAGCCTCAAATGCAGCAGCCTCCTAGCTATGTGCCTCAGCAACATCCTAGCTATGAGCTCCAGCAGCCTCAAAAGCAGCAGCCAGCTAGCTATGAGCCGCAGCAGCCACCTAACTATGACCCCCAGCAGCCTCACAAGCAGCAGCCTTCCAGTTATGCGCCACAGCAGCAACCTAGCTATGACCCCCAGCAGCCTCAAAAGCAGCAGCCTTTCAGCTATGTGCCCCAGCAGCCTCAAAAGCAGCAGCCATTCAGCTATGTGCCCCAGCAGCCTCAAAAGCAGCAGCAGCAGCCTCTGAGGTACAGACCCCTGCAGCAACCTCCTAGCTACATGACCCAGCAGCCCCAAAAGTGGCAATGTCCTTGCTATATGCCCCCGCAGCCAACACGCCACAGGCCCAAGCAGCAGCCTCAAAGTTGAGCCTCCAAGCTACAGCCCCCAGCAGCGTTTGGCACTGTGACACAGTGGCTTCAGTTAAGGTAAGTCTTAGTTTAAACTGCTTAAAATCCTGCAAGGGCAGCATCTTTGGCACATGTTTACTGAAGTTCCTTTAATTACATTGTAATTTGCTACAGTTGGATCACAGGAGTTTCTGCAATAACTTTGTTCCATCAGCCTGGTTTTCTGTGTACAGCAAAATAAAGGTATTAACATTTTAAATGGCTTCTTTCAATGTCTGTCTCAAAATACAATACAGAATGCATTATGAAGTGACACCCATGTAATGCAATAGTCAATGGAACCGTGCTAATTATTAGACAAAATTCAGCACATCCGGCCCTTGGTCCTTCCACCAGAAACGACCAATCTTCAATCTCAGGAACTTTAGATCTGTATCTTCTGATATGTATTGGGATTGTTTCTCTCCTGTTGACATTCACCTACTAACCTTTATGATTTCCTTATCGAAGCCAAACACCTGTCTCTTGGACCTCATACCCACTGAGCTGCTTAAAGTTTTGCTGTTCAATGTCACTTCTTTATTTGATATGGTTAATCTGTCTTTTAACAGGCTATGTACCACAGCACTTTAAAACGGCTATAATCAAACCTCTTCTCAAAAAGCCTTCACATGATCCTGAGGTTATAGCAAACTATAGACCTATCTAACCTGCCCTTTCTCTCAAAGATCCTAGAGAAAGCGGTTGCCAATCAGTTGTGTGACTTTCTTCAGAATAACCTATTGGATTTTCAGTCAGGATTTAGAGCACATCATGGCACACACTACACTGGTGACCTAATTGCTGCAGAAGGACTCGTCTCTTGTCTTGTTGGATGTTAGTGCTGCATTCGACACCATTGACCATCGATCTTATTAGAGGCTGGAACATCTACTTGGAATTAAAGGAACCGCACTGAGCTGGTTTGTCTTGTCTATCGGATAGATTTCAGTTTGTACATGTTAATGAATAATCCTCCTTGCACACCCAAGTTAGTCACAGAGTTCCACAAGGTACTATGCTTGGACTGATCTCATTCACCTTATTTATGATATATGTGATATTTGGGAATATACCCTATGGCATACATTTTCATTGTTATGCTGATGACACCCAACCATCTCAATGAAGCCTAATGAAACTAATCATTTAATGAAGCTTCAAGCATGTCTTGAGGACAAAACTGTAATGACTGATAACTTTCTGCTATTAAACTCAGAAAACTGAAGTTATTGTGCTTGGATCTGAACACCTGTGTTACATATCAACTACAGATATAGTCTCTGGATGGCATTGCTTTGGCAATTTCTTTCACCTACGTAACATTACAAAAATCCGGCACATCCTATCTCAAAAGAATGAGGAAAAATTAGTCCATGTGCTCGTTACATCTTGGCTGGACTACTGCAACTCCCTATTATCAGGCTGTCCCAATAAGTCTCTGAAGACAGCTGACAGCATGTTTTAAGGAGCTTTCATTCTGAATGCATTTTACTACCACACTAGCTGCTCTACACTGGCTCCCTGTTAAATCTATGATATAATTTAAAATCCTTCTCACCTACAAAGCTCTTAATGGTCAGGCACCATCATATCTTAAAAGGATCCCACTACACCACCGCGCTCCACGAACGAAGGGTGCCACGAAGGGAACGAAGGGAGCCAGAGCTTTCAGCTATCAACCTCCTCTCTTGTGGAACCAGACCCCAGTTTGCGTTCGTGAGGTAGACACTGAGTAAACTTAGTCTTCCTCTTCGATAAGGCTTATATTCAAGGCTGTTCAGGTTAACACTAAACCACTACTATGTCACTAACTCACACTTCGTCCCCAGAGTCTTGTGCTCTCTCGCCCATGCAGGTGTTTCTGGGACCATCTGATGCCTCCATGTTCCTGCTCAACTATGACTGCTAGAATCTTTTTTTTTGTTTGTCGTAATATCATTATTGTTACTGTGATTATTATTAATGTTATTTTTGTTACAATTTGTCATTATTATCATATGGTATTCATATTTACTCTTTCTATTTCTGCTGCTATCGCTATCGGATGTTTTCACTGCCGTTGCTGCTCTGCACCCCCTCGTCGGCCTGCACTGTGCCATGTTCTCCTCCCCCTCTTCCTCCCTTCCTCTCTCTCTCCCTCAACCCACACTGCTGAGGCAGAAGGCCGCCCACCCTGAGCCTGGTCTGTCCGAGGTGTCTCCCTGTTAAAAGGCAGTTTTTCCTTGCTACTGTCACATAAATTGTTTGCTCATGGTGGGAATCTGTTGGGTCTCTGTAAATAACATGAAAGAGTTTTGGTCTAGACTTGCTCTAAATTTAAAGTGTCTTGACTGAAAGAATATACTGTATATATATATTTTCTGCATAATAGATCCTACATTTCTGTGGCCCCCCATCATTCCTGTTACTTTTACACCAGTATGGACACTTGATTGTATACATTGTGGTTCTACTTCAGCCATTTGGCGTGCTATATCATGGATTTTGGCATGGCTGCGATGCAGAAGTGGCATCATTTTATTCTATTGTACTTCACCGTTAAAAACAGACGGGAACATTTTAGTGTTGGATTATGCCACATTTTCCCCTATAGTATGCAATGAGGAGTTACCAGATTGTTAATATCATGGGGATTCAATAAAAATAAGTTTATAATTAATAGTATCAAAGGTGCCACATGCTATTGGAATGACTAGTTAGGCACCACTTGTTAGAAATTACTTTTTTGGTCATATTTGGATGTGTTTGTGTTGATTTGCTACAGACACTGAACTGCAACTTGTCAGGCAGGCTTTAAAATAAGTATCTGGCAGGTGATTGCATGAACTGTATCACTCTCTATCATGTAGATCATAGTTCCAAATAGGACGCTCATGGGTCCGAACCACTGTGGTTGGGCCACAAGCACACAACTTGAAGCCTGGCAAGATGGGTGATCCAGTTGATTGGAGCAACATGCTATAAAATGAGATTCTGTATTTCAGCTACGCAGGAGCTATTGTGCAAATAATGCCCTACTTTTTAGAGCAGTTTCACTATCATTGAGACTACCGGTCACAAGCTGCTGGCACCAGTGGTAATCATCGTTTCATAGTTTGCTTTAAATAACACAGCAGGCACATATTTAGCATCCAAGACGCATATTTATCTCAAAGTTATATTCATTTGATCAGGGTGCTGGTTCATGTAGCTGATACAAGTTGTTAACTTTTCATCCTTAAATATGCATGACAATTGCCTTTTTCACATAATAGTTCAAGATTGAATAATCCCAAACACAAACAACACAAAATCAATCAAAATACTATTGCCTTACCTAGCATGGATCCTAAGGGATATCACCATTGATTCTCATTTCACTGTCTATGCATTTACTGTCTATGCAGTTGCGGCCCTGGTGATAGCTTCACATGTTCAGCCAAGCGGCGTATCTTCTATGTTCTTAGATAGGTAAGATCTGAGAGACAAAAAAATGTTCCCTCCCTATGTTTCTCTGCCAATGAAAAATATTGCATTCCCTTTAATTGACAGCCTGGATGGATTTCCCGAACCAATCAGGGAAGGGATGCCCTGACTGGTCAGAATTGATTCTACTGTGTGTGCTGGCCTGCTCAACTCCATCCCTTCCCAGTATCTTTTTGCCAAACAGTGAATTCAGTTGGAATTAAGGCAAATTGCCAATCAATCACGCCTGGCAACACTACAGCTACAAACATCCCAACACAGAATCATAAAAACAAAATTCAAGTTTCACAATACTGTCTACAGCATCTTTAATTCAGAATCAATATTATTCTTTTTGCTGTCAATCCCTCTTCCTGTGGAGGTCAGGATGAAACACTAATACTAGTTTCCATGTTGAAATACACCTCCAGAGAGCAATTTTCCCAGATTTCGTCTTGAAAATACAATTATTCCTCACAGGGTGTCAGGGTGTGGGTGGCGCTCAGACTTTAGAATGGCGTACAGTCTCCACCTCATCACAACCCACAACCGGTGGCTCGTCTGAGGGAAAGCCTGGCGGAGCGGGACGAGACGGCCGGGAAGGACGAGAGCAGAGAGACACACGGCCCTTACTTTTCTCTGTTGAAGACGATGAAGTCTCTCTGGACGTTGTCGAGGCGCTGCTGCAGCTGGCCATTCTGGGAAGACAAAAACGGAATCGTTAAAAACCTTTGACGCCTACTGTTCAACAGGTGATTAGCACACCACAACACCCCCCCCCTGTACTGTCCTGCGGTCGCTAACGTCACATCTTGCGTTGAGACCTGCGGTCGCTAACGTCACATCTTGCGTTGAGACCTGCGGTCGCTAACGTCACATCTTGCGTTGAGACCTGCGGTCGCTAACGTCGCATGTTGCGTTGAGACCTGCGGTCGCTAACGTCACATCTTGCTTTGAGACCTGCGGTCGCTAACGTCGCATCTTGTGTTGAGACCTGCGGTCGCTAACGTCACATCTTGCGTTGAGACCTGCGGTCGCTAACGTCGCGTCTTGCGTTGAGACCTGCGGTCGCTAACGTCACATCTTGCTTTGAGACCTGCGGTCGCTAACGTCGCATCTTGTGTTGAGACCTGCGGTCGCTAACGTCACATCTTGCGTTGAGACCTGCGGTCGCTAACGTCACATCTTGCGTTGAGACCTGCGGTCGCTAACGTCACATCTTGTGTTGAGACCTGCGGTCGCTAACGTCGCATCTTGCGTTGAGACCTGCGGTCGCTAACGTCACGTCTTGTGTTGAGACCTGCGGTCGCTAACGTCACATCTTGCGTTGA
>JAXIVH010000527.1:2500-30000 GCA_036785325.1 Urophycis tenuis | reverse complement strand
TGCTGTAGACAGTATTGTGAAACTTGAATTTTGTTTTTATGATTCTGTGTTGGGATGTTTGTAGCTGTAGTGTTGCCAGGCGTGATTGATTGGCAATTTGCCTTAATTCCAACTGAATTCACTGTTTGGCAAAAAGATACTGGGAAGGGATGGAGTTGAGCAGGCCAGCACACACAGTAGAATCAATTCTGACCAGTCAGGGCATCCCTTCCCTGATTGGTTCGGGAAATCCATCCAGGCTGTCAATTAAAGGGAATGCAATATTTTTCATTGGCAGAGAAACATAGGGAGGGAACATTTTTTTGTCTCTCAGATCTTACCTATCTAAGAACATAGAAGATACGCCGCTTGGCTGAACATGTGAAGCTATCACCAGGGCCGCAACTGCATAGACAGTAAATGCATAGACAGTGAAATGAGAATCAATGGTGATATCCCTTAGGATCCATGCTAGGTAAGGCAATAGTATTTTGATTGATTTTGTGTTGTTTGTGTTTGGGATTATTCAATCTTGAACTATTATGTGAAAAAGGCAATTGTCATGCATATTTAAGGATGAAAAGTTAACAACTTGTATCAGCTACATGAACCAGCACCCTGATCAAATGAATATAACTTTGAGATAAATATGCGTCTTGGATGCTAAATATGTGCCTGCTGTGTTATTTAAAGCAAACTATGAAACGATGATTACCACTGGTGCCAGCAGCTTGTGACCGGTAGTCTCAATGATAGTGAAACTGCTCTAAAAAGTAGGGCATTATTTGCACAATAGCTCCTGCGTAGCTGAAATACAGAATCTCATTTTATAGCATGTTGCTCCAATCAACTGGATCACCCATCTTGCCAGGCTTCAAGTTGTGTGCTTGTGGCCCAACCACAGTGGTTCGGACCCATGAGCGTCCTATTTGGAACTATGATCTACATGATAGAGAGTGATACAGTTCATGCAATCACCTGCCAGATACTTATTTTAAAGCCTGCCTGACAAGTTGCAGTTCAGTGTCTGTAGCAAATCAACACAAACACATCCAAATATGACCAAAAAAGTAATTTCTAACAAGTGGTGCCTAACTAGTCATTCCAATAGCATGTGGCACCTTTGATACTATTAATTATAAACTTATTTTTATTGAATCCCCATGATATTAACAATCTGGTAACTCCTCATTGCATACTATAGGGGAAAATGTGGCATAATCCAACACTAAAATGTTCCCGTCTGTTTTTAACGGTGAAGTACAATAGAATAAAATGATGCCACTTCTGCATCGCAGCCATGCCAAAATCCATGATATAGCACGCCAAATGGCTGAAGTAGAACCACAATGTATACAATCAAGTGTCCATACTGGTGTAAAAGTAACAGGAATGATGGGGGGCCACAGAAATGTAGGATCTATTATGCAGAAAATATATATATACAGTATATTCTTTCAGTCAAGACACTTTAAATTTAGAGCAAGTCTAGACCAAAACTCTTTCATGTTATTTACAGAGACCCAACAGATTCCCACCATGAGCAAACAATTTAAGTGACAGTGGCAAGGAAAAACTGCCTTTTAACAGGGAGACACCTCGGACAGACCAGGCTCAGGGTGGGCGGCCTTCTGCCTCAGCAGTGTGGGTTGAGGGAGAGAGAGAGGAAGGGAGGAAGAGGGGGAGGAGAACATGGCACAGTGCAGGCCGACGAGGGGGTGCAGAGCAGCAACGGCAGTGAAAACATCCGATAGCGATAGCAGCAGGAATAGAAAGAGTAAATATGAATACTATATGATAATAATGACAAATTGTAACAAAAATAACATTAATAATAATCACAGTAACAATAATGATATTACGACAAACAAAAAAAAAGATTCTAGCAGTCATAGTTGAGCAGGAACATGGAGGCATCAGATGGTCCCAGAAACACCTGCATGGGCGAGAGAGCACAAGACTCTGGGGACGAAGTGTGAGTTAGTGACATAGTAGTGGTTTAGTGTTAACCTGAACAGCCTTGAATATAAGCCTTATCGAAGAGGAAGACTAAGTTTACTCAGTGTCTACCTCACGAACGCAAACTGGGGTCTGGTTCCACAAGAGAGGAGGTTGATAGCTGAAAGCTCTGGCTCCCTTCGTTCCCTTCGTGGCACCCTTCGTTCGTGGAGCGCGGTGGTGTAGTGGGATCCTTTTAAGATATGATGGTGCCTGACCATTAAGAGCTTTGTAGGTGAGAAGGATTTTAAATTATATCATAGATTTAACAGGGAGCCAGTGTAGAGCAGCTAGTGTGGTAGTAAAATGCATTCAGAATGAAAGCTCCTTAAAACATGCTGTCAGCTGTCTTCAGAGACTTATTGGGACAGCCTGATAATAGGGAGTTGCAGTAGTCCAGCCAAGATGTAACGAGCACATGGACTAATTTTTCCGCATTCTTTTGAGATAGGATGTGCCGGATTTTTGTAATGTTACGTAGGTGAAAGAAATTGCCAAAGCAATGCCATCCAGAGACTATATCTGTAGTTGATATGTAACACAGGTGTTCAGATCCAAGCACAATAACTTCAGTTTTCTGAGTTTAATAGCAGAAAGTTATCAGTCATTACAGTTTTGTCCTCAAGACATGCTTGAAGCTTCATTAAATGATTAGTTTCATTAGGCTTCATTGAGATAGTTGGGTGTCATCAGCATAACAATGAAAATGTATGCCATAGGGTATATTCCCAAATATCACATATATCATAAATAAGGTGAATGAGATCAGTCCAAGCATAGTACCTTGTGGAACTCTGTGACTAACTTGGGTGTGCAAGGAGGATTATTCATTAACATGTACAAACTGAAATCTATCCGATAGACAAGACAAACCAGCTCAGTGCGGTTCCTTTAATTCCAAGTAGATGTTCCAGCCTCTAATAAGATCGATGGTCAATGGTGTCGAATGCAGCACTAACATCCAACAAGACAAGAGACGAGTCCTTCTGCAGCAATTAGGTCACCAGTGTAGTGTGTGCCATGTTGTGCTCTAAATCCTGACTGAAAATCCAATAGGTTATTCTGAAGAAAGTCACACAACTGATTGGCAACCGCTTTCTCTAGGATCTTTGAGAGAAAGGGCAGGTTAGATAGGTCTATAGTTTGCTATAACCTCAGGATCATGTGAAGGCTTTTTGAGAAGAGGTTTGATTATAGCCGTTTTAAAGTGCTGTGGTACATAGCCTGTTAAAAGACAGATTAACCATATCAAATAAAGAAGTGACATTGAACAGCAAAACTTTAAGCAGCTCAGTGGGTATGAGGTCCAAGAGACAGGTGTTTGGCTTCGATAAGGAAATCATAAAGGTTAGTAGGTGAATGTCAACAGGAGAGAAACAATCCCAATACATATCAGAAGATACAGATCTAAAGTTCCTGAGATTGAAGATTGGTCGTTTCTGGTGGAAGGACCAAGGGCCGGATGTGCTGAATTTTGTCTAATAATTAGCACGGTTCCATTGACTATTGCATTACATGGGTGTCACTTCATAATGCATTCTGTATTGTATTTTGAGACAGACATTGAAAGAAGCCATTTAAAATGTTAATACCTTTATTTTGCTGTACACAGAAAACCAGGCTGATGGAACAAAGTTATTGCAGAAACTCCTGTGATCCAACTGTAGCAAATTACAATGTAATTAAAGGAACTTCAGTAAACATGTGCCAAAGATGCTGCCCTTGCAGGATTTTAAGCAGTTTAAACTAAGACTTACCTTAACTGAAGCCACTGTGTCACAGTGCCAAACGCTGCTGGGGGCTGTAGCTTGGAGGCTCAACTTTGAGGCTGCTGCTTGGGCCTGTGGCGTGTTGGCTGCGGGGGCATATAGCAAGGACATTGCCACTTTTGGGGCTGCTGGGTCATGTAGCTAGGAGGTTGCTGCAGGGGTCTGTACCTCAGAGGCTGCTGCTGCTGCTTTTGAGGCTGCTGGGGCACATAGCTGAATGGCTGCTGCTTTTGAGGCTGCTGGGGCACATAGCTGAAAGGCTGCTGCTTTTGAGGCTGCTGGGGGTCATAGCTAGGTTGCTGCTGTGGCGCATAACTGGAAGGCTGCTGCTTGTGAGGCTGCTGGGGGTCATAGTTAGGTGGCTGCTGCGGCTCATAGCTAGCTGGCTGCTGCTTTTGAGGCTGCTGGAGCTCATAGCTAGGATGTTGCTGAGGCACATAGCTAGGAGGCTGCTGCATTTGAGGCTGCTGGGACATGTAGCTAGGATGCTGCCACTGTTGGGGTCTATAGCTAGGATGCTGCCTCTTTTGGGGCTGCTGGGGCACATAGCTAGGAGGTTGCTGCTGGGGTCTGTACCTCAAAGGCTGCTGCTGCTTTTGAGGCTGCTGGGGCACATAGCCAGGAGGCTGCCGCTTTTGAGGCTGCTGGGGCTCGTAGATGGGTGGTTTCTGTGGAATGTAGCTAGGTGGCTGCTGCACCACATAGCTGAGAGGCTGCTGCTTTTGAGGCTGCTGGAGGTCAAAGCTAGGTGGTTGCTGCTGGGGCTCATAGCTAGGTGGCTGCTGCTTTTGAAGCTCATAGCGAGGTTGCTGCTGTGGCATATAGCTGGGAGGCTGCTGCTTGCAAGGCTGCTGGGGCTCATAGCTAGGATGCTGCTGCATCATGTAGCTATGTGGCTGCTTACTTGACACCACCCAGCGAGTAGAGATTACTGCAGTACCCTGGGAGAAGAAAAAAAATTTAACTATACCAAGAAAGTGTTAACAGATATGTCAGACATGTTTTTAAAAATGACCTCATTAGAACCGCCATGGTGGCAATTGTGAGATTCCAGCAAACCTCTGACACCAAAGCAGCTTCCAACTACACAACACCTACAACATAGCTGTGCCCATGGTGTAATTTCAATATAGAGTCAAGCCTTGAGAATGAAAAGGGCCTCTCAAACTGAAGTGAAAATAAAGTTGCCAACACGGCATGCAGACGGGCCACAATGAAAGAAACCATTTAAAATAGTTTTTTTATTTTGATGTTCAGATACAAAGCTTATAGTATCCATGTCATTGCAGGAGCTCCAGTGATCCACCTGTTGCAGATAACATTGTGGTTAGTTAATGAACTTCAGGCGACATTTCCATACTTGATCCAGTCATACCTTAAGGAAATGTAAGCAGTTTAAATTGAGAAGACATACCCAAGCTGATCCACAGACGATGCAACTTGTGTTACTTGTGCCGCTTCTGAGGCATGTAGCTGGGAGGCTGCCACTTGTAAGGCTGCTTGGGCACATAGCGAGGAGGCTGCCGCTTTGCCTCATGGCTAGATGGTTGCCACTGCTGCAGCTGAGGCCTGTATCTAGGTGGCTGCTTCTGCTGGGGCTCATAGCTAGGAGGCTGCCGTTTCTGAGGCCTTTGTGGCATATAGCTGGGAGGCAGCCGCTTTTGAGGCTGCTGGGGCTCATAGCTAGGTTTCCTAGGTTGATAGCTTGGGGGCTGCTGCTTTTGAGGTTGCTGGGGTTCAAAGCGCTGAGGCTGCCGCTTTTGAGGCTGCTGGGCTTCATAGCTGGGGTACTTCTTGTGAGGCTGCTGGGGCTCATAGCTAGGAGGCTGCTGTGGCACGTAGCTGGGAGGCTTCCGCTGTGGCACATAGCTAGGAGGCTGCTGCTTTTGAGGCTGCTGGGGCTCATAGCTTGGAGGCTGTTGCTTTTGATGCTGCTGGGGCTCATAGCTAGGAGGCTGCTGTGGCACAAAGCTAGGAGGCTGCTGCTTGTGAGGCTGCTGGGGCTCATAGCTTGGAGGCTGCTGCTTTTGATGCTGCTTGGGCTCATAGCTAGGTTGTTGCTGCGGCTCAAAGCTAGGAAGCTGCTGCTTTTGAGGCTGATAGCTAGGGTGTTGCTGCTTTTGAGGCTGCTGGGGCTGATAGCTAGGTGGCTGCTGCTTTTGAGGCTGCTGGGGCTCATAGCTTGGAGGCTGTTGCTTTTGATGCTGCTGGGGCTCATAGCTTGGAGGCTGTTGCTTTTGATGCTGCTGGGGCTCATAGCTAGGAGGCTGCTGTGGCACAAAGCTAGGAGGCTGCTGCTTGTGAGGCTGCTGGGGCTCATAGCTTGGAGGCTGCTGCTTTTGATGCTGCTTGGGCTCATAGCTAGGTTGTTGCTGCGGTTCAAAGCTAGGAAGCTGCTGCTTTTGAGGCTGATAGCTAGGGTGTTGCTGCTTTTGAGGCTGCTGGGGCTGATAGCTAGGTGGCTGCTGCTTTTGAGGTTGCTTGGGCTCATAGCTAGGTTGTTGCGGCACAAAGCTAGGAGGCTGCTGCTTCTGAGGTTGCTGGGGCTCATAGCTAGGGTATTGCTGTTGCACATGGCTAGGAGGCTGCTGCTGCTTGGGCTCATAGCTAGGTTGCTTGGGCTGATAGCTAGGTTGCTGCTGTGGCACAAAGCTGGGCGTCTGCTGCTTTTGAGGTTGCTTGGGCTCATAGCTAGGTTGTTGCGGCACAAAGCTAGGAGGCTGCTGCTTTTGAGGCTGCTGAGGCTGATAGCTAGGGTGTCGCTGCTGCGGCACATGGCTAGGAGGCTGCTGCTTGGGCTCATAGCTAGGACGCTGCTGCATCATGTAGCTAGGTGGCTGCTGCTGCTCATAGCTAGGTGGCTGCTGCGGCTCATAGCTAGGTGGCTGCTGCGGCTCATAGCTAGGTTGTTGCTGTCGCACAAAGCTAGGTGTCTGCTGCTTTTGAGGTTGCTTGGGCTCATAGCTAGGTTCTTGCTGCGGCACAAAGCTAGGTTGCTTGGGCTCATAGCTAGGTTGTGGCTGTGGCACAAAGCTAGGTGTCTGCTGCTTTTGAGGCTGCTGGGGATGATAGCTAGGGTGTTCCTGCTTTTGAGGCTGCTGGGGCTGATATCTAGGTGGCTGCTGCTGCTCATAGCTAGGTTGCTGCTTCTTTTGAGGTTTCTTGGGCTCATAGCTAGGTTGTTGCTGCGGCTCAAAGCTAGGAAGCTGCTGCTTTTGAGGCTGCTGGGGCTCATAGCTAGGTGGCTGCTGCTGCTCATAGCTAGGTTGTTGCTGTGGCGCAAAGCTAGGAGGCTGCTGCTTGGGCTCATAGCTAGGATGCTGCTGCATCATGTAACTAGGTGGTTGCTGCTTTTGAGGCTGCTTGGGCACATAGCTAGGTTGTTGCTGTGGCACAAAGCTAGAAGGATGCTGCTTCTGAGGTTGCTGGGGCTCAAAGCTAGGGTGTTGCTGCTGCACATGGCTAGGAGCCTGTTGCTGCTTGGGCTTATAGCTAGGTTGCTTGGGCTCATAGCTAGGTTGCTTGGGCTCATAGCTAGGTTGCTTGGGCTCATAGCTAGGTTGCTGGGGCTCAAAGCTAGGGTGTTGCTGCTGCACATGGCTAGGAGCCTGTTGCTGCTTGGGCTTATAGCTAGGTTGCTTGGGCTCATAGCTAGGTTGCTTGGGCTCATAGCTAGGTTGTTGCTGCTGCTGCTGTTTCTGAGGTCGCTGGGGCTCAAAGCTAGGGTGTTGCTGCTGCACATGGCTAGGAGCCTGTTGCTGCTTGGGCTTATAGCTAGGTTGCTTGGGCTCATAGCTAGGTTGCTTGGGCTCATAGCTAGGTTGTTGCTGCTGCTGCTGCTTCTGAGGTCGCTGGGGCTCATAGCTAGGTTGTTGCTGTTGCAGAAAGCTAGGTGTCTGCTGCCTTTGAGGTTGCTTGGGCTCATAGCTAGGTTGTTGCTGCGGCACAAAGCTAGGAGGCTGCTGCTTTTGAGGCTGCTTGGGATCATAGCTAGGTTGTTGCTGCGGCACAAAGCTAGGAGGCTGCTGCTTTTGAGGCTGCTTGGGCTCATACCTAGGTTGTTGCTGCGGCACAAAGCTAGGAGGCTGCTGCTTTTGAGGCTGCTGGGGCTGCTCATAGCTAGGTGGCTGCTGGGGCTCATAGCGGGGTGGCGGCTGCTTTTGAGGTTGCTTGGGCTCATAGCTAGGATGCTGCTGTATCATGTAGCTAGGTGGCTGCTGCTTTTGAGGTTGCTTGGGCTCATAGCTAGGTTGTTGCTGCTGAGGCACAAAGCTAGGAGGCTGCTGCTTTTGAGGCTGCTGGGGCTCATAGCTAGGTTGTTGCTGCTGCGGCACATGGCTAGGAGGCTGCTGCTTTTGAGGCTGCTGGGGCTCATAGGTAGGTTGCTGCTGTGGCACATAGCGAGGTTGCTGCTGGGGCTCATAGCGAGGTGGCTGCTGCTTTTGAGGCTCATAGCTAGGATGCTGCTGCATCATGTAGCTAGATGGCTGCTGCTCATAGCTAGGAGACTGCTGCATTGCATGGCTGGGGATCTGTTGGAACATATCTGGCTGTTCTTTGGGCACATAACCAGGCTTCTCCAGCTCATCTTGATAGCCAGCCAATCCCTTCCTGTAAGCTATTGAGCATACTGGTTAGCACATATATAGCTCCCTTTTTGACTTCACATTTTCAGAATACTCACCATTTACTTGACACCACCCAGCAAGAAGTAGAGATAACTGCAGTACCCTGTAACAAGAACCACCATTTGTTTTTACTATGCCAAGAAACAGTTAGGACATGTTTGAAAAAAAGCAGATATTACCTCATTAGAACCGCCATGGTGGCAATTGTTAGACACTCCAGCAAAGCTCTGACCCCGAAGCAGCTTCCAACTACACCTCCATTGAAACTAGAACTGTCGTAATACAGAGTCAAGTAGCTCAGCTGCTGAAGGTTGTTTTTAAACATTCTTTACATCCAACGACATTCTTCTCTGTCACTGATTGGTTCGAAACAAGGTGCAACTCCATCGTAATCAGGGCTCCTAATTAGTAGGGACAGCTGACTTGAGAGGTGCCCGGTAGGAAAGGAGAAAATGTCGACTCACAGTTCCGTGCCGCAGGAACATGCACCATTCGGCTGTTCACAAAAACAAACAATCAACACGACCGACAAATATCTTCATTTTATAGTCCTAATTAGTGATGGCGAGACGAAGCTTCATGAACCGTTGAAGCCTTTCGGCCAGATGTGTTGAAAAGTGGTTCATTTCTCGAGGCTTCGAGTGCACGCTAGTGACACCTACAGGGCAATAAAAATACAATATGCTGAAAACCTGCACCAAAACAATAGCATCAGAATGTGTTATGTGGTCTGCGAATGCTTTTATGTTAATGTAAATTAGCGGAAAAAGACAACTTCGTCTTTCTGTGATATTTCTAACACAAAGTCAAAAATTAAAAAAAATTAAACGACGCATTAGGTCAGAATTGAACGCGTGTCGCCAGATTACTTGCACATCACCCTACCCATTACACCACTGTATCTTACGAGCAAAAATTTAACAACACTAATTTATGTCATTGGATATTGTATTATTGGGAGAAATCAAATCAAAGTGCTCCCAAACAGGTGAAAACTTTCTCTTGTTCCTAGCTGGCTCCATCGCAAATAAATTCTTTAAGTACACAAACCACCGCAAAAACCACTGCTCAACTCCGACTAACAAAAACCCACGAGTTCGTATCCAGATACGGGACATCTTTATGGAGTCGAAACGTCCCGCCAAAACTGAACCACATTTCGAAGCGGTGGAGCCAAACGAGGCTTCGAACGTCACGCGTGACGTCATCTCACCCATACAACACAAGCCTCGATACGGGGCTTTGCTGAAAAGGGCTTGACGTACTCGATACGCGCTTCAAAGCCTCGGTATCATCCGTAACATCACTAGTCCTAATTGTGATCCATGTCCATTAATAGTGTGAAGGGCAGGAGTGTGAGCTGAGCAATCATTGTCAATGTGACAACCATCCTGTTTCCTCTTTTGTGACTGGTAGCCTATACTCCGTTTATTTCAATTCCAACCTTGGTAATTAACTTTTTTCACTGGGTTGTACATGTCTATACAGCCTTCATGAAGCAGGGCAAGAATGCACTGGGGTCCGTCTTCAGAACAACTCAGCATTTCAGACCTATGTTAATAACAGCTGCTGTTGTGTAGCCTAGCGCAAGTCCAGTCAGATTCGCTTAGCACCATGGTAGTGTTCCCATGTTCTTAAAAATTGTCCAGGTCATATGTTTCTTGGGAAAACCCAATGCAGTTTGATTTTTGGACCATATCTGGTTTCAAGATTGAGCAAATCTCATACTTTTTATGTTAGAAGTGCTCCAACAGACTTGTAAACATAAGCTTTAAAATCTCATCTTATGTTGTGGTTACTAACCAAGATAGGTGCTCATCCCAATGCACTAGAGTGGCACAGTTGATTATTATGGAGGCCCCAGCTTTTGAGCAGCAACAAGGCAAGTCAATACCTATAATAGCACTATTTTATTCAAGAAGTGATTCTGCTGCACGTACCATTATGCCACATGGCTATGTCCATGGTGTAATTTCAATAGAGATTCAAGCCCTGAGAATTAAAAGGGCCTCTGAAACTGAAGTGAAAATAAAGTTGCCAACATAGCATGCAGACGGGCCACAATGAAAGAAACCATTTAAAATATTTTTTTTTTATTTTGACTTTCAGATACAAAGCTTGTAGAACCCATGTCATTGCAGGAACTCCAGTGATCCACCTGTTGCAGATTACATTGTGGTTAGTTAATGAACTTCAGGAGACATTTCCATACTTGACCCAGTCATACCTTAAGGAAATGTATGCAGTTTAAATTGAGAAGACATACCCAAGCTGATCCACAGAAGATGCAACTTGTGTTACTTTTGCCGCTTCTGAGGCTGCTGGGGTACGTAGCTAGGATAATGCCGCTTCTGAGGCTGCTGTGGCATGTACCTGGGAGGCTGCCACTTGTAAGGCTGCTTGGGCACATAGCGAGGAGGCTGCCCCTTTGCCTCATGGCTAGCTGGTTGCCACTGCTGCAGCTGAGGCCTGTATCTAGGTGGCTGCTTCTGCTGGGGCTCATAGCTAGGAGGCTGCCGTTTCTGAGGCCTTTGTGGCATATAGCTGGGAGGCAGCCGCTTTTGAGGCTGCTGGGGCTCATAGCTAGGAGGCTGCTGTGGCACGTAGCTGGGAGGCTTCCGCTGTGGCACATAGCTAGGAGGCTGCTGCTTTTGAGGCTGCTGGGGCTCATAGCTTGGAGGCTGTTGCTTTTGATGCTGCTGGGGCTCATAGCTAGGAGGCTGCTGTGGCACAAAGCTAGGAGGCTGCTGCTTGTGAGGCTGCTGGGGCTCATAGCTTGGAGGCTGCTGCTTTTGATGCTGCTGGGGCTCATAGCTAGGAGGCTGCCGCTTTTGGGGCGCATAGCTAGGAGGCTGCTGGGGCTCATAGCTAGGTTTTCTCAGGTCATAGCTTGGAGGCTGCTGCTGTTTTTGAGGCTGCTGTGGCATGTAGCTAGGTGGCTGCTGCTTTTCAGGCTGCTGGGGATCATAGCTTGGAGGCTGTTGCTTTTGATGCTGCTGGGGCTCATAGCTAGGAGGCTGCTGTGGCGCATAGCTAGGTTTCGTCGGCTCATAGCTAGGTTGCTGCTGCGGCATATAGCTAGGAGGCTGCCGCTTTTGAGGCTGCTGCGGCTCGTAGCTTGGAGGCTGCTTTTGAGGCTTCTGGGGCTCATAGCTTGGAAGCTGCTGCTTTTGAGGCTGCTGGGGCACATAGCTAGGCTGCTTGGGCTCATAGCTAGGTTGTTGCTGTGGCACATGGCTAGGAGGCTGCTGCTTTTGAGGCTGCTGGGGCTCATAGCTAGGTTGCTTGGGGTCATACCTAGTTTGTTGCTGCTGCGGCACAAAGCTAGGAGGCTGCTGCTTTTGAGGCTGCTTGGGCTCATAGCTAGGGTGTTGCTGCTGCACATGGCTAGGAGGCTGCTGCTGCTTGGGCTCATAGCTAGGTTGCTTGGGCTGATAGCTAGGTTGCTGCTGTGGCACAAAGCTAGGCGTCTGCTGCTTTTGAGGTTGCTTGGGCTCATAGCTAGGTTGTTGCGGCACAAAGCTAGGAGGCTGCTGCTTTTGAGGCTGCTGTGAGTGATAGCTAGGGTGTCGCTGCTGTGGCACATGGCTAGGAGGCTGCTGCTTGGGCTCATAGCTAGGATGCTGCTGCATCATGTAGCTAGGTGGCTGCTGCTGCTCATAGCTAGGTGGCTGCTGCGGCTCATAGCTAGGTTGTTGCTGTGGCAGAAAGCTAGGTGTTTGCTGCTTTTGAGGTTGCTTAGGCTCATAGCTAGGTTCTTGCTGCGGCACAAAGCTAGGTTGCTTCGGCTCAAAGCTAGGTTGTTGCTGTGGCAGAAAGCTAGGTGTCTGCTGCTTTTGAGGTTGCTTGGGCTCATAGCTAGGTTGTTGCTGCGGCTGAAAGCTAGGAAGCTGCTGCTTTTGAGGCTGCTGGGGCTGATAGCTAGGGTGTTCCTGCTTTTGAGGCTGCTGGGGCTGATAGCTAGGTGGCTGCTGCTGCTCATAGCTAGGTGGCTGCTGCTTTTGAGGTTGCTTGGGCTCATAGCTAGGTTGTTGCTGCGGCTCAAAGCTAGGAAGCTGCTGCTTTTGAGGCTGATAGCTAGGGTGTTGCTGCTTTTGAGGCTGCTGGGGCTGATAGCTAGGTGGCTGCTGCTTTTGAGGTTGCTTGTGCTTATAGCTAGGTTGTTGCGGCACAAAGCTAGGAGGCTGCTGCTTCTGAGGTTGCTGGGGCTCATAGCTAGGGTATTGCTGCTGCACATGGCTAGGAGGCTGCTGCTGCTTGGGCTCATAGCTAGGTTGCTTGGGCTGATAGCTAGGTTGCTGCTGTGGCACAAAGCTAGGCGTCTGCTGCTTTTGAGGTTGCTTGGGCTCATAGCTAGGTTGTTGCGGCACAAAGCTAGGAGGCTGCTGCTTTTGAGGCTGCTGAGGCTGATAGCTAGGGTGTCGCTGCTGCGGCACATGGCTAGGAGGCTGCTGCTTGGGCTCATAGCTAGGACGCTGCTGCATCATGTAGCTAGGTGGCTGCTGCTGCTCATAGCTAGGTGGCTGCTGCGGCTCATAGCTAGGTGGCTGCTGTGGCACAAAGCTAGGTGTCTGCTGCTTTTGAGGTTTCTTGGGCTCATAGCTAGGTTCTTGCTGCGGCACAAAGCTAGGTTGCTTGGGCTCATAGCTAGGTTGTAGCTGTGGCACAAAGCTAGGCGTCTGCTGCTTTTGAGGTTGCTTGGGCTCATAGCTTGGTTGTTGCTGCGGCTCAAAGCTAGGAAGCTGCTGCTTTTGAGGCTGCTGGGGATGATAGCTAGGGTGTTCTTGCTTTTGAGGCTGCTGGGGCTGATATCTAGGTGGCTGCTGCTGCTCATAGCTAGGTTGCTGCTTCTTTTGAGGTTTCTTGGGCTCATAGCTAGGTTGTTGCTGCGGCTCAAAGCTAGGAAGCTGCTGCTTTTGAGGCTGCTGGGGCTCATAGCTAGGTGGCTGCTGCTGCTCATAGCTAGGTTGTTGCTGTGGCGCAAAGCTAGGAGGCTGCTGCTTGGGCTCATAGCTAGGATGCTGCTGCATCATGTAACTAGGTGGTTGCTGCTTTTGAGGCTGCTTGGGCACATAGCTAGGTTGTTGCTTTTTCACAAAGCTAGAAGGATGCTGCTTCTGAGGTCGCTGGAGCTCAAAGCTAGGGTGTTGCTGCTGCACATGGCTAGGAACCTGTTGCTGCTTGGGCTCATAGCTAGGTTGCTTGGGCTCATAGCTAGGTTGTTGCTGCTGCTTCTGAGGTTGCTGGGGCTCAAAGCTAGGGTGTTGCTGCTGCACATGGCTAGGAGCCTGTTGCTGCTTGGGCTTATAGCTAGGTTGCTTGGGCTCATAGCTAGGTTGCTTGGGCTCATAGCTAGGTTGTTGCTGTTGCAGAAAGCTAGGTGTCTGCTGCCTTTGAGGTTGCTTGGGCTCATAGCTAGGTTGTTGCTGCAGCACAAAGCTAGGAGGCTGCTGCTTTTGAGGCTGCTTGGGCTCATAGCTAGGTTGTTGCTGCGGCACAAAGCTAGGAGGCTGCTGCTTTTGAGGCTGCTTGGGCTCATACCTAGGTTGTTGCTGCGGCACAAAGCTAGGAGGCTGCTGCTTTTGAGGCTGCTGGGGCTGCTCATAGCTAGGTGGCTGCTGGGGCTCATAGCGGGGTGGCGGCTGCTTGGGCTCATAGCTAGGATGCTGCTGTATCATGTAGCTAGGTGGCTGCTGCTTTTGAGGTTGCTTGGGCTCATAGCTAGGTTGTTGCTGCTGAGGCACAAAGCTAGGAGGCTGCTGCTTTTGAGGCTGCTGAGGCTCATAGCTAGGTTGTTGCTGCTGCAGCACATGGCTAGGAGGCTGCTGCTTTTGAGGCTGCTGGGGCTCATAGGTAGGTTGCTGCTGGGGCTCATAGCGAGGTGGCTGCTGCTTTTGAGGCTCATAGCTAGGATGCTGCTGCATCATGTAGCTAGATGGCTGCTGCTCATAGCTAGGAGACTGCTGCATTGCATGGCTGGGGATCTGTTGGAGCATATCTGGCTGTTCTTTGGGCACATAACCAGGCTTCTCCAGCTCATCTTGATAGCCAGCCAATCCCTTCCTGTAAGCCAGATTACTTGCACATCACCCTACCCATTACACCACTGTATCTTACGAGCAAAAACTTAACAACACTAATTTATGTCATTGGATATTGTATTATTGGGAGAAATCAAATCAAAGTGCTCCCAAACAGGTGAAAACTTTCTCTTGTTCCTAGCTGGCTCCATCGCAAATAAATTCTTTAAGTACACAAACCACCGCAAAAACCACTGCTCAACTCCGACTAACAAAAACCCACGAGTTCGTATCCAGATACGGGACATCTTTATGGAGTCGAAACGTCCCGCCAAAACTGAACCACATTTCGAAGCGGTGGAGCCAAACGAGGCTTCGAACGTCACGCGTGACGTCATCTCACCCATACAACACAAGCCTCGATACGGGGCTTTGCTGAAAAGGGCTTGACGTACTCGATACGCGCTTCAAAGCCTCGGTATCATCCGTAACATCACTAGTCCTAAATGTGATCCATGTCCATTAATAGTGTGAAGGGCAGGAGTGTGAGCTGAGCAATCATTGTCAATGTGACAACCATCCTGTTTCCTCTTTTGTGACTGGTAGCCTATACTCCGTTTATTTCAATTCCAACCTTGGTAATTAACTTTTTTCACTGGGTTGTACATGTCTATACAGCCTTCATGAAGCAGGGCAAGAATGCACTGGGGTCCGTCTTCAGAACAACTCAGCATTTCAGACCTATGTTAATAACAGCTGCTGTTGTGTAGCCTAGCACAAGTCCAGTCAGATTCGCTTAGCACCATGGTAGTGTTCCGATGTTCTTAAAAAATGTCCAGGTCATAGAATGTTTCTTGGGAAAACCCAATGCAGTTTGATTTGTGGACCATATCTGGTTTCAAGATTGAGCAAATCCCATACTTTTGATGTTAGAAGTGCTCCAACAGACTTGTAAACATAAGCTTTAAAATCTCATCTTATGTTGTGGTTACTAACCAAGATAGGTGCTCATCCCAATGCACTAGAGTGGCACAGTTGATTATTATGGAGGCCCCAGCTTTTGAGCAGCAAAAAGGCAAGTCAATACCTATAATAGCACTATTTTATTCAAGAAGTGATTCTGCTACACATGGCTATGTCCATGGTGTAATTTCAATAGAGATTCAAGCCTTGAGAATTAAAAGGGCCTCTGAAACTGAAGTGAAAATAAAGTTGCCAACATAGCATGCAGACGGGCCACAATGAAAGAAACCATTTAAAATAGTTTTTTTTTATTTTGACGTTCAGATACAAAGCTTGTAGAACCCATGTCATTGCAGGAACTCCAGTGATCCACCTGTTGCAGATTACATGTTGGTTAGTTAATGAACTTCAGGAGACATTTCCATACTTGACCCAGTCATACCTTAACGAAATGTATGCAGTTTAAATTGAGAAGACATACCCAAGCTGATCCACAGAAGGTGCAACTTGTGTTACTTTTGCCGCTTCTGAGGCTGCTGGGGTACGTAGCTAGGATAATGCCGCTTCTGAGGCTGCTGTGGCATGTACCTGGGAGGCTGCCACTTGTAAGGCTGCTTGGGCACATAGCGAGGAGGCTGCCGCTTTGCCTCATGGCTAGATGGTTGCCACTGCTGCAGCTGAGGCCTGTATCTAGGTGGCTGCTTCTGCTGGGGCTCATAGCTAGGAGGCTGCCGTTTCTGAGGCCTTTGTGGCATATAGCTGGGAGGCAGCCGCTTTTGAGGCTGCTGGGGCTCATAGCTAGGTTTCCTAGGTTGATAGCTTGGGGGCTGCTGCTTTTGAGGTTGCTGGGGTTCAAAGCGCTGAGGCTGCCGCTTTTGAGGCTGCTGGGCTTCATAGCTGGGGTACTTCTTGTGAGGCTGCTGGGGCTCATAGCTAGGAGGCTGCTGTGGCACGTAGCTGGGAGGCTTCCGCTGTGGCACATAGCTAGGAGGCTGCTGCTTTTGAGGCTGCTGGGGCTCATAGCTTGGAGGCTGTTGCTTTTGATGCTGCTGGGGCTCATAGCTAGGAGGCTGCTGTGGCACAAAGCTAGGAGGCTGCTGCTTGTGAGGCTGCTGGGGCTCATAGCTTGGAGGCTGCTGCTTTTGATGCTGCTTGGGCTCATAGCTAGGTTGTTGCTGCGGCTCAAAGCTAGGAAGCTGCTGCTTTTGAGGCTGATAGCTAGGGTGTTGCTGCTTTTGAGGCTGCTGGGGCTGATAGCTAGGTGGCTGCTGCTTTTGAGGTTGCTTGGGCTCATAGCTAGGTTGTTGCGGCACAAAGCTAGGAGGCTGCTGCTTCTGAGGTTGTTGGGGCTCATAGCTAGGGTATTGCTGCTGCACATGGCTAGGAGGCTGCTGCTGCTTGGGCTCATAGCTAGGTTGCTTGGGCTGATAGCTAGGTTGCTGCTGTGGCACAAAGCTGGGGGTCTGCTGCTTTTGAGGTTGCTTGGGCTCATAGCTAGGTTGTTGCGGCACAAAGCTAGGAGGCTGCTGCTTTTGAGGCTGCTGAGGCTGATAGCTAGGGTGTCGCTGCTGCGGCACATGGCTAGGAGGCTGCTGCTTGGGCTCATAGCTAGGACGCTGCTGCATCATGTAGCTAGGTGGCTGCTGCTGCTCATAGCTAGGTGGCTGCTGCGGCTCATAGGTAGGTTGTTGCTGTCGCACAAAGCTAGGTGTCTGCTGCTTTTGAGGTTGCTTGGGCTCATAGCTAGGTTCTTGCTGCGGCACAAAGCTAGGTTGCTTGGGCTCATAGCTAGGTTGTGGCTGTGGCACAAAGCTAGGTGTCTGCTGCTTTTGAGGTTGCTTGGGCTCATAGCTTGGTTGTTGCTGCGGCTCAAAGCTAGGAAGCTGCTGCTTTTGAGGCTGCTGGGGATGATAGCTAGGGTGTTCCTGCTTTTGAGGCTGCTGGGGCTGATATCTAGGTGGCTGCTGCTGCTCATAGCTAGGTTGCTGCTTCTTTTGAGGTTTCTTGGGCTCATAGCTAGGTTGTTGTTGCGGCTCAAAGCTAGGAAGCTGCTGCTTTTGAGGCTGCTGGGGCTCATAGCTAGGTGGCTGCTGCTGCTCATAGCTAGGTTGTTGCTGTGGCGCAAAGCTAGGAGGCTGCTGCTTGGGCTCATAGCTAGGACGCTGCTGCATCATGTAGCTAGGTGGCTGCTGCTGCTCAAAGCTAGGAGGCTGCTGCTTGGGCTCATAGCTAGGACGCTGCTGCATCATGTAACTAGGTGGTTGCTGCTTTTGAGGCTGCTTGGGCACATAGCTAGGTTGTTGCTGTGGCACAAAGCTAGAAGGATGCTGCTTCTGAGGTTGCTGGGGCTCAAAGCTAGGGTGTTGCTGCTGCACATGGCTAGGAGCCTGTTGCTGCTTGGGCTTATAGCTAGGTTGCTTGGGCTCATAGCTAGGTTGCTTGGGCTCATAGCTAGGTTGTTGCTGCTGCTTCTGAGGTTGCTGGGGCTCAAAGCTAGGGTGTTGCTGCTGCACATGGCTAGGAGCCTGTTGCTGCTTGGGCTTATAGCTAGGTTGCTTGGGCTCATAGCTAGGTTGCTTGGGCTCATAGCTAGGTTGTTGCTGCTGCTGCTGCTGCTTCTGAGGTCGCTGGGGCTCAAAGCTAGGGTGTTGCTGCTGCACATGGCTAGGAGCCTGTTGCTGCTTGGGCTTATAGCTAGGTTGCTTGGGCTCATAGCTAGGTTGCTTGGGCTCATAGCTAGGTTGTTGCTGCTGCTGCTGCTTCTGAGGTCGCTGGGGCTCATAGCTAGGTTGTTGCTGTTGCAGAAAGCTAGGAGGCTGCTGCTTTTGAGGCTGCTTGGGATCATAGCTAGGTTGTTGCTGCGGCACAAAGCTAGGAGGCTGCTGCTTTTGAGGCTGCTTGGGCTCATACCTAGGTTGGTGCTGCGGCACAAAGCTAGGAGGCTGCTGCTTTTGAGGCTGCTGGGGCTGCTCATAGCTAGGTGGCTGCTGGGGCTCATAGCGGGGTGGCGGCTGCTTTTGAGGTCGCTGGGGCTCAAAGCTAGGGTGTTGCTGCTGCACATGGCTAGGAGCCTGTTGCTGCTTGGGCTTATAGCTAGGTTGCTTGGGCTCATAGCTAGGTTGCTTGGGCTCATAGCTAGGTTGTTGCTGCTGCTGCTGCTTCTGAGGTCGCTGGGGCTCATAGCTAGGTTGTTGCTGTTGCAGAAAGCTAGGTGTCTGCTGCCTTTGAGGTTGCTTGGGCTCATAGCTAGGTTGTTGCTGCGGCACAAAGCTAGGAGGCTGCTGCTTTTGAGGCTGCTTGGGATCATAGCTAGGTTGTTGCTGCGGCACAAAGCTAGGAGGCTGCTGCTTTTGAGGCTGCTTGGGCTCATACCTAGGTTGTTGCTGCGGCACAAAGCTAGGAGGCTGCTGCTTTTGAGGCTGCTGGGGCTGCTCATAGCTAGGTGGCTGCTGGGGCTCATAGCGGGGTGGCGGCTGCTTTTGAGGTTGCTTGGGCTCATAGCTAGGATGCTGCTGTATCATGTAGCTAGGTGGCTGCTGCTTTTGAGGTTGCTTGGGCTCATAGCTAGGTTGTTGCTGCTGAGGCACAAAGCTAGGAGGCTGCTGCTTTTGAGGCTGCTGGGGCTCATAGCTAGGTTGTTGCTGCTGCGGCACATGATTAGGAGGCTGCTGCTTTTGAGGCTGCTGGGGCTCATAGGTAGGTTGCTGCTGTGGCACATAGCGAGGTTGCTGCTGGGGCTCATAGCGAGGTGGCTGCTGCTTTTGAGGCTCATAGCTAGGATGCTGCTGCATCATGTAGCTAGATGGCTGCTGCTCATAGCTAGGAGACTGCTGCATTACATGGCTGGGGATCTGTTGGAGCATATCTGGCTGTTCTTTGGGCACATAACCAGGCTTCTCCAGCTCATCTTGATAGCCAGCCAATCCCTTCCTGTAAGCTATTGAGCATACTGGTTAGCACATATATAGCTCCCTTTTTGACTTCACATTTTCAGAATACTCACCATTTACTTGACACCACCCAGCAAGAAGTAGAGATAACTGCAGTACCCTGTAACAAGAACCACCGTTTTTTTTTACTATGCCAAGAAACAGTTAGGACATGTTTGAAAAAAAGCAGATATTACCTCATTAGAACCGCCATGGTGGCAATTGTGAGACACTCCAGCAAAGCTCTGACCCCGAAGCAGCTTCCAACTACACCTCCATTGAAACTAGAACTGTCGTAATACAGAGTCAAGTAGCTCAGCTGCTGAAGGTTGTTTTTAAACGTTCTTTACATCCAACAACATTCTTCTCTGTCGATGATTGGTTTGAAACAAGGTGCAACTCCATCGTAATCAGGGCTCCTAATTAGTAGGGACAGCTGACTTGAGAGGTGCCCGGTAGGAAAGGAGAAAATGTCGACTCACAGTTCCGTGCCGCAGGAACATGCACCATTCGGCTGTTCACAAAAACAAACAATCAACACGACCGACAAATATCTTCATTTTATAGTCCTAATTAGTGATGGCGAGACGAAGCTTCATGAACCGTTGAAGCCTTTCGGCCAAATGTGTTGAAAAGTGGTTCATTTCTCGAGGCTTCGAGTGCACGCTAGTGACACCTACAGGGCAATAAAAATACAATATGCTGAAAACCTGCACCAAAACAATAGCATCAGAATGTGTTATGTGCTCTGCGAATGCTTTTATGTTAATGTAAATTAGCGGAAAAAGACAACTTCGTCTTTCTGTGATATTTCTAACACAAAGTCAAAAATTAAAAAAAATTAAACGCATTAGGTCAGAATTGAACGCGGGTCGCCAGATTACTTGCACATCACCCTACCCATTACACCACTATCTTACGAGCAAAAATTTAACAACACAAATTGAAATCAAATCAAAGTGCTCCCAACAGGTGAAAACTTTCTCTTGTTCCTAGCTGGCTCCATCGCAGATAAATTCTTCAAGTACACAAACCACCGCAAAAACCACTGCTCAACTCCGACTAACAAAAACCCACGAGTTCGTATCCAGATACAGGACATCTTTATGGAGTCGAAACGTCCCGCCAAAACTGAACCACATTTTGCTCATCCCAATGCACTAGAGTGGCACAGTTGATTATTATGGAGGCCCCAGCTTTTGAGCAGCAACAAGGCAAGTCAATACCTATAATAGCACTATTTTATTCAAGAAGTGATTCTGCTGCACGTACCATTATGCCACATGGCTATGTCCATGGTGTAATTTCAATAGAGATTCAAGCCTTGAGAATTAAAAGGGCCTCTGAAACTGAAGTGAAAATAAAGTTGCCAACATAGCATGCAGACGGGCCACAATGAAAGAAACCATTTAAAATAGTTTTTTTTTATTTTGACGTTCAGATACAAAGCTTGTAGAACCCATGTCATTGCAGGAACTCCAGTGATCCACCTGTTGCAGATTACATTGTGGTTAGTTAATGAACTTCAGGAGACATTTCCATACTTGACCCAGTCATACCTTAACGAAATGTATGCAGTTTAAATTGAGAAGACATACCCAAGCTGATCCACAGAAGATGCAACTTGTGTTACTTTTGCCGCTTCTGAGGCTGCTGGGGTACGTAGCTAGGATAATGCCGCTTCTGAGGCTGCTGTGGCATGTACCTGGGAGGCTGCCACTTGTAAGGCTGCTTGGGCACATAGCGAGGAGGCTGCCGCTTTGCCTCATGGCTAGATGGTTGCCACTGCTGCAGCTGAGGCCTGTATCTAGGTGGCTGCTTCTGCTGGGGCTCATAGCTAGGAGGCTGCCGTTTCTGAGGCCTTTGTGGCATATAGCTGGGAGGCAGCCGCTTTTGAGGCTGCTGGGGCTCATAGCTAGGTTTCCTAGGTTGATAGCTTGGGGGCTGCTGCTTTTGAGGTTGCTGGGGTTCAAAGCGCTGAGGCTGCCGCTTTTGAGGCTGCTGGGCTTCATAGCTGGGGTACTTCTTGTGAGGCTGCTGGGGCTCATAGCTAGGAGGCTGCTGTGGCACATAGCTAGGAGGCTGCTGCTTTTGAGGCTGCTGGGGCTCATAGCTTGGAGGCTGTTGCTTTTGATGCTGCTGGGGCTCATAGCTAGGAGGCTGCTGTGGCACAAAGCTAGGAGGCTGCTGCTTGTGAGGCTGCTGGGGCTCATAGCTTGGAGGCTCCTGCTTTTGATGCTGCTGGGGCTCATAGCTAGGAGGCTGCCGCTTTTGAGGCGCATAGCTAGGAGGCTGCTGGGGTTCATAGCTAGGTTTTCTCAGGTCATAGCTTGGAGGCTGCTGCTGTTTTTGAGGCTGCTGTGGCATGTAGCTAGGTGGCTGCTGCTTTTCAGGCTGCTGGGGATCATAGCTTGGAGGCTGTTTCTTTTGATGCTGCTGGGGCTCATAGCTAGGTTGCTGCTGCGGCATATAGCTAGGAGGCTGCCGCTTTTGAGGCTGCTGGGGCTCGTAGCTTGGAGGCTGCTTTTGAGGCTCATAGCTTGGAAGCTGCTGCTTTTGAGGCTGCTGGGGCACATAGCTAGGCTGCTTGGGCTCATAGCTAGGTTGTTGCTGTGGCACATGGCTAGGAGGCTGCTGCTTTTGAGGCTGCTGGGGCTCATGGCTAGGTTGCTTGGGGTCATACCTAGTTTGTTGCTGCTGCGGCACAAAGCTGGGAGGCTGCTGCTTTTGAGGCTGCTTGGGCTCATAGATAGGGTGTTGCTGCTGCACATGGCTAGGAGGCTGCTGCTGCTTGGGCTCATAGCTAGGTTGTTGCTGTGGCACAAAGCTAGGTGTCTGCTGCTTTTGAGGTTGCTTGGGCTTATAGCTAGGTTGTTGCGGCACAAAGCTAGGAGGCTGCTGCTTTTGAGGTTGCTGGGGCTCATAGCTAGGGTATTGCTGCTGCACATGGCTAGGAGGCTGCTGCTGCTTGGGCTCATAGCTAGGTTGCTTGGGCTGATAGCTAGGTTGCTGCTGTGGCACAAAGCTAGGCGTCTGCTGCTTTTGAGGTTGCTTGGGCTCATAGCTAGGTTGTTGCGGCACAAAGCTAGGAGGCTGCTGCTTTTGAGGCTGCTGCGGCTGATAGCTAGGGTGTCGCTGCTGTGGCACATGGCTAGGAGGCTGCTGCTTGGGCTCATAGCTAGGACGCTGCTGCATCATGTAGCTAGGTGGCTGCTGCTGCTCATAGCTGGGTGGCTGCTGCGGCTCATAGCTAGGTTGTTGCTGTGGCACAAAGCTAGGTGTCTGCTGCTTTTGAGGTTGCTTAGGCTCATAGCTAGGTTCTTGCTGCGGCACAAAGCTAGGTTGCTTGGGCTGATAGCTAGGTTGCTGCTGTGGCACAGAGCTAGGCGTCTGCTGCTTTTGAGGTTGCTTGGGCTCATAGCTAGGTTGTTGCTGCGGCTCAAAGCTAGGAAGCTGCTGCTTTTGAGGCTGCTGGGGCTGATAGCTAGGGTGTTCCTGCTTTTGAGGCTGCTGGGGCTGATAGCTAGGTGGCTGCTGCTGCTCATAGCTAGGTGGCTGCTGCTTTTGTGGTTGCTTGGGCTCATAGCTAGGTTGTTGCTGCGGCTCAAAGCTAGGAAGCTGCTGCTTTTGAGGCTGCTGGGGCTGATAGCTAGGGTGTTGCTGCTTTTGAGGCTGCTGGGGCTGATAGCTAGGTGGCTGCTGCTGCTCATAGCTAGGTGGCTGCTGCTTTTGAGGTTGATTGGGCTTATAGCTAGGTTGTTGCGGCACAAAGCTAGGAGGCTGCTGCTTCTGAGGTTGCTGGGGCTCATAGCTAGGGTATTGCTGCTGCACATGGCTAGGAGGCTGCTGCTGCTGCTGCTTGGGCTCATAGCTAGGTTGCTGCTGTGGCACAAAGCTAGGCGTCTGCTGCTTTTGAGGTTGCTTGGGCTCATAGCTAGGTTTTTGCGGCACAAAGCTAGGAGGCTGCTGCTTTTGAGGCTGCTGAGGCTGATAGCTAGGGTGTCGCTGCTGCGGCACATGGCTAGGAGGCTGCTGCTTGGGCTCATAGCTAGGACGCTGCTGCATCATGTAGCTAGGTGGCTGCTGCTGCTCATAGCTAGGTGGCTGCTGCGGCTCATAGCTAGGTGGCTGCTGCTGCTCATAGCTAGGTGGCTGCTGCGGCTCATAGCTAGGTGTCTGCTGCTTTTGAGGTTGCTTGGGCTCATAGCTAGGTTCTTGCTGCGGCACAAAGCTAGGTTGCTTGGGCTCATAGCTAGGTTGTTGCTGTGGCACAAAGCTAGGCGTCTGCTGCTTTTGAGGTTGCTTGGGCTCATAGCTTGGTTGTTGCTGTGGCTCAAAGCTAGGAAGCTGCTGCTTTTGAGGCTGCTGGGGCTGATAGCTAGGTTGTTCCTGCTTTTGAGGCTGCTGGGGCTGATAGCTAGGTGGCTGCTGCTGCTCATAGCTAGGTTGCTGCTTCTTTTGAGGTTGCTTGGGCTCATAGCTAGGTTGTTGCTGTGGCGCAAAGCTAGGAGGCTGCTGCTGCGGCACTTGGCTAGGAGGCTGCTGCTTGGGCTCATAGCTAGTATGCTGCTGCATCATGTAACTAGGTGGTTGCTGCTTTTGAGGCTGCTTGGTTACATAGCTAGGTTGTTGCTGTGGCACAAAGCTAGAAGGATGCTGCTTCTGAGGTCGCTGGGGCTCATAGCTAGGTTGCTGCTGGGGCTCATAGCGAGGTGGCTGCTGCTTTTGAGGCTCATAGCTAGGATGCTGCTGCATCATGTAGCTAGATGGCTGCTGCTCATAGCTAGGAGACTGCTGCATTGCATGGCTGGGGATCTGTTGGAGCATATCTGGCTGTTCTATGAGCACATAACCAGGCTTCTCCAGCTCATCTTGATAGCCAGCCAATCCCTTCCTGTAAGCTATTGAGCATACTGGTTAGCACATATATAGCTCCCTTTTTGACTTCACATTTTCAGAATACTCACCATTTACTTGACACCACCCAGCAAGAAGTAGAGATAACTGCAGTATCCTGGAAGAAGAACAACCTTTTTTTTTTTAAACTATGCCAAGAAACAGTTAGTACATGTTTGAAAAAAAAGCAGATATTACCTCATTAGAACCGCCATGGTGGCAATTGTGAGACACTCCAGCAAAGCTCTGACCCCGAAGCAGCTTCCAACTACACCTCCATTGAAACTAGAACTGTCGTAATACAGAGTCAAGTAGCTCAGCTGCTGAAGGTTGTTTTCAAATGTTCTTTACATCCAACAACATTCTTCTCTGTCACTGATTGGTTTGAAACAAGGTGCAACTCCATCGTCATCAGGGCTGCTAATTAGTAGGGACAGCTGACTTGACCCCTATTATTGTTGTTCATTCAGGCCCTGCTAACACTAAGGGAAGACTCAGTTATTTCCCTGCAGTTTAGAAAACGAGTATTTCCAAAAACTCCAGCCAAAGTGGAGATTTCGGAAATTGCCGGTTATGTGTTGCCATGTCAACTGGGAGAAACAGGGTTTTAGGTTCTCAAACATCACCTTATGTACCATAAAATGCTAAACGTCACGTGAGCACCCTATTTTTCTTGTTTGTTTGGCAATTTATGCGGGTTTATGTAAACGAGAACTTTTTTGAAAACGATGTGTGCACGATGTTGTTATTGAAAAATGGAGGGGGGGGGGGAATATTTGTTTCTCTAAATACCTGGCCATGTGTAAACGTGGCCTTGACCTTTATAAATGTTGTTCATTCAGTCTAGTGTCTTTGGAAATACATGGAAAGAAGATAACAATTTCCGTGTGTGTTCATGTGTTTCCCGACGTCTTTCTGACCCCTCCAGATCAAAGAGAGTGGTGGTGGACTCCGGGCCCTCGGTTCTGTCCACAGCGGAGAGGAACAAGGCCATAGAGGACGGGCAGAACAACAACGTGGAGCCCGCCGCCTACACGTCAGGATAGACCACCAAAAGGACCCTCAAGACACCTCACCCCCACCCGACCGGCCGACTCACCACCACTACCACCGCCCGCCACCCGCACCTCAAAGCTCACCTGCACTGCAATCAGCACAGCTTTGTAGATCAGCACTTTCACGCCTCATTTGATGTTCCACTCCAACCTGAGCTCCCATCTCCACAAGCACGCACACATGCACACGTCATAAAAACACAGACACTGTGAACTTTGTATACGTAGATGCACGCACACACGCGCACTACGATACACTAAACCGCGGAGAGCTGCAGAAACGCTGACATTCTGTGAAAAACCCGATCCTGGACTCTGCAGGAACACTGACATGGACTCTGCAGAAACACTGACGGGGACTTTGCGGAAACAATGACGGGGGTTCTGCAGAAATACTGACATGAAATCTGGAGAATCACTGACATGGACTCTGCAGTAACACCGTCCTGGAATCTGCAGACACGCTGACATGGACGCAACAGAAACCCCGACACGGACTCGGCTACACTGACATGTACTCTGCAGAAACATGAACCTGGACTCTGCAGGACCACTTGGACATGGAGTCTTTGGAGAGCAGGCACCTCAACATGAGACCCCACCCCACATACACGCCCCAACTCTTCCCTCACCTCCTCTTCCTCCACTCTCCAGCGGGTGTGTGGGGAAGAACCGTCGGAGCCCGATGACGACGGGCCTGCTCAGGTCTTCAGCAGAGGAGGGCGGGAGGCAAGCAGAAGTGCTTGATGTTGATTGGTTGACAGGGGGACATGCATGCCCGCCAGATGACTCAGACTGACACCGTAGTGCGCGAATGACGGAAGCTTTTAGAAATGGCATATAAATGGGGGGGGGGGGGTTTACGGTCAGACATGGGTGTGTCTCTCCAAGCAGGCTACTTGAGATTAAAAATGAAAATACAATAGGAAAGCATAACCATATTAAAAAAAACGATTAAATGAGGCCTTTAGTGGGGGATTTTTTTTATACAAAAAAAAAAACAATTTGTCTAATGTTAGACTGAGCAGAAGTATCATAAATGCATTGGAAACAAAAATGGGAGGTGGGAGGGGTGGTCCTCATAGGGGGCTTTGCACGTCAAGCTAAAAGGATAGAATGGCAATATTTCATAGGCAAACAGTTTAACCCTTTTTCCTCCAAATGAGTCAAATTTGTTTTTTTGATTCGATCTCCAATAGATGGGTAGAAAAAGGCTTTAAGTCAACATTGTATTGCTTTAACAACGTAGGATAGGCAACTAGGCAGTAGATGTTAAAATGTGGTGCACTGGACCTTGCTTTGCACATGCTTCCCTTATTCATCGTAGCATTTAAGGGCCAGAGAGGCTGTAGTTTGAATGAGATGTGGGCTGCTAACCTCCTGGACGTGGTTGAAGCTGAGCCATCCACGAGACAGGATTCTGTACCAGCTCACGAAGAAAAAGAAACCTAATTCCATCATTTAATACTTGAATAGCCATGCTTCCTAATTTGGTTTAGACTTTAAATGAGATTAAGAGTTGTTCCACCGTTTAACCCGTTTGTCATATCCAAGGGCATATCGTTGCAGGGACTTGATCTGGGTTCAATTTCGGTGAAGCCCACATTTCTACAGTTTAGTCTATTAGAAGCTGTGTGGGCCGTCTCTTGAAAGTAGAACAACCTTAAACAGAGTTTAATTTCAAACTTGATTAGGTATGTTTTCACTCCAAGTAAAAGTAGAATGTGTTTCTAAAGAAATCCGATAGCCAGTCTTATCTCTCGGTAGAAAATATGTACTGTTTACTCACCCCTAGTTAGCTTTCCAGCCCTGGCTTGTTTCTTCGATTCAAACACGGCCCTCTCCTCTACTCGTTACCACGTGTACAACTTTATTCACTATGTCAGATTCATTACTGTTGGCACTTTTCTAATCGAAGATTGGTACAAAAATTTGGACTTAACCTTTGTGATATTGCTGTTTGTCATTGATTGTGATTCGATAGGCATAGCAGTGGTTTATTGTATAAGCTGTATTGCGTTGTATACCGTGAGTCCGTTCTGGTTTAAAAGCCTGGGTTTAGACAGGCACGTCAACTCATGGTATTTGCAAACATTTCTTGTCATTTGATATATATTGTCTCATCTTGCTCCAATAAAGTAGTGGTCAGGGTGCGGGCAGAAGGTTCCGGGTTCGATAGTTTAATTCAGACGTCTGGCCAATTCAGACGTCTGAATTGGCCTCGCATTATGTTGTCAACTTGTGGGGTCAACCCACCGACCCT
>JAXIVH010000526.1:72500-78039 GCA_036785325.1 Urophycis tenuis | reverse complement strand
TTTCCCGTGTTGAGTCAAATTAAGCCGCAGGCTCCACTCCTGGTGGTGCCCTTCCGTCAATTCCTTTAAGTTTCAGCTTTGCAACCATACTCCCCCCGGAACCCAAAGACTTTGGTTTCCCGGGTAGCTCCCCGGCGGGTCATGGGAATAACGCCGCCGGATCGCTAGTCGGCATCGTTTATGGTCGGAACTACGACGGTATCTGATCGTCTTCGAACCTCCGACTTTCGTTCTTGATTAATGAAAACATTCTTGGCAAATGCTTTCGCTTTCGTCCGTCTTGCGCCGGTCCAAGAATTTCACCTCTAGCGGCGCAATACGAATGCCCCCGGCCGTCCCTCTTAATCATGGCCCCAGTCCATTGAGAAAACCCACAAAATAGAACCGGAGTCCTATTCCATTATTCCTAGCTGCAGTATTCGTGCAACCGGCCTGCTTTGAACACTCTAATTTTTTCAAAGTAAACGCTTCGAACCCCAGCGGGACACTCAACCAAGAGCATCGAGGGGGCGCCGAGGGCAGGGGCCGGGAGCAGTCGGTGGCACGCCTTTCGGCGGACCGTCTGCCCGGCCCCGAGATCCAACTACGAGCTTTTTAACTGCAGCAACTTTAAGATACGCTATTGGAGCTGGAATTACCGCGGCTGCTGGCACCAGACTTGCCCTCCAATTGGTACTGGCCAAAGGATTTAAAGTACACTCATTCCAATTACAGGGCCTCGAAAGAGTCCTGTATTGTTATTTTTCGTCACTACCTCCACGTGTCGTGAATGGGTAATTTGCGCGCCTGCTGCCTTCCTTGGATGTGGTAGCCATTTCTCAGGCTCCCTCTCCGGAATCGAACCCTGATTCCCCGTTACCCGTGGTCACCATGGTAGGCACATAGAGTACCATCGAAAGTTGATAGGGCAGACATTCGAATGAGTCGTCGCCGCCGCGAGGGCGAGCGATCGGCCCGAGGTTATCTAGAGTCACCAAACAGGCCGGGGGCCACCACGCGGCAGCACCCCGCGCGGGTTTTAGGTCTGATAAATGCACGCATCCCCGGAGGTCAGCGCTCGTTTGCATGTATTAGCTCTAGAATTGCCACAGTTATCCAAGTAGCGGGTGAGCGATCAAAGGAACCATAACTGATTTAATGAGCCATTCGCAGTTTCACTTTTCCAGCCGTGTGGACTTATACATGCATGGCTTAAACTTTGAGACAAGCATATGCTACTGGCAGGATCAACCAGGATGGCCGTGGACTCTCTGCCGACCCGCTGCTGGAGCGAGCGGCGTTCGAATCGGACCGCGTCCCCGCGTTCGATCGGGGGCGCCTTCCGCGCTTCGCCGCCCCTTTCTCGGCCTCCGGGGAGCGTCGGACCCGGTACGGTAGTCTGGGGTGCGCCGCGGGGCCCCGGCGGTCGACCCTGGTGAGTGCGCACCACCGTCGGGTCATGCCGGGGCCGGCTGGCCAGCCTGCATCCCTCCTACCGTCCGTTGGTTCGATCCGACGGCTGTTCCCCCTCGGGTCCGGTCCTGGGGGGCTGGGCTCGGGTCTGGGGTGTGCACCGTGCCGCCGGGGAGGGCCGACGCCGGCCGCTCCTCACTCTGACAAACGGTGTTTGGTAAAATCGGCTGTTTGAGAAACGTACGCTTCGGAAGAACCGTGGCGATCGGGGGGACCGGATCGACTTAGGCCACAACCCGGGGCGGGTGCGTCTGGTCGGGCTCCGGACTCTCCTCAACCACGGCCCGGCCTGGTAGGACAACCTGGGCAGACGGGGCGACTCGGGTCTCTTTCAAACGTGAGTTATTCACCGGTCCTCCAAAACGTTGGGAGACCGGGTCCGGGGGGGTCCGGGGGGTCTGGGGGGACGCTGGTGTGAGGAGCCTGTCGGGGTGGAGCGTGGCCACCCTGGAGGCCCTCACCGGGGCGTCCCTCTCTTGCCGTGTCCGGGAGAGGCGAGGTCATCTCGGATAAGAAACCTCATTCGAACTCCATGGAAGAAGCTTCGAAAGTGCCTCTCCTATATATGCTGCGGGAGGTGCTCAACTCGCCTCACAAAATTCGCACGCCTCGACTCAGAGAATTGAGTCAACTTTGCGAGTAAGCCCATGGTGATCCAAATCCCATTGAAATGAATGGGGCCCATGGTGATCCACTTTTGGGTGAGCCCATGGTGATCCACTTGACACTTAGAATATTTTCAACATTTTGAGGGTGTCCCATGGTGATCTGCTCGACACTTAGAATATTTTCCACATTTTCAGAGTTTCCCATGGTGGTCCAGCTCGACACTTAGAATATTTTCCACCACTTTCAGAGTTTCCCATGGTGGTCCAGCTCGACACTTAGAATATTTTCCACCACTTTCAGAGTTTCCCATGGTGGTCCAGCTCGACACTTAGAATATTTTCCACCACTTTCAGAGTTTCCCATGGTGGTCCAGCTCGACACTTAGAATATTTTCCACCACTTTCAGAGTTTCCCATGGTGGTCCAGCTCGACACTTAGAATATTTTTCACCACTTTCAGAGTTACCCATGGTGGTCCGTACCCATGGTGGTCCGGGCCCATGGTGGTCCAACCCATGGTGGTCCAGCCCCATGGTGGTCCACTGAGTCCCATGGTGGTCCAGCTCGACACTTAGAATATTTTTCACCACTTTCAGAGTTACCCATGGTGGTCCGTACCCATGGTGGTCCGGGCCCATGGTGGTCCAACCCATGGTGGTCCAGCCCCATGGTGGTCCACTGAGTCCCATGGTGGTCCAGCTCGACACTTAGAATATTTTTCACCACTTTCAGAGTTGGTGGTCTGCTGGGACACTTTGAATATTTTCATCGTTTTCAGCTAGGCCCATTGTGAATGGGGCTTACCCATAGTGGTCCGTGGTGGTCCGTGGTGGTCCAAGCAGATATGAAGCCCACAACCATGGGGGACCAGGCCGGTGCGGGGCCCTGGGAGCCCTGGGACCTGGCCCACCCCCGGGGGTCCGATGGGGGGGCCTCAGCCCATGGGGGACCAGGGTGGTCCCGGCCCTATAGGCCCATAGGGGAGCCTGGGCCCTGGGCCTTTTCGCATGGACCCAGGGTGAGCGGGGCCTACCCATAGTGGTCCGTGGTGGTCCGTGGTGGTCCAAGCAGATATGAAGCCCACAACCATGGGGGACCAGGCCGGTGCGGGGCCCTGGGAGCCCTGGGACCTGGCCCACCCCCGGGGGTCCGATGGGGGGGCCTCAGCCCATGGGGGACCAGGGTGGTCCCGGCCCTATAGGCCCATAGGGGAGCCTGGGCCCTGGGCCTTTTCGCATGGACCCAGGGTGAGCGGGGCCTACCCATAGTGGTCCGTGGTGGTCCGTGGTGGTCCAAGCAGATATGAAGCCCACAACCATGGGGGACCAGGCCGGTGCGGGGCCCTGGGAGCCCTGGGACCTGGCCCACCCCCGGGGGTCCGATGGGGGGGCCTCAGCCCATGGGGGACCAGGGTGGTCCCGGCCCTATAGGCCCATAGGGGAGCCTGGGCCCTGGGCCTTTTCGCATGGACCCAGGGTGAGCGGGGCCTACCCATAGTGGTCCGTGGTGGTCCGTGGTGGTCCAAGCAGATATGAAGCCCACAACCATGGGGGACCAGGCCGGTGCGGGGCCCTGGGAGCCCTGGGACCTGGCCCACCCCCGGGGGTCCGATGGGGGGGCCTCAGCCCATGGGGGACCAGGGTGGTCCCGGCCCTATAGGCCCATAGGGGAGCCTGGGCCCTGGGCCTTTTCGCATGGACCCAGGGTGAGCGGGGCCTACCCATAGTGGTCCGTGGTGGTCCGTGGTGGTCCAAGCAGATATGAAGCCCACAACCATGGGGGACCAGGCCGGTGCGGGGCCCTGGGAGCCCTGGGACCTGGCCCACCCCCGGGGGTCCGATGGGGGGGCCTCAGCCCATGGGGGACCAGGGTGGTCCCGGCCCTATAGGCCCATAGGGGAGCCTGGGCCCTGGGCCTTTTCGCATGGACCCAGGGTGAGCGGGGCCTACCCATAGTGGTCCGTGGTGGTCCGTGGTGGTCCAAGCAGATATGAAGCCCACAACCATGGGGGACCAGGCCGGTGCGGGGCCCTGGGAGCCCTGGGACCTGGCCCACCCCCGGGGGTCCGATGGGGGGGCCTCAGCCCATGGGGGACCAGGGTGGTCCCGGCCCTATAGGCCCATAGGGGAGCCTGGGCCCTGGGCCTTTTCGCACGGACCCAGGGTGAGTGGGGCCTACCCATAGTGGTCCACGGTGGTCCGTGGTGGTCCACGCAGATGTGTATCCCGCAAGCGTGGGGGACCAGGCCGGTGTGGGGCCCTGGGAGCCCTGGGACCTGGCCCACCCCCGGGGGTCCGATGGGGGGGCCTCAGCCCATGGGGGACCAAGGTGGCCCCGGCCCTATAGGCCCACAGGGGGCCCTGGGCCCGGGGGCTTTTCGCATGGACCCAGGGTGAGCGGGGCCTACCCATAGTGGTCCACGGTGGTCCACGCAAATATGAAGCCCGCAACCGTGGGGGACCAGGCCGGTGTGGGGCCCTGGGACCCATGGAACCTGGCCCAACCCCGGGGGTCTGATGGGGGGGCCTCAGCCCATGGGGGACCGAGGTGGCCCCGGCCCTATAGGCCCATAGGGGGCCCTGGGCCCGGGGGCTTTTCGCATGGACCCAGGGTGAGCGGGGCCTACCCATAGTGGTCCACGGTGGTCCGTGGTGGTCCACGCAGATGTGTAGCCCGCAAGCGTGGGGGACCAGGCCGGTGTGGGGCCCTGGGAACCCTGGGACCTGGCCCACCCCCGGGGGTCCGATGGGGGGGCCTCACCCCACGGGGGACCGAGGTGGTCCCGGCCCTATGGGCCCATAGGGGGCCCTGGGCCCGGGGGCTTTTCGCACGGACCCAGGGTGAGCGGGGCCTACCCATAGTGGTCCATGGTGGTCCGTGGTGGTCCAAGCAGATATGAAGCCCGCAAGCGTGGGGGACCAGGCCGGTGTGGGGCCCTGGGAGCCCTGGGACCTGGCCCACCCCCGGGGGTCCGATGGGGGGGCCTCAGCCCATGGGGGACCAAGGTGGTCCCGGCCCTATAGGCCCATAGGGGAGCCTGGGCCCTGGGCCTTTTCGCACGGACCCAGGGTGAGCGGGGCCTACCCATAGTGGTCCATGGTGGTCCGTGGTGGTCCAAGCAGATACGAAGCCCACAACCATGGGGGACCAGGCCGGTGGGGGGCCCTGGGAGCCCTGGGACCTGGCCCACCCCCGGGGGTCCGATGGGGGGGCCTCAGCCCATGGGGGACCAAGGTGGCCCCGGCCCTATAGGCCCACAGGGGGCCCTGGGCCCTGGGCCTTTTCGCACGGACCCAGGGTGAGCGGGGCCTACCCATAGTGGTCCACGGTGGTCCGTGGTGGTCCACGCAGATATGAAGCCCACAACCGTGGGGGACCAGGCCGGTGTGGGGCCCTGGGAGCCCTGGGACCTGGCCCACCCCCGGGGGTCCGATGGGGGGGCCTCAGCCCATGGGGGACCGAGGTGGTCCCGGCCCTAT
>JAXIVH010000526.1:52500-62500 GCA_036785325.1 Urophycis tenuis | reverse complement strand
CGGGTCCGGGGGGGTCCGGGGGGTCTGGGGGGACGCTGGTGTGAGGAGCCTGTCGGGGTGGAGCGTGGCCACCCTGGAGGCCCTCACCGGGGCGTCCCTCTCTTGCCGTGTCCGGGAGAGGCGAGGTCATCTCGGATAAGAAACCTCATTCGAACTCCATGGAAGAAGCTTCGAAAGTGCCTCTCCTATATATGCTGCGGGAGGTGCTCAACTCGCCTCACAAAATTCGCACGCCTCGACTCAGAGAATTGAGTCAACTTTGCGAGTAAGCCCATGGTGATCCAAATCCCATTGAAATGAATGGGGCCCATGGTGATCCACTTTTGGGTGAGCCCATGGTGATCCACTTGACACTTAGAATATTTTCAACATTTTGAGGGTGTCCCATGGTGATCTGCTCGACACTTAGAATATTTTCCACATTTTCAGAGTTGCCCATGGTGGTCCAGCTCGACACTTAGAATATTTTTCACCACTTTCAGAGTTTCCCATGGTGGTCCAGCTCGACACTTAGAATATTTTCCACCACTTTCAGAGTTTCCCATGGTGGTCCAGCTCGACACTTAGAATATTTTCCACCACTTTCAGAGTTTCCCATGGTGGTCCAGCTCGACACTTAGAATATTTTCCACCACTTTCAGAGTTTCCCATGGTGGTCCAGCTCGACACTTAGAATATTTTCCACCACTTTCAGAGTTTCCCATGGTGGTCCAGCTCGACACTTAGAATATTTTTCACCACTTTCAGAGTTACCCATGGTGGTCCGTACCCATGGTGGTCCGGGCCCATGGTGGTCCAACCCATGGTGGTCCAGCCCCATGGTGGTCCACTGAGTCCCATGGTGGTCCAGCTCGACACTTAGAATATTTTTCACCACTTTCAGAGTTACCCATGGTGGTCCGTACCCATGGTGGTCCGGGCCCATGGTGGTCCAACCCATGGTGGTCCAGCCCCATGGTGGTCCACTGAGTCCCATGGTGGTCCAGCTCGACACTTAGAATATTTTTCACCACTTTCAGAGTTGGTGGTCTGCTGGGACACTTTGAATATTTTCATCGTTTTCAGCTAGGCCCATTGTGAATGGGGCTTACCCATAGTGGTCCGTGGTGGTCCGTGGTGGTCCAAGCAGATATGAAGCCCACAACCATGGGGGACCAGGCCGGTGCGGGGCCCTGGGAGCCCTGGGACCTGGCCCACCCCCGGGGGTCCGATGGGGGGGCCTCAGCCCATGGGGGACCAGGGTGGTCCCGGCCCTATAGGCCCATAGGGGAGCCTGGGCCCTGGGCCTTTTCGCATGGACCCAGGGTGAGCGGGGCCTACCCATAGTGGTCCGTGGTGGTCCGTGGTGGTCCAAGCAGATATGAAGCCCACAACCATGGGGGACCAGGCCGGTGCGGGGCCCTGGGAGCCCTGGGACCTGGCCCACCCCCGGGGGTCCGATGGGGGGGCCTCAGCCCATGGGGGACCAGGGTGGTCCCGGCCCTATAGGCCCATAGGGGAGCCTGGGCCCTGGGCCTTTTCGCATGGACCCAGGGTGAGCGGGGCCTACCCATAGTGGTCCGTGGTGGTCCGTGGTGGTCCAAGCAGATATGAAGCCCACAACCATGGGGGACCAGGCCGGTGCGGGGCCCTGGGAGCCCTGGGACCTGGCCCACCCCCGGGGGTCCGATGGGGGGGCCTCAGCCCATGGGGGACCAGGGTGGTCCCGGCCCTATAGGCCCATAGGGGAGCCTGGGCCCTGGGCCTTTTCGCATGGACCCAGGGTGAGCGGGGCCTACCCATAGTGGTCCGTGGTGGTCCGTGGTGGTCCAAGCAGATATGAAGCCCACAACCATGGGGGACCAGGCCGGTGCGGGGCCCTGGGAGCCCTGGGACCTGGCCCACCCCCGGGGGTCCGATGGGGGGGCCTCAGCCCATGGGGGACCAGGGTGGTCCCGGCCCTATAGGCCCATAGGGGAGCCTGGGCCCTGGGCCTTTTCGCATGGACCCAGGGTGAGCGGGGCCTACCCATAGTGGTCCGTGGTGGTCCGTGGTGGTCCAAGCAGATATGAAGCCCACAACCATGGGGGACCAGGCCGGTGCGGGGCCCTGGGAGCCCTGGGACCTGGCCCACCCCCGGGGGTCCGATGGGGGGGCCTCAGCCCATGGGGGACCAGGGTGGTCCCGGCCCTATAGGCCCATAGGGGAGCCTGGGCCCTGGGCCTTTTCGCATGGACCCAGGGTGAGCGGGGCCTACCCATAGTGGTCCGTGGTGGTCCGTGGTGGTCCAAGCAGATATGAAGCCCACAACCATGGGGGACCAGGCCGGTGCGGGGCCCTGGGAGCCCTGGGACCTGGCCCACCCCCGGGGGTCCGATGGGGGGGCCTCAGCCCATGGGGGACCAGGGTGGTCCCGGCCCTATAGGCCCATAGGGGAGCCTGGGCCCTGGGCCTTTTCGCACGGACCCAGGGTGAGTGGGGCCTACCCATAGTGGTCCACGGTGGTCCGTGGTGGTCCACGCAGATGTGTATCCCGCAAGCGTGGGGGACCAGGCCGGTGTGGGGCCCTGGGAGCCCTGGGACCTGGCCCACCCCCGGGGGTCCGATGGGGGGGCCTCAGCCCATGGGGGACCAAGGTGGCCCCGGCCCTATAGGCCCACAGGGGGCCCTGGGCCCGGGGGCTTTTCGCATGGACCCAGGGTGAGCGGGGCCTACCCATAGTGGTCCACGGTGGTCCACGCAAATATGAAGCCCGCAACCGTGGGGGACCAGGCCGGTGTGGGGCCCTGGGACCCATGGAACCTGGCCCAACCCCGGGGGTCTGATGGGGGGGCCTCAGCCCATGGGGGACCGAGGTGGCCCCGGCCCTATAGGCCCATAGGGGGCCCTGGGCCCGGGGGCTTTTCGCATGGACCCAGGGTGAGCGGGGCCTACCCATAGTGGTCCACGGTGGTCCGTGGTGGTCCACGCAGATGTGTAGCCCGCAAGCGTGGGGGACCAGGCCGGTGTGGGGCCCTGGGAACCCTGGGACCTGGCCCACCCCCGGGGGTCCGATGGGGGGGCCTCACCCCACGGGGGACCGAGGTGGTCCCGGCCCTATGGGCCCATAGGGGGCCCTGGGCCCGGGGGCTTTTCGCACGGACCCAGGGTGAGCGGGGCCTACCCATAGTGGTCCATGGTGGTCCGTGGTGGTCCAAGCAGATATGAAGCCCGCAAGCGTGGGGGACCAGGCCGGTGTGGGGCCCTGGGAGCCCTGGGACCTGGCCCACCCCCGGGGGTCCGATGGGGGGGCCTCAGCCCATGGGGGACCAAGGTGGTCCCGGCCCTATAGGCCCATAGGGGAGCCTGGGCCCTGGGCCTTTTCGCACGGACCCAGGGTGAGCGGGGCCTACCCATAGTGGTCCATGGTGGTCCGTGGTGGTCCAAGCAGATACGAAGCCCACAACCATGGGGGACCAGGCCGGTGGGGGGCCCTGGGAGCCCTGGGACCTGGCCCACCCCCGGGGGTCCGATGGGGGGGCCTCAGCCCATGGGGGACCAAGGTGGCCCCGGCCCTATAGGCCCACAGGGGGCCCTGGGCCCTGGGCCTTTTCGCACGGACCCAGGGTGAGCGGGGCCTACCCATAGTGGTCCACGGTGGTCCGTGGTGGTCCACGCAGATATGAAGCCCACAACCGTGGGGGACCAGGCCGGTGTGGGGCCCTGGGAGCCCTGGGACCTGGCCCACCCCCGGGGGTCCGATGGGGGGGCCTCAGCCCATGGGGGACCGAGGTGGTCCCGGCCCTATAGGCCCACAGGGGGCCCTGGGCCCGGGGGCTTTTCGCACGGACCCAGGGTGAGCGGGGCCTACCCAGAGTGGTCCACGGTGGTCCGTGGTGGTCCGTGGTGGTCCACGCAGATATGAAGCCCGCAACCGTGGGGGACCAGGCCGGTGTGGGGCCCTGGGACCCCTGGGACCTTGCCCACCACCGGGGGTCTGATGGGGGGGCCTCAGCCCATGGGGGACCAAGGTGGCCCCGGCCCTATAGGCCCACAGGGGGCCCTGGGCCCGGGGGCTTTTCGCATGGACCCAGGGTGAGCGGGGCCTACCCATAGTGGTCCATGGTGGTCCGTGGTGGTCCACGCAGATAAGAAGCCCGCAACCGTGGGGGACCAGGCCGGTGTGGGGCCCTGGGAGCCCTGGGACCTGGCCCACCCCCGGGGGTCCGATGGGGGGGCCTTAGCCCATGGGGGACCAAGGTGGTCCCGGCCCTATAGGCCCACAGGGGGCCCTGGGCCCGGGGGCTTTTCGCATGGACCCAGGGTGAGCGGGGCCTACCCATAGTGGTCCACGGTGGTACATGGTGCTCCACTTAGAACCTTCGCCCACAACCGTGGGGGGGGCAAGCCGGTGTGGGGCCCTGGGTCCCCTGGGACCTGGCCCACCCCCGGGGGTCTGATGGGGGCACTTTACCCACGGGGGCCCACGGTGGTCCTGGCCCTCTAGGCCCATAGGGGGGCTGTGTGGGCCTGGGTTGTTTTCACGTGGACCCACGTTGAATAGGGCTTGCCCATGGTGGTCCACATGGAACATACTACTATTACTAGCACCGGCACCACCACCACCACCACCACCACCACCCACCAGCAGCGCCCGTCCCAGGGAGAGGCCACCACACACGCGGACACAGTAGCCAGCAAGAGTACCCACCCTACATCCACCCCCACCACCACCACCACCACCACCACCACCCCCACCACCACCACCACCACCACCACCACCCACCAGCAGCGCCCGTCCCAGGGAGAGGCCACCACACACGCGGACACAGTAGCCAGCAAGAGTACCCACCCTACATCCACCACCACCACCACCCCCACCACCACCACCACCACCACCACCACCCACCAGCAGCGCCCGTCCCAGGGAGAGGCCACCACACACGCGGACACAGTAGCCAGCAAGAGTACCCACCCTACATCCACCCCCACCACCACCACCACCACCCCCACCACCACCACCACCCACCAGCAGCGCCCGTCCCAGGGAGAGGCCACCACACACGCGGACACAGTAGCCAGCAAGAGTACCCACCCTACATCCACCCCCACCACCACCACCACCACCCCCACCACCACCACCACCACCACCACCACCACCCACCAGCAGCGCCCGTCCCAGGGAGAGGCCACCACACACGCGGACACAGTAGCCAGCAAGAGTACCCACCCTACATCCACCCCCACCACCACCACCACCACCACCACCACCACCACCACCACCACCACCACCGCTACTACAAGTGCCCGTGTGCCTCATCCAAAAGCGCCTACGGCCATACCGCCCTGAACACGCCCCTTTTTTCCCAGAACCAGGAAGTGTGCGCAGAGAGCAGCAGCTAGCAGCAGGAGCAAAGAGCAGGTGGAGTGAAAGTTTGTTTGTATGGTATTTTGTTCGTTTGTATGAAAGTATTGGTAGATTGTTTGTCTAGTTGAGTGTTTGTGTTGTATCCCCCTACAGCGTGAGCTGTTTGGGGGAACGTGAGTGTGTTTGTTTGTTTGTTTGTTTGGAATGATTGCTGAGTGTATGGAGAGTGTAGATAGAGTAGAGAGGAAGGATACAACGGTTAATGACTTTGGACTGAACAAAACGACTATGGCAATGGATAAAGGACTGGTATCAAAGGAACTAACAAAAACGAACAAAGGACTGACTGACCAAGGCCAAGCACGAGCACACACACATGGTGAAGGGGAAGGTAGCAAGGATAGTGAAGCACGGGGAGCACAGGGTGAAATGTATGGTGAAGATTTAACTGTGGATGTGGAAGTGGAGGGGAAAGAAAACATAACGATGATGGATTTGCTGAGGGAAGTGAAGAAGGAGTGTGGAGTGGTCATGGGATGTAGGGTGAAGGGGGAAAGGTGCTATGAAGTCACCATGAAAGACGAGGAGGGAAGGAACAAGTTGATGGACGGGATAAGGGTGAAAGGGGCATTGGTTCATGTGAGAAGAATCATAAACAATGAGATGGTGGTGTCCTTCATTAACCTCCCGGTTTATATGAAGGACACGAAGATTGTGGAGAAACTCGTGGAGTGGGGGGTGAAGCCCATATCAGGAATTAAGAGGCGTATGTGGCCTGGAACGGAGATAGCGGATGGAACGCGGTACCTGAAGGTCCGATTTAATGAGGAAGTGAAATCGCTGCCGTATTCGACCAGGTTTGCGACGCTGAGAGGAGCGGAGTACTTCCGCGTAATACACGACAGACAAGTGAGGGTCTGCAGGCTGTGCATAAAGCCGGGCCACATCTTCAGAGAGTGCCCGGAGTTTAAATGCTACAGGTGCCAGCAGACCGGACATTATGCACGAGAGTGTGAGGGAAGGAGGGAGGAGGAGACTACGGTGGCCCGGAGAGACGCGGAGCCAGAGGTGGAAACCAGACGGGAGGACGAAGAGGAGGCGAGCGACGCGGAGGAGGAGGGCGAGGACGGAGACGACAGGAGAGCTAGCGGAGGAGGAGGACAAGGAGAGGAGGAAGAGACGACACCAGATGTGATGATCGTGGAGGAAACGCAGCTGACGATGGAGGGAGAGGAGAGGAGAGAAAGGGACGGAGAGCGAGGAGGGAGAAAGACGGAGATCGCAAGAGAGGAGAGACGAGAGGACGACGGAGGCGGAATGAGGAAGAGGCCGGAGGAGGAGACGATCGAGAGAAGGACGAGCAGCAGAGACAGGAGACAGGAGGACAGTGATGACTTGTCGGACATGGACACCTCTACGGCTCAGAGGGTAAGAGTCAAAAGAAAGGCAGCCATAGCTGCAGGAATGGCAAAGACTCGGACGGAAAGAATGAAAGGATTGAGGTCAGGAATGGGGGATAAAAACTGATAAATGAATTGTTTATTTTTTATTTTTGCTCTCATGGTCACTGTTACCTCAATAAATGTCAACGGATTGAGGAATATGACTAAATTAAAGGACGTAATGTACAGATATAGAAGTGATATTATATGCATTCAGGAAACAAATTGGGATAGTGAAAAGGTTACGGAAGCCAAGAGGGAGTGGAAAGGAGAGATATATTACAGCAATGGGGAAGTGAACGCAAGGGGGGTAGCAATACTAGTAAAAGAAGACAGAGTAGAAGAGATAGAGGTAAAGTATAGAGATAACATAGGGAGGATAATAGTTATAGAATTCAAATACAAAAAGGTAAGGTTTAGATTGATAAATGTGTACGTACCAAACATAGAGAAAGACAAAAGGAATACATTAGAGGAATTAAAGGGATTAATAAATAGGGATAGTATAGTGGCAGGGGACTTTAACATAAAATGTAGTAGGTTAGATATAGGGAAAGAGGTTGAATTTAGGCAGGAAGGATCAAGTAGGGAATTGATAAATATAATGGGGGAAAAAAATTTATTAGATGTATGGAGAAATGAAAATCCTGGGAAAAGAGAGTACACGAGGAGACAAATAAAGGGGGGAAAATTGAAACAGAGTAGAATAGATTTAGTATTAGTGAATGAGAGTAAGAGTAGATACATAGAAGACATAAAACATCAGGGAAATAGCTTTAGTGACCATGACGGAGTAAGATTTAGAATTAGGATAGGGAAAGAGGAAGTGGGGGGAGGGGTATGGATTATGAATGCAGGATATATAGAAGAAGAAGGATATAAAAGACAGATGAAGGAAGTGTTGGAAGAAGAAGACGAGAATAGAGAGGAAAATGTAGAGAATGGGGAAATAGGAGAGAGATGGGAGAAGATAAAGGATAAAATAAAGGATATTAGTATTAAATATAGCAAAGAAAGAAAGATCAAAAGGACAAAGGAAGAGAATAGACTGAGAGAAAGAATGGGAGTAGAACTAAAAAGAACAGAAGAAGAAGAAGGATATAACATAGAAAATTATATCAAAATAAAAATGGAGATAGAACAGTATGATAAAGAAAAATGTAGAGGGGCGATCCTAAGGGCAAAGGCAAAATATGTATTGGAAGGAGAGAGAAGCACAAAATATTTCCTGGGACTAGAAAGAGGAAAACAAAGGAGAACATACATACATGAGGTGCAGAAAAAAGATGGGGAGGTAACAGAAGACTATGTAGAAGTATTAGAAACAGTGCAAGAGTTTTATGGGGAACTATATAAGGGAGGGGGAGTAGATGAAGAAGTAATGGAAAGAATACTAGACAGCGTAGGAAACAAACTGAGTGAGGAAGATAGAATTTATTGTGAGGGAGAAATTAAGGAAAGGGAAGTGAGGGAGGCAATTGAGGGTTTGAATAGTGGGAAGAGTCCCGGGAGTGATGGAATCGTGGTAGAGTGGTATAAAGTATATAAAAATGAAATAGTGCCGATATTAGTGGAGGTATATGGAGAGATAGAAAGAACAGGGAGAGTTCAGGAGAGAATGACTGAGGGGATAATAACCATCATACACAAGAAAGGGGATAAAGCTGACTTGAAAAACTATAGGCCTATAAGTCTTCTGAATGTGGATTATAAAATATTGATGAAAATATTAGCAAACAGAATTAAAAAAGTGATAGGAGAAATAGTGGAACCCACGCAATGCTACAGTGTACCGGGGAGGGATATAGCTGATACGATAGGGACAGTGAGGGACGTGATTGAATACATGAAGAGGGATAGAGGAGGGATAGTGATAGGGTTAGATTGGTGCAAAGCATTTGATAGAGTAGAGCATAGGTTCCTATTTAGAACATTGGAGAGTTTTGGGTTTGGGGAGAGACTAGTGGGATGGGTAGAAAGAATGTATAGGGGGGCTAAAAGCTGTATAAAATTAAATGGTGTAGTGACGGATAAATTCATAATAGAAAGATCAATAAGACAGGGTTGTCCATTGTCGGCATTACTGTATGCAATTTCAGTGGAACCCCTGGCACTGATTATAAAGAAGGACAAAGGAGTAGAAGGGATAGAGTTGCCATATGGAGGGAAATGTGTTGTGAACCAATACGCGGACGACACAACGATAACAGTGAGAGACGGGAGTAGTGCGAAGAGGGTAATAGAATTGGTTGAGGAATACGGGAAGGCATCAGGAGCGAGGATAAACAAGGGAAAATCGGAGATAATGTACATAGGTAAGATAGACAAAGTGGAGATAGGTTTAAAGGAGGAAGAGAGTTATTTAAGAGTACTGGGAGTGAATTTAGGGGTAAAAAGTAGAGAGGGAAGAGATGAGACATGGACAGGGGTGATAAACAAGATAAGAACAGTATGTACAAGGTGGAAAGGGAGAAAATTAAGGTTGAAAGGGAAAGTAGAGGTAGTTAATAGTCTTTTGTTGTCAGTATGTGTGTATGTGATGAGTGTGATGGAAATGCCGCAATGGGCTTTGAATGAGTTGAACAGAATAGTAAACGAATTTATATGGGAAGGGAAAGGGGTAAAAATAGCACAGAAAACATTGGTAGGGAAAAGAGAGAAGGGAGGGTTGAAGCTTATGGATTTAGAGATAAAGAAAACAGCACTAAGGGTAAAAACTGTGCAGAAATACATGACAGGTAGGTGGGAATACGGGTGGAAGGAAATAATGAAAAAGTATATAAATGAGGTAGGAAACATTGGCGAATATGTATGGTTAATGAAATGTAAAAGAACTATGACAGAGAAAATTCCAGAATACTATAGGGAAGTCATGGAGGCATGGGGGAAACTACTACCGAAATTAAAATATGAAAGCGAAAATCTAGATACAATCATTAGCATGCCTTTATTCTTGAATGAAAAAATTAAATATAATAATGAAATAATGTATGAACCAGGACTCATGATGGGAGGGATAAGACAGATAAAAGATATAATATACGAAGTGATTCCAGGTTTCCTGAGAGAAGACTGTATTTTTGATGCAGTGAATGAGATAGATGGGATGGAGAGTGAAGTAAAAGTGAGAAAGATATATGAGAAAATAAAAGAAAGCATACCAGCAGAATGGAGGGAAAAGATAAATAAAGAATGTGTATATCAGCAGAGGGAAGGAATTCCAGAAATATAT
>JAXIVH010000526.1:40000-42500 GCA_036785325.1 Urophycis tenuis | reverse complement strand
TTTCAGAGTTTCCCATGGTGGTCCAGCTCGACACTTAGAATATTTTTCACCACTTTCAGAGTTACCCATGGTGGTCCGTACCCATGGTGGTCCGGGCCCATGGTGGTCCAACCCATGGTGGTCCAGCCCCATGGTGGTCCACTGAGTCCCATGGTGGTCCAGCTCGACACTTAGAATATTTTTCACCACTTTCAGAGTTACCCATGGTGGTCCGTACCCATGGTGGTCCGGGCCCATGGTGGTCCAACCCATGGTGGTCCAGCCCCATGGTGGTCCACTGAGTCCCATGGTGGTCCAGCTCGACACTTAGAATATTTTTCACCACTTTCAGAGTTGGTGGTCTGCTGGGACACTTTGAATATTTTCATCGTTTTCAGCTAGGCCCATTGTGAATGGGGCTTACCCATAGTGGTCCGTGGTGGTCCGTGGTGGTCCAAGCAGATATGAAGCCCACAACCATGGGGGACCAGGCCGGTGCGGGGCCCTGGGAGCCCTGGGACCTGGCCCACCCCCGGGGGTCCGATGGGGGGGCCTCAGCCCATGGGGGACCAGGGTGGTCCCGGCCCTATAGGCCCATAGGGGAGCCTGGGCCCTGGGCCTTTTCGCATGGACCCAGGGTGAGCGGGGCCTACCCATAGTGGTCCGTGGTGGTCCGTGGTGGTCCAAGCAGATATGAAGCCCACAACCATGGGGGACCAGGCCGGTGCGGGGCCCTGGGAGCCCTGGGACCTGGCCCACCCCCGGGGGTCCGATGGGGGGGCCTCAGCCCATGGGGGACCAGGGTGGTCCCGGCCCTATAGGCCCATAGGGGAGCCTGGGCCCTGGGCCTTTTCGCATGGACCCAGGGTGAGCGGGGCCTACCCATAGTGGTCCGTGGTGGTCCGTGGTGGTCCAAGCAGATATGAAGCCCACAACCATGGGGGACCAGGCCGGTGCGGGGCCCTGGGAGCCCTGGGACCTGGCCCACCCCCGGGGGTCCGATGGGGGGGCCTCAGCCCATGGGGGACCAGGGTGGTCCCGGCCCTATAGGCCCATAGGGGAGCCTGGGCCCTGGGCCTTTTCGCATGGACCCAGGGTGAGCGGGGCCTACCCATAGTGGTCCGTGGTGGTCCGTGGTGGTCCAAGCAGATATGAAGCCCACAACCATGGGGGACCAGGCCGGTGCGGGGCCCTGGGAGCCCTGGGACCTGGCCCACCCCCGGGGGTCCGATGGGGGGGCCTCAGCCCATGGGGGACCAGGGTGGTCCCGGCCCTATAGGCCCATAGGGGAGCCTGGGCCCTGGGCCTTTTCGCATGGACCCAGGGTGAGCGGGGCCTACCCATAGTGGTCCGTGGTGGTCCGTGGTGGTCCAAGCAGATATGAAGCCCACAACCATGGGGGACCAGGCCGGTGCGGGGCCCTGGGAGCCCTGGGACCTGGCCCACCCCCGGGGGTCCGATGGGGGGGCCTCAGCCCATGGGGGACCAGGGTGGTCCCGGCCCTATAGGCCCATAGGGGAGCCTGGGCCCTGGGCCTTTTCGCATGGACCCAGGGTGAGCGGGGCCTACCCATAGTGGTCCGTGGTGGTCCGTGGTGGTCCAAGCAGATATGAAGCCCACAACCATGGGGGACCAGGCCGGTGCGGGGCCCTGGGAGCCCTGGGACCTGGCCCACCCCCGGGGGTCCGATGGGGGGGCCTCAGCCCATGGGGGACCAGGGTGGTCCCGGCCCTATAGGCCCATAGGGGAGCCTGGGCCCTGGGCCTTTTCGCACGGACCCAGGGTGAGTGGGGCCTACCCATAGTGGTCCACGGTGGTCCGTGGTGGTCCACGCAGATGTGTATCCCGCAAGCGTGGGGGACCAGGCCGGTGTGGGGCCCTGGGAGCCCTGGGACCTGGCCCACCCCCGGGGGTCCGATGGGGGGGCCTCAGCCCATGGGGGACCAAGGTGGCCCCGGCCCTATAGGCCCACAGGGGGCCCTGGGCCCGGGGGCTTTTCGCATGGACCCAGGGTGAGCGGGGCCTACCCATAGTGGTCCACGGTGGTCCACGCAAATATGAAGCCCGCAACCGTGGGGGACCAGGCCGGTGTGGGGCCCTGGGACCCATGGAACCTGGCCCAACCCCGGGGGTCTGATGGGGGGGCCTCAGCCCATGGGGGACCGAGGTGGCCCCGGCCCTATAGGCCCATAGGGGGCCCTGGGCCCGGGGGCTTTTCGCATGGACCCAGGGTGAGCGGGGCCTACCCATAGTGGTCCACGGTGGTCCGTGGTGGTCCACGCAGATGTGTAGCCCGCAAGCGTGGGGGACCAGGCCGGTGTGGGGCCCTGGGAACCCTGGGACCTGGCCCACCCCCGGGGGTCCGATGGGGGGGCCTCACCCCACGGGGGACCGAGGTGGTCCCGGCCCTATGGGCCCATAGGGGGCCCTGGGCCCGGGGGCTTTTCGCACGGACCCAGGGTGAGCGGGGCCTACCCATAGTGGTCCATGGTGGTCCGTGGTGGTCCAAGCAGATATGAAG
>JAXIVH010000526.1:25000-27500 GCA_036785325.1 Urophycis tenuis | reverse complement strand
GGGGACCAGGGTGGTCCCGGCCCTATAGGCCCATAGGGGAGCCTGGGCCCTGGGCCTTTTCGCATGGACCCAGGGTGAGCGGGGCCTACCCATAGTGGTCCGTGGTGGTCCGTGGTGGTCCAAGCAGATATGAAGCCCACAACCATGGGGGACCAGGCCGGTGCGGGGCCCTGGGAGCCCTGGGACCTGGCCCACCCCCGGGGGTCCGATGGGGGGGCCTCAGCCCATGGGGGACCAGGGTGGTCCCGGCCCTATAGGCCCATAGGGGAGCCTGGGCCCTGGGCCTTTTCGCATGGACCCAGGGTGAGCGGGGCCTACCCATAGTGGTCCGTGGTGGTCCGTGGTGGTCCAAGCAGATATGAAGCCCACAACCATGGGGGACCAGGCCGGTGCGGGGCCCTGGGAGCCCTGGGACCTGGCCCACCCCCGGGGGTCCGATGGGGGGGCCTCAGCCCATGGGGGACCAGGGTGGTCCCGGCCCTATAGGCCCATAGGGGAGCCTGGGCCCTGGGCCTTTTCGCACGGACCCAGGGTGAGTGGGGCCTACCCATAGTGGTCCACGGTGGTCCGTGGTGGTCCACGCAGATGTGTATCCCGCAAGCGTGGGGGACCAGGCCGGTGTGGGGCCCTGGGAGCCCTGGGACCTGGCCCACCCCCGGGGGTCCGATGGGGGGGCCTCAGCCCATGGGGGACCAAGGTGGCCCCGGCCCTATAGGCCCACAGGGGGCCCTGGGCCCGGGGGCTTTTCGCATGGACCCAGGGTGAGCGGGGCCTACCCATAGTGGTCCACGGTGGTCCACGCAAATATGAAGCCCGCAACCGTGGGGGACCAGGCCGGTGTGGGGCCCTGGGACCCATGGAACCTGGCCCAACCCCGGGGGTCTGATGGGGGGGCCTCAGCCCATGGGGGACCGAGGTGGCCCCGGCCCTATAGGCCCATAGGGGGCCCTGGGCCCGGGGGCTTTTCGCATGGACCCAGGGTGAGCGGGGCCTACCCATAGTGGTCCACGGTGGTCCGTGGTGGTCCACGCAGATGTGTAGCCCGCAAGCGTGGGGGACCAGGCCGGTGTGGGGCCCTGGGAACCCTGGGACCTGGCCCACCCCCGGGGGTCCGATGGGGGGGCCTCACCCCACGGGGGACCGAGGTGGTCCCGGCCCTATGGGCCCATAGGGGGCCCTGGGCCCGGGGGCTTTTCGCACGGACCCAGGGTGAGCGGGGCCTACCCATAGTGGTCCATGGTGGTCCGTGGTGGTCCAAGCAGATATGAAGCCCGCAAGCGTGGGGGACCAGGCCGGTGTGGGGCCCTGGGAGCCCTGGGACCTGGCCCACCCCCGGGGGTCCGATGGGGGGGCCTCAGCCCATGGGGGACCAAGGTGGTCCCGGCCCTATAGGCCCATAGGGGAGCCTGGGCCCTGGGCCTTTTCGCACGGACCCAGGGTGAGCGGGGCCTACCCATAGTGGTCCATGGTGGTCCGTGGTGGTCCAAGCAGATACGAAGCCCACAACCATGGGGGACCAGGCCGGTGGGGGGCCCTGGGAGCCCTGGGACCTGGCCCACCCCCGGGGGTCCGATGGGGGGGCCTCAGCCCATGGGGGACCAAGGTGGCCCCGGCCCTATAGGCCCACAGGGGGCCCTGGGCCCTGGGCCTTTTCGCACGGACCCAGGGTGAGCGGGGCCTACCCATAGTGGTCCACGGTGGTCCGTGGTGGTCCACGCAGATATGAAGCCCACAACCGTGGGGGACCAGGCCGGTGTGGGGCCCTGGGAGCCCTGGGACCTGGCCCACCCCCGGGGGTCCGATGGGGGGGCCTCAGCCCATGGGGGACCGAGGTGGTCCCGGCCCTATAGGCCCACAGGGGGCCCTGGGCCCGGGGGCTTTTCGCACGGACCCAGGGTGAGCGGGGCCTACCCAGAGTGGTCCACGGTGGTCCGTGGTGGTCCGTGGTGGTCCACGCAGATATGAAGCCCGCAACCGTGGGGGACCAGGCCGGTGTGGGGCCCTGGGACCCCTGGGACCTTGCCCACCACCGGGGGTCTGATGGGGGGGCCTCAGCCCATGGGGGACCAAGGTGGCCCCGGCCCTATAGGCCCACAGGGGGCCCTGGGCCCGGGGGCTTTTCGCATGGACCCAGGGTGAGCGGGGCCTACCCATAGTGGTCCATGGTGGTCCGTGGTGGTCCACGCAGATAAGAAGCCCGCAACCGTGGGGGACCAGGCCGGTGTGGGGCCCTGGGAGCCCTGGGACCTGGCCCACCCCCGGGGGTCCGATGGGGGGGCCTTAGCCCATGGGGGACCAAGGTGGTCCCGGCCCTATAGGCCCACAGGGGGCCCTGGGCCCGGGGGCTTTTCGCATGGACCCAGGGTGAGCGGGGCCTACCCATAGTGGTCCACGGTGGTACATGGTGCTCCACTTAGAACCTTCGCCCACAACCGTGGGGGGGGCAAGCCGGTGTGGGGCCCTGGGTCCCCTGGGACCTGGCCCACCCCCGGGGGTCTGA
>JAXIVH010000526.1:12500-15000 GCA_036785325.1 Urophycis tenuis | reverse complement strand
GGTCCAGCTCGACACTTAGAATATTTTCCACCACTTTCAGAGTTTCCCATGGTGGTCCAGCTCGACACTTAGAATATTTTTCACCACTTTCAGAGTTACCCATGGTGGTCCGTACCCATGGTGGTCCGGGCCCATGGTGGTCCAACCCATGGTGGTCCAGCCCCATGGTGGTCCACTGAGTCCCATGGTGGTCCAGCTCGACACTTAGAATATTTTTCACCACTTTCAGAGTTACCCATGGTGGTCCGTACCCATGGTGGTCCGGGCCCATGGTGGTCCAACCCATGGTGGTCCAGCCCCATGGTGGTCCACTGAGTCCCATGGTGGTCCAGCTCGACACTTAGAATATTTTTCACCACTTTCAGAGTTGGTGGTCTGCTGGGACACTTTGAATATTTTCATCGTTTTCAGCTAGGCCCATTGTGAATGGGGCTTACCCATAGTGGTCCGTGGTGGTCCGTGGTGGTCCAAGCAGATATGAAGCCCACAACCATGGGGGACCAGGCCGGTGCGGGGCCCTGGGAGCCCTGGGACCTGGCCCACCCCCGGGGGTCCGATGGGGGGGCCTCAGCCCATGGGGGACCAGGGTGGTCCCGGCCCTATAGGCCCATAGGGGAGCCTGGGCCCTGGGCCTTTTCGCATGGACCCAGGGTGAGCGGGGCCTACCCATAGTGGTCCGTGGTGGTCCGTGGTGGTCCAAGCAGATATGAAGCCCACAACCATGGGGGACCAGGCCGGTGCGGGGCCCTGGGAGCCCTGGGACCTGGCCCACCCCCGGGGGTCCGATGGGGGGGCCTCAGCCCATGGGGGACCAGGGTGGTCCCGGCCCTATAGGCCCATAGGGGAGCCTGGGCCCTGGGCCTTTTCGCATGGACCCAGGGTGAGCGGGGCCTACCCATAGTGGTCCGTGGTGGTCCGTGGTGGTCCAAGCAGATATGAAGCCCACAACCATGGGGGACCAGGCCGGTGCGGGGCCCTGGGAGCCCTGGGACCTGGCCCACCCCCGGGGGTCCGATGGGGGGGCCTCAGCCCATGGGGGACCAGGGTGGTCCCGGCCCTATAGGCCCATAGGGGAGCCTGGGCCCTGGGCCTTTTCGCATGGACCCAGGGTGAGCGGGGCCTACCCATAGTGGTCCGTGGTGGTCCGTGGTGGTCCAAGCAGATATGAAGCCCACAACCATGGGGGACCAGGCCGGTGCGGGGCCCTGGGAGCCCTGGGACCTGGCCCACCCCCGGGGGTCCGATGGGGGGGCCTCAGCCCATGGGGGACCAGGGTGGTCCCGGCCCTATAGGCCCATAGGGGAGCCTGGGCCCTGGGCCTTTTCGCATGGACCCAGGGTGAGCGGGGCCTACCCATAGTGGTCCGTGGTGGTCCGTGGTGGTCCAAGCAGATATGAAGCCCACAACCATGGGGGACCAGGCCGGTGCGGGGCCCTGGGAGCCCTGGGACCTGGCCCACCCCCGGGGGTCCGATGGGGGGGCCTCAGCCCATGGGGGACCAGGGTGGTCCCGGCCCTATAGGCCCATAGGGGAGCCTGGGCCCTGGGCCTTTTCGCATGGACCCAGGGTGAGCGGGGCCTACCCATAGTGGTCCGTGGTGGTCCGTGGTGGTCCAAGCAGATATGAAGCCCACAACCATGGGGGACCAGGCCGGTGCGGGGCCCTGGGAGCCCTGGGACCTGGCCCACCCCCGGGGGTCCGATGGGGGGGCCTCAGCCCATGGGGGACCAGGGTGGTCCCGGCCCTATAGGCCCATAGGGGAGCCTGGGCCCTGGGCCTTTTCGCACGGACCCAGGGTGAGTGGGGCCTACCCATAGTGGTCCACGGTGGTCCGTGGTGGTCCACGCAGATGTGTATCCCGCAAGCGTGGGGGACCAGGCCGGTGTGGGGCCCTGGGAGCCCTGGGACCTGGCCCACCCCCGGGGGTCCGATGGGGGGGCCTCAGCCCATGGGGGACCAAGGTGGCCCCGGCCCTATAGGCCCACAGGGGGCCCTGGGCCCGGGGGCTTTTCGCATGGACCCAGGGTGAGCGGGGCCTACCCATAGTGGTCCACGGTGGTCCACGCAAATATGAAGCCCGCAACCGTGGGGGACCAGGCCGGTGTGGGGCCCTGGGACCCATGGAACCTGGCCCAACCCCGGGGGTCTGATGGGGGGGCCTCAGCCCATGGGGGACCGAGGTGGCCCCGGCCCTATAGGCCCATAGGGGGCCCTGGGCCCGGGGGCTTTTCGCATGGACCCAGGGTGAGCGGGGCCTACCCATAGTGGTCCACGGTGGTCCGTGGTGGTCCACGCAGATGTGTAGCCCGCAAGCGTGGGGGACCAGGCCGGTGTGGGGCCCTGGGAACCCTGGGACCTGGCCCACCCCCGGGGGTCCGATGGGGGGGCCTCACCCCACGGGGGACCGAGGTGGTCCCGGCCCTATGGGCCCATAGGGGGCCCTGGGCCCGGGGGCTTTTCGCACGGACCCAGGGTGAGCGGGGCCTACCCATAGTGGTCC
>JAXIVH010000525.1:28513-78248 GCA_036785325.1 Urophycis tenuis | reverse complement strand
AGGTTGTGTTTGAAGGCGACGTTGAGAGTGTTTAAAGCTGTGTTTGGAGGGTCATAGGATTATGGTTATAGGAAACCAGCACGTTTTCCCTATTGTAGATGCTTTAAACCAGTACATTTGCATATTATCGTGATATTAAGATTACACATGTAATATTGTTTTGGTATGTCACCCACCGTGACGTGATAAGCTCTAAAAAATAAAAAAAAATCTCTAGGATAAAGAATTTCAACAGAGACTTGGGGTGTATGTATGTGTGTGTGTGTGTGTATCTGTGTGTGTGCGTGGCTTGCCCTACTTTGGCCATAAGCATTTCCATAAAAGCCGATAGGATCCCGTTTGCGGTTCCATTCGAGGCTTCTAGTATGCAGCATTCAACGCCTTATTCTGATTGGACGGTATCACCCCCTGACGAGATGATATGATGATGGTGTGTGTGTGTGTGTGTGCTGTGTAACTGCGTCACTCTGGCTCTCAAAAGTCCCTTTTGAGATCTTGAGAGTTAAACGGGGTGACACCCAGTTTCCAAACAGGCCCATTCACAAACCCGGACACACTCGCATGCAGTACACACTACACACACACACACACACACACACGTATCCATCAAACCAACTTGTACCAATCGAACCATTCAGACAGGAGCAAACGAGGCCAGAAGCTCCGTACCCTGGGAGGGGACCATGGAAGAGTAGCTGGAGACATCACAGGAGGTGATGAAGCCCCCACGACACACAGTGAAACTCTGAGCTCCCTCAGGTGTCACACTCAGTCAGACTGTCTGAACAAGCTGAAGGCTCTCATTATCCCGTTTTTTGGAGGCGGTGTGTGGGTGTGTGCGTGTGTGTGTGGGTGGGTGTGTGTGCGTGGGTGTGTGTGAATCATCTCTGCATCAAACACGACTGGTGTGTCTGCGCACGCACACACACACACACACACCTCAACTGAGCCATTACTCACCTGGCAGCCCGACACACACCCACATCCACACACTCCATACATGGTGGTGGAACTGAAGGCTGACACACCTGGGAGGGCTGACACGACTGTCAATCACAAAGCACTCATATAAAATAAAGCTGCCAGCTGTTGGAAGGTCCCGGGTCCCGCCCCAGTGAGGTCATCATTAGACAGAGGCACACCGTGGTAACGGTCACCAAGGATACGGAAGGGAGACGAGGCAAGTAACAAGCATGTCCTGTGAGATCCAGGTGTGAGTCAAACTGTGAGTGGGGCCAGAGTGGATCACATTTACAGTCAGCAGACGCTGTTAACCGAAGCCACTTACAGAAAGTACAATTGTCAGAAGGTGAAACATTTCATTGCTGATGACAACTGTTGGGAGAGAGAGAGAGACAGAGAAAGAGAAAGAGAAAGAGAAAGAGAAACAGACAGAGAGAGAGATATGGGTGGGCTTTGGTCTGTTTACGACAAACCAACGCTACAGAGTGAGTGTGTGTGAGAGTGTGTGGCTTCAGTAACAGACTGTTCTTTGCGTGTGTGGATCAGAACAATACGGTGGTTCGGCCCGATACCATTCAACTCTTTTCTTTGTCGTCGTTTTTTGTGTCGTTTGTGTTTTTATACGACGATAAGTGACCCAGACGTTGTGGTTTTATCAAACAGGTTTGTGACTTCAGCACTCAGACAGCCCTCTCCCACACACACACACACACACACACACACACACACACACAGACACACAGACACACAGACACACACACACACACACACTTCCCCTTTTCGGAGACTACAAACAGTAGAAATGACAGAGCATGAGAAGGAGGTCGGAGAGAGGAAGAAGCAGGTTTGACACGGCTCCACTTTATTTCTTCACAGCCGGGACCGGAGGAGTCCAGAGCACCGACACACATCACACAGCAGACAGAGGAACCCGCCGGTCATGCACACGTCCTCACGTTCCCACAGCAGGAGGGCCGCTCTCAGGCCAGAATCTTACGCTGCATGCCTGAACTGAGGTCTGACATGAGGTCTCAAATGAGGCCTGACATGAGGTCTGAGATGGTCTCACATGAGGTCTCACATGAGGCCTGACATGAGGTCTGACATGGTCTCACATGAGGTCTCACATGAGGTCTCACATGAGGTCTCACATGAGGTCTGACATGAGGTCTCACATGAGGTCTGACATGAGGTCTCACATGAGATCTGACATGAGGTCTGACATGAGGTCTCACATGAGGCCTGACATGAGGTCTGACATGGTCTCACATGAGGTCTCACATGAGGTCTCACATGAGGTCTCACATGAGGTCTCACATGAGGTCTCACATGAGGTCTGACATGAGGTCTCACATGAGGTCTGACATGAGGTCTCACATGAGGTCTGACATTAGGTCTGACATGAGGTCTCACATGAGGTCTGACATGAGGTCTGACATGAGGTCTGACATGAGGTCTCACATGAGGTCTCACATGAGGTCTGACATGAGGTCTCACATGAGGTCTGACATGAGGTCTGACATGAGGTCTGACATGAGGTCTCACATGAGGTCTGACATGAGGTCTCACATGAGGTCTCACATGAGGTCTCACATGAGGCCTGACATGAGGTCTCACATGAGGTCTGACATGAGGTCTGACATGAGGTCTGACATGAGGTCTGACATGAGGTCTGACATGAGGTCTGACATGAGGTCCACAGGGGCCTGAGGTTGCTTCTCTCGCTGGTTGTTTTGATGCCAGCGGAGATCCAAATCAAGCACTCACACAACCGTCTAAGGCGTTCCCCCCCCGTGACCATGTGACCAAGGCCGTGTCTGAGGGCCTCTTCACCGCGGTCAGTGTTCCGGCTGTGTCAGAGACCCTCCCGTCTCCACGGCGACCCTCCCGTCTCCACGGTGACCGGAGGTCTACAACGCTGCGTTCGGTAGAACGTTGTTTGTTTGTTTTTTTTACTTGATCTTTTCTCACCGAAACAAGAACCAGAACCTCATCGGGAACCAGAACATATTCACAACGGGGCACTTCCATTAAAAACAGAAATAAATAGAAATACAATAAAAAAAATGCTTATATTACAAAGACAATGATGCAATCTTGGGTAAACTAGGGTAACCCCCCCCTCCCCTACTCTGTGTGAGTTAACAGACACAGAAGTACAACACGGCCCCCACACTGAGGACAACACAACACCGGAGAATACACACAAACACGCGACAACACCGACGGCTTCCGTTTAAATATTTCCATCACCATTCAGTCACCTTATCATGTTTACATTGTACATTATATACATCCATGGTCCACACAGACAGTGTCATGGACACCATGCGTCCCCAACACGGGCTGCTGTGTACTGTGGTTTCTGGTGGGCTGTGGTCGTAGTGTTGTCTCAGCGTGATGTGAGAGAGTGGGTACAGCAGCAGTTAGTGTTCAGCATTCAGAGATGGCAGTGTGTGTGTGTGTGTGTGTGTGTGTGTGTGTGTGTCTGTGTGTGTGTGTCTGTGTGTGTGAATTCTTCAGACCTCCACGGCGGTGTCAGAGCCCAGACCCTGGGCCTGCAGCGCATCCTCTCTCTTCATCTTCGGTTTCTCTGTCCTCGTGTGCCACACCAGCACCTGGAGAGAGAGAGAGAGAGAGACACACACACACACACACACACACACACACACACACACACACACACACACACACACACACACACACACACACACACACACACACACACACACACACACACACACACACACACACACACACACACACACACACACACACACACACACACACACACACACACACAAGTCCATAAAAGTCTGACCATAAAGATGGGGTCGCAGCCAATCGCGCGGCACAAAGGGCCGAGTCCAGCAACACCACCAGCCAATCAGCAGCCAGCGACTCGTCACCGTGGAGGACCTTGTGCTCTATAAGTATGAGAGGGTGGTCTTACAAAGCCCTTACCTTGGAGCAGTTGTCGGCCTTGGGCTCCAGCTCATCCATGGTCACCACCCCCTGGAGGAAGCTGCTCTCCAGGAAGCCCATTGGTGCGTTCCCGTCAAAGCAGGCGTCCTGATTGGCCAGGACCAACTTGAGGGAGACAGCAAAGCCGGCCATGTCCAATGGGAAGGGCCGGCTGGGCCGCCAGCCCGTGTGGAAGCGCACCACCTTGGGTTTTATCAATGCACATGTATGACAATTAAGACATTTCAAACATATAAGATGTATTTGTGGTGTTGAAGGAATACATCGATGAAGTTGGGTTTGACCGGTTCGGGTTCGCCACCTCCACTAGACTACTCAACTCATCATCAAAGTTCTTGTCGTCGCTTTGAACCACCGCTCAGTGGACCTACATTTGAGACCAGACTTGGGCTGTGTTCCGATATCCATACTTACCGTACTAAGTATACTTATTTTGAGTACGTAGGGTGTTCTGATTACGATCGCGGCAAAAAGAAGTGTACTGAAAGGACCCGGATGTTGCCCTCAAAACAGTTAGTACGCATAGTGTGCAACGGTGTACATTATCCATACACAACGGCAGCCATCTTAGCTACGTAGCAGAAGAGGCTGAGCCAGGCTGAGCCGTGCTCAGTTTGAAAATAGCTAGACGTCAGTGGGCGTAATGGATTCACGTGTGTTTGGTGGGTGACGCGGCCGCGCAGCTGATCGTAATCTCCGCAAAGTGCACCATTAGGAACAACACTAACATCCGAAAATGAGCATACTTAGCGAGCACGGACAGTGCACTACATTTAAGTGTACTCATGAAGTATGGATATCGGAACACAGCCTCGGGCTCCCTGCACGTCTTCTAACGTGTGACTTGTGACTAACAGCGTGCGGCGTGTGAGTCAGCCCCTGCGAGAGGGGATGGCGTGGATGCAGTGTGTCATCCGTCTGGTGCCCACCTTGCCTCCTTCCACCACGGGCCTCTCGTAGCGCATGCCCCCCACCAGACCCACGGGCCACACGGACACCCGCTGGGTGCTCCTCATCTGGGGGCAGGAGGAGGTGAGAGGGTGAATAAGACAGATGGGACAAGCATCGTGCAGCACACCAGAGCAGCACACCAGAATCACTATGTAAAGAGCTTTGAGCGCCAGCAAATGTGCTACATAAATTCAGTAATAATAGTAATTCAGTATTAAAATTATTATGAGTATTATTAATAAGTAATCAAATGCTATTTTGGCAACTTCACATGTTGACTTTAACATACATTTTAAACGCAGTCTTTGTTATTCACCACCATCTCTGCTTCTTTATTAATGTGGTTGTAACAATTATTGGTTAAACATGTGATAAAGCATCGTCCCCAGTATGTGCGACTAACTCCCTCGTCGCTGCGCTGTGGCTCCCTCTAGTGGACAGACAGAAAATGGCAGGGCATCGCCACCAGTCTCATAGGTCAGTGGTTCTCAGCTGGTGGGTTGCGAACCTGTTTTCAGTGGGTTGCAGGCCTTTGTCCGGGCAAAAAAAATGTTAAGAAAAAAAAAATCCTGTGCTTTTATTTTGAAGCAGATTTTTTATGCAGCAGAGTGCCATCTATCTTGTATTGCCCGAATTAGTGACTGGATAGTTTAATAGTACCAGTACTAACTTCAGTTATCTTAAATACATTTGAGAAGTTGAACATTTTCCTTGATTTGGGTCGCGGCTTGTCATTAAGGGGTGATGGTGGGTCCTGAAGCCAGACCAGTTGAGAACCACTGTCAAAGATAGATCGATGGATGGACACTCTACTCATCCCCAGAGGAAATCTTTGACGTTTTGGAAATCATACCTCCTCAAACAGCTGGAGGCTGTAGGTGTTGTCGTCGTCAGCGAAGTAGACCACGCCCTGCTGGCTGTCTGCTCCCTGCTGGGCCCTTCTGTCCTCTCTGAGCCACCGTAGGCCTTCATTCCTCTGCTCCGCCCCCCGGGGCTTCGACCAGCTTGGGTCGCCCTGCCAAATAAACAAAACCAAAGAATGGAGATACAAGCAGCCATCTTGTCTGTCAACAAATTAAATGTGGGGTAAAAGTCTCTAGCGGTGAAGGCTACATGAATAGTTATCAAACCATTTGGAATCAGACATTTATTCTGAAAATAATGAATTAAAAAAAAATACATAAGCATTCATCAAAGTTAACTGGAAAGTTTGAAAGTATATAAAGCACTTACATGGAATAGATGGAAATCTGAGTTAAATCCTGTGTTAGGTATGAGTGTGTTACGAGTGTGTTATGACTGAGTGAGTGAGTGAATGAATGAGTGACTGAGTCTCCGTGCACTCACGTCCTGCAGCTTGCGCTCCTTGGGCGTGGGCGTGTGCAGGTGGGTGTAGGCCAGGCCGCTGTGGGCCAGCAGGGTGGCCACCAGGGGGGTCTTGTGGGGCGAGTCCTCCACCAGCACCCAGTGGAGCTGGGGGACATGGAGGAAGGTCTGGGAGATACGCGTCAGCTCGGCCTTCTGCACAAACCTGAAGGCAGAGAGAAAGAGGTAAACGTTAATTTTGCAACACTTGCTAAGCAGTGAGAGAACGGGTCGATGAAGAGGAGGAGAGAGCGCTCTACCTCGCGTAGGTCGGTGTGATGACGAAGATGGTCGGCAGGGTTGATTTTGCCGCCGAATGGGGGGGTTTGGTCGCCTCCACCTTCTTCATCTGCTCCTGGAGCCGGTGCAGCTCCCCCCGCAGCCGGGAGATGGTCCGGTCCTTGGGCAGGTCATGCTCCGTGCAGTCACAGCGCTGGCCTGCAGGAGGTAGTGGATCACAACAACGGGTCAGAAGTTGTTTGGGTGGAGTAGGGGTGGAGCGGTTTTGAGTGAGGCTGCGGCGAGGTCCGCTCACCCAGCTGCATCAGGGCGTAGAGCAGCCCCGTGAGCGACACCATGAAGTAGAGCACAAACACCGTCTTCAGCTTCAGCCTCATCCCCGACGCCATTGAGGTCTGGAGCGGGGAGATGACAGACCACATCATGGCAATAAAGATGCTGGCTGCAAAGCAGTGGAGCTGAATAATGACTCAGAACCTGCGCTGCTTTGCAGAGAAGAAACAACTGCAAGGATTTTCAGTTTATTTGGTTAACCTGCTGACAGATTATCTCAGCAGGCTAGCTACCGTCAACAGGCACAGGGGCTATTCATAACAACAGGCTAATATAACATATTACGCACCACCCGCCGATTCATAACCTAAACTGTTATCATATTCATCGTGGACTTACCAAAGCCAATGTAAATAAAACGGCCCGCCTGCAGAATGGGCTTCTTAGTTCATGTCAACGTTGACGAGTGTCTGCAGAAGCATTGGAAGATAAAACAGTTCATTTCCCCTGCTGTTCTGTAGCAACGTAGGACCTTTTTTACTGAATGAGGTACCAACAACTTCCGGTTAGGGTGCAACCCCAAAACGGCCCCTACGATGCGTGCGCCATGATAATAGTTCCGCGTGCATATTATTTTCCCAATAGGCCTTACGATTCATGATTCCAGAAAATGCTCTGGCCATAAGAAAAACATGAATTTTCGTGCATGACAAACAAACAGAGGCATACACATAGAAGTCAAACAACTTTCCTTTATTTGTAACATACAAATAAACACTGACAAGGCCAAAACGACATATTTTCCCTTTCATTGTCGGATAACCACAAGACGAGAACACTCTTTTCAAACAATGAGGTTTTCTTTTTAAATGCCATTTTAGAAAAAACTAGTGTTCACCTGTAAAAGGCCAAATCAAACTTAAAAATGGACCTGGAACAGGTTATATATACACACACAGAAGAGACGAGATAACTGGGTAAGAAAGGATGAGGCGGCGGAGAGAGGGGGTGGAAATTAAACATATTTCGCCATGATCAGTGAGAATGTACAACCGTTTTGCCCCTCCATAAAAAGTGTGCAGCTTTAAAAAAATAAAAAATAAAAAAATAAAGAACCTGGTCAATCTCTACTGAGAAGTAAAAGAAATAAGAAACTGCAGTTCTATGAGCGGCTTGACGACGCCTGCACTCAAGCCATTCGCCGCCCTAGACGTTCGAGGCTCCCTCCAGTACCCTCAGTCCATCTGCTGCCCCCTGCTGGGCACAATCCAAAGACATGAAGTGGTGAAAATATGACCGTAATGGTATCGCAATGCACTTGGATGCAAGGGGTACGCCAAAATGAGCTTGCACTGGCTGACACCGCCAGGCAGTCATCCGGCGATTATAACAGACCACAGAAACCATGGAGACGAACTACAAGACGTGATCACTACTAAAGGCGCAACAGTTTATGTAAACCGGCCAGGTCATGCAGCCCAATGCGACTTTCAGAAATCAAGACAGGATCTCGTTTCTAAACTGACAAACGTGGCCATCACATCACATGGAGGTTTGTCACCGTTTGAAGAACCTGAGTGAGAGAAAGAGATTGACTCCGCCAGTAATGAAGCTGATGCTATATACACGCACATAACAATATTTTGTCATCTGTGGGGGGGGGGGGGGGCATATAGTTATCATGAATTATGTTTACAGTTTTTTTGTGGTTACTTTAGCCATTTCCAAAATACAATCAAAAATCTCCTTCCAACCCCGAAACATGAAATGAACCTCTGGTGTTGCTGTGCATATAACACTGTTTGAACTGAATCTCTGAACTACATTATCCACTTTGGGTGATTTGGGAAACTAAAAAGGTTACAATTTGATCACCGCTAAAAGAAAAACTCAAGTGAGCCACGTTTCCAGGATGATGGTTTCTTACAAAAATAATTCTACTTTACAGTACTAGCCAGTGGCGTTGTAGTCCATCTGCCCACTTAAAAGACTACAAAAATGAGTCCTTTCCTCCCGGCGTCAGCCACCCTTTCAAACCTAAACAAGCCAGCCACCATTCTAGGGTGAAAGGTCACAGGATAGCGACCAAAGCAAGGGGATTCGAACATAAACCCACAGTTTAAGAAAAGCAGTGGCGTTGAGGACCACCACGGACTGACCGAAGCCCGGTCAACCTCTGACCCCTCGTTTGGATTTCATGAGGCGGCAGACTTCCCCCGACAACTGAAACGGTAATAATATCCTCCAAGATACTCTAACCAACATGGATTCACTTTGAACATGCGTCCTAAAAAAAAAATCAAAAACAAAAAAAAAGGCGAAGGAGACAGTGAGAAATATCAAACTATCAGAAAGCCAACAGAACATGAGCCCACACACACCGGAGCCCTGTGAAGACAATGGAGCCTTTTATTATTCCCGTTACTTAGGATTATCAGAAACAAAAAAACATGTTCAAACTTGGTCATGCAAGCGGTTTGATGAGCAGGTCAGATGGGACCAAGTAAACGGGGGGAGAGAGAGAGAGAGAGAGAGAGAGAGAGAGAGAAGTGACCAGGAGAGAGAGAGAGAGCCAATGTTCTGTGAACATCCAGCATCTAACCAGAATCCCCGGCCACCAGGAGCAGAAACTACACTGAAACAAGACGCCAGGGCAGGACGACGGAACGCAAACCATCCAGGGCTCAAATCAATATGATTCACTTATGGGGACGACCGGGGGGGGGGGGGGGGGGGGGGGAGAAGAGAAAACACAGCGAGGCACAGAAACCACGAGGAGACTCAGGGACTCACGTTGGTCAGATCTAGAGGAGGAGGGGGAGGGGGAGGAGGGGGAGGAGGGGATGACGACACGGAGGCCAGCGACAGGGGGAGGGGGCCGGTGAATCAGAACCGTGACACGTTGTCACCACTAACGACGGCGGCGTTGGGGGAGGGGGGCCTCAAAACACGACCACAACAACACGTCTCGACTGGCGCCTGGCGAGCGGCGCCTCTCATCCACATGACCGGGGGGACGGGGGACGGTAACGTCGCACGGCGAGCACGGTACTAAATGGACACAAACAAACAAAATGGTAGGAATCCTGAGGGGGGGGGGGGACCGGAGAAGCGAGCAGAGGGCTCTGTGAGGGGAACCCGTGGAGTGAGTGAATGGAAGGGGTGGCGGGTGAGAGGGTGAGAGGGTGAGGTGGGCTACAGGGGGGGGGGATCAGAGGGGAATCCCTGTTAAGTTTGCCTTCCTAAGACCCCGGGAGAGGAGTGTGACTATAAACAGTCAGATGAGGGGGGGGGGGAGACGAGGGGGAGACGAGGAGAGTTCATGGTAAACAGGCGCCGTGTTTGAAAGCTCACACTGACAACCAACGACCAGAAGGGACACACACTCGCGCACGCACACACACACACACACACACAAAATTAAAATAAACCTATTGAGACAAAACTACTGGATCCATAATGCAACACCATTCATCTGTAGCCAGGTCTGGTGTGTTCGGCCATTTTTGGCTGCAAATTCAATTTCTTTTTTGAAATCCTTTCAATTGTTCCGAGCGGGGCAGATTCAAAATGGCTGCTTGACAGTGGCCAGGGTGAGCTTTCACACACAGCTGTCAAAGTTGCTGGTTTGTTCTTTTGTCGTATTTTTTTTTTCCTCTCTCTCTCTTATTTTCTTGTCTTCTGTCGTTAAACCGATTGGCCAATAGGGCAGCGGGGGGAGGTCGTCGTCACGGAGGCCAGCCAATCAGTGGCAGCAGCCCCCGCAGTGCCCGCCCCCGTGGGTGTGTCCGGCCGACGCCTCCCCGTGTTTGGTCCGCCGGCTCAGGATCTCGTAGGAGCAGTCGTCGCCACAGCAACCAGACATGCTGGGCGAGGTGTCGTCAATCTCAAACCTTGGGGAGGGTGGGAGGAAAGGAAAAAAAGTGGGTGGGGCTTAAACGACAATTAACATCAGGAGAATTAACGGGAGCCTTTTTTCCCCTGACCCATTAAGCCCTTTCCCGCCCACTAACCGCCATCATCATGGGTTGCCCTGGCGTTCGCCCCCCTACTGTCAGAGGCCTCGGGGTACTCACTGTAACGCTTCTCTGAAGAACTGGTAGGCTCCATGGTTGTGTTTGAATACTGTCAGCATCACCTTCTTCATCTGCGTACTGGAAGGACCACAAAGGAGGATCAAATAAAGCAGCTGGACTCGGGGCACTCGCGGGGACACTGACACCTGCTGTCCAAGAGCAGCATTACCACACGAAGAGCACACAGGTGTGAGTTGTAGCTGGGGTCCAATTTCAACTTGTAGAGTTTTGTCTTTTCACCCGCGATGGGTGGCAGTCACGAGCAATTGTTTTAATATGCAAACCAAGCGTTTCCGTTGTTTGTTCGGCGAGCCAACGCCGTCACTAACCCCCCCCCCCAGACGTGTGCGTCCCCATAGACGAGTGAAGAGGACACTGAGCGCTGCTGATGCTCTGACACACATCCAATTACACACTGCCCATCTGCCTCATGTTGATGTGATGCTACAGCGCTAACCTTTGTCTAGCAAGCCCTTTCTGGCTCTGTCACTGCATTATCTTCAGTTCGGTTGTCTACTACCCACGCCTGAGAAGGGTCCGTGAATCAAGTGTCTTAACTTAAAACACTTGATTTAAATCAAAAGGGAGGCTTTTGTATTCCCAGTAAATGCAGACAGCTCTCCACAACGTTTCCTCCTTGTGTGTTAAAGGGACAGTGCTCAGTTACCTGTTAGCGATAAGTGTGTTGAAGGGACAGTGCTTAGTTACCCGTGAGCGATAAGTGTGTTAAAGGGACAGTGCTTAGTTACCTGTTAGCGATAAGCTGCAGTATCTGGATGAGGAACTTGCCCAGTCCTTTTCTCCGCACTCTGCTTTCCAACTGGACCTCATAACTGAACATTTGAGACACCACAAAAAAAGTTGCTGGGAATTCTTTAAATGTTTGCTTTTCGTCACAATTTCACTGCAAGGTTGGAGCGATCAAACGGTGACTCTCGGGAGTGCCGACACAAAGTCACCTTCAACTGCAACATGGGACCGGCTGGGGAAGAAGAACGGGGCTCTTATTGTGAAACTACTGTGATGGACGCGTCATGGGCTTACCAGTAAAGCACCTCCTCCCCGCACTCCACGTCGAAGCGGAAGTGTGAGAAGGCGACGGGGGCGGAGTCAGAGTCGCGGGCCAGCAGGTACCACGCCCGCTCGTCCTTCATCTCCTCCCTCTTCTCCCTCTCCTTCCAGCCCCACTCGCTCTGCTCGTACCTGCAGGACGGGCCGCGGTTAGAGCCAGCGTGACTCGCACCCCGGTGAGCAGTCTGCTGAAGGCTACCCCGCTACAGGCTGCCCCGCTACAGGCTGCCCCGCTGGAGGCTAGCCCGCTGGAGGCTACCCCGCTGCAGGCTACCCCGCTGCCGGCTACCCTGCTAAAGGCTAGCCCGCTACAGGCTACCCCGCTGGAGGGTACCGTGCTACAGGCTGCCCGCTACAGGTTACCCCGCTAAAGGCTACCCCGCTGCAGGCTACCCCGCTAAAGGCTAGCCCGCTACAGGATGCCCCGCTACAGGCTGCCCCGCTGGAGGCTAGCCCGCTGGAGGCTACCCCGCTAAAGGCTAGCCTGCTAAAGGCTAGCCCGCTACAGGCTGCCCCGCAACAGGATGCCCCGCTACAGGCTGCCCCGCTGGAGGCTAGCCCGCTGGAGGCTAGCCCGCTACAGGCTGCCACGCTACAGGCTACTCCACTGGAGGGTACCCCGCTACAGGCTACTCCACTGGAGGGTACCCCGCTACAGGCTACTCCACTGGAGGGTACCCCGCTACAGGCTACTCCACTGGAGGGTACCCCGCTACAGGCTACCGCTACAGGCTACCGCTACAGGCTGCCCCAATTCAAGTCCCTGTGACGTTCTGCCATACTAGTGGTCCAGACTGTCCTCCAGAGGGGGAAGTGGCAGGAGGTGAAGCCCCAGACCAAGTAACCAAGACTCCCCACTGCCCCCACCCCAACAGTCTCCCCACACCCATGGGGGGGGGGGGGGCGCAGCCTGCCAGCAGCCAGTGCTCCGTTCTTCCACCATCTGCTGGGTCTCTGTTGGGAACATGAGTCCCAGCAGATGCGGGGGGGGGGGGGCTGCAATTTGAATTGCATTTTTTCCCCGCAGCGAAGATGCAATACGTAAATAGACAAGGAAGCGGGCAGGGGTTTGGTACTCACAGCGTCTGCATGTTGGCTCTGGTGAGTTCGTAGGCCCACTCCACTGACAGGGGGTTGAGCGTGGACACTCGCTTGCACTCTATCTGCAGGTTCAATCTGGACGGCAACAGCACAGGGTCAAACCACAGTACATGCGCACACACACTAATAACAAACAGACAAAAAAAAAGCACTTACCCATTTCTGTCGTACTTTTTGAAGACCGGGAAGGCTGCCAGTGGATCATCCAGCTGTGGAGGCCGGGGGAGACATTCAATGACTTCAGCCAGAAAGGTTCTGGGTTCGATCCCCAATACCCACACACAGTCTATCTGTAAGGCGTCCTATTAGGAAGAACCCCATCTAACTGGAGAGGAGTAGAAGCCCTCACAAACTATGGTTATGACAAAGTGTCTGCTGAATGCCTTGATCAACTTCTGGCCTCCCTCACGTCTAAAAGCGATGACCAGTGCTCCTCCTAAGTGCCAGCAGCCTCACTGGGAGAGGCTGGACACCACATGCCTTTCCAGTGGGGTCGAGTTAAACAAACAGAAGTCGACTCTAAACCAACATCCATTAAGTCCATATCACGACTAAAGTCAACAATGCATTTGGCAGAAATCTCCGACCACTGAGTAAATCTTTCTTCGTCACTGGGAAAAAAAGAAATGAATCAATGTGCATTTCTAGAAACAAGTGTGAGTCGTCTCCAAGTGAAGTCTTTAAGAAGCCATTAGCCTCTCAAGGCACGGCCCCCATTAGCTTACACATTCTGCCATGATGATCGATTAAAAAAAACAACTAAATAAACCACAGGAACCCAATTCCTTGAGCTCTCTCACTTCCAATTCCTTGAGCGCTCTCACTCTCATCCCTTATGCCGTGTGCCCTGATTGGCCAACGTCCCCCTTGTCCCCTCACCTTATTGGCCAGCGTCCCCTTGTCCCCTCACGTTATTGGCCAGCGTCCCCCTTGTCCCCTCACCTTATTGGCCAGCGTCTCCCTTGTCCCCTCACCTTATTGGCCAGCGTCTCCCTTGTCCCCTCACCTTATTGGCCAGCGTCCCCCTTGTCCCCTCACCTTATTGGCCAGCGTCTCCCTTGTCCCCTCACCTTATTGGCCAGCGTCCCCCTTGTCCCCTCACCTTATTGGCCAGCGTCTCCCTTGTCCCCTCACCTTATTGGCCAGCGTCCCCCTTGTCCCCTCACCTTATTGGCCAGCGTCCCCCTTGTCCCCTCACCTTATTGGCCAGCGTCCCCCTGTCCCCTCACCTTATTGGCCAGCATCCCCCTGTCCCCTCACCTTATTGGCCAGCGTGCCCCTTGTCCCCTCACCTTATTGGCTGCATCCACCTTAGCGCAGACGGCATCCATCGCCGCCCGCTCCTCCTGGCGCCTGGCCTTCTTCTCCTTCGCTCGGTTGGACTTCCTCTGGAGGACAGAGACAGAATCGAGTGTCGTTGGTCCATGTGTGAACCCAGGTAATTTAGCACAATAAGAGCCCCCACAGGCAGGGCAAATGGCCTGGTTTCCTCTGAAGAAGGTCAGGACTCAACAGGCTGCGTGAGCATTGACCAAGTCGCTCCACAGTAAATAAATTTGTTTTTATTAAGAGATTATTAGGTTGTGCGCAGGCCTTCTAATTGAACACTGATGTAATACTCCAATCAGTACACTGTGGCCGGAGAGCGAAGACATAAAACCACACAGTAGCGTGCTGTGTATTATGGGAACATGAACAAGTGGTGATGTACCGGGTGGGCTTGACCTAAAGTCAGGGGAAACATCATGTTACCAGTGATGGGGAACAACGTGCTTACTGTCCGAGCACAACGCGATCATTACGTTCGGGCGTCTGGAGTCTCGTCCGTACAAGCCCAGGAAAGGGCAACAATTCGCGGGAGGAATGCGCTCAGAGGGGTGGTCACATTCGGCGGAAAGCCCCGGGAAAAGTACAGGCGGTCGGTCTGGATCATGTAAGACCTCATGTGAGACCCAGGGGGCACGTGGGTCGGGTTATCTGCAGGCAAAGTGAGGGATCAACTCTACTTGGAAAGAAACATGAGAGTTCAGAGCCCACGCACAACTTCACATCTTAAGAGGTCAAGGTGTGGCGGTCAGCCCGGGCCCGGAACCGTGTCTACGGTTGCGGACCTAGACCTGGACCCTGGTATCGGACCCAGGCCCTGGCACCGGTACCGGGCCCAGACCCGCGGCTCTGGGGTCTAGGCTCACGAGGAGCCAGCAAGGCACACGTCAGAAAAATGGACTCCTGTGTGTCTGCAAGCTAGCGGTGTCACGGCACGACCGATCCAGACGAACCACGCCACCCTCTGAACAATCGAACGTCAGACACACATCTAAAGCAATGTAATGTGTAGAAGTATGGAGAGCCAGCAACTAAATGAGCTAGCCGGGCTAACAGCACTAGCACAGCCACCCTCCCTCCTCCATCGTCTCTCTCTCTCTCTCTCTCGCTCTCTCGCTCCCCCTCCATCACACGTTCACGGGGGTCCCCCCCCCCCACCAGCAGCATCAGGCTCTTTGTTCGCGTCCCCCCCCCCCCCGAAACACACTCACCCCTTCCAACAACGTGCACGGGAGGCGGACCAAACTCACCCCCATCACGCAGCGCTCCTCCTCTCCTCGCCGTGAAGAAGAACACCCGCAGCGAGGCTCCCTGCGGCCCACTGCTCCGCTGCTTCGCCCGGAGGAGCAGAGTGTAACAATGAGGAGCTAACAGGCTAACAGGCTAGCGGGCTAACAGGCTAACGGGCTAGCGAGGGGGGGGGAGAGTCGCTGAGTGACCGAGGCGGAGGTTAGATGGACACATCGACAAGTATCTCGCTTTATTTTTTCTTCTCGCCGGATTGGCGCCAAGAGTGTGGGGTTAAAACTGCGGGTCCGCTGCCCTTTCTTCCTCTCTCTCCCCCTTCCTCCTCCCTCGCTCGCCGTCTCTTCCGAGGAGTTAAAGGTGGTTATCTGGATCCAAGGATCCGAGCGTACGGTGGGTAGGCCCCCCCTCGTTTTGACTGACCAATCAGCGATGGGTTTCTAATGGCATGTGATACCGCCTACTGTGCTGTAGGATGAGTGATTGGTCGGTGATGGAGAGAGTTGACGCCCACTGTACGTTCGGACCCTTGGATCTTGAAGTATCACATAGTTAAAGCGCGAACAACGTTTCCTTCTTGGGGAAATGACGACAGAACACCAATCTCGTTGATCCATCATCAATTGACATTTAAAACCACCAATTAAATAGTCCTGTTTCTTACTGGATTATTCTTAACGGTTAAATATGTGGTCTGTATTGTGTGTGTGTGTGTGTGTGTGTGTGTGTGTGTGTGTGTGTGTGTGTTGTGTGTGTGTGTGTGTGTGTGTGTGTGTGTGTGCGTGCGTGCGTGCGTGTGTGACCTATTACATACGTCTTTGTTGAACTGAATATTTGGTAACCACGTATAGGCACGTTATTATCAAATTAATATATTTAATAGGTGTAGGTTTTTAAAGCGCTGTAAACATAATCAAACAGCCGGGAGGCCCTTTGTAATGTGTAGCGCGTCCACTAGAGGGTAATATAGAGTCAGGACATTACAGATGTCGGTTCTGAAACGTGGCCAACAGCAGGTCTGCATCTCTGCATTCACCCAGGCCAGATGACGTGATGGTGATTCGATGGGTCAAATTGTGAATGGATTTCCAAACCCATTAGCTCTACCCATCAAACATTTAAACAGAGTGTAATGGCTGTTTCTCCTTCTCACTGACTGAACAGTCACGTCACATTAATGTGCCTCGACTTTGTCATTCTGTACCAGATCTTGCCCCTTTCAGATTGTGGACGAGTCTCTTAACGAGGATTTAATGTTAATTATCACGCGAAAGGGCATCCTCGGTTTTCCTTGGTTTAAATAAAAAATGAGCTTTTGAGGTCTTGCTTTCCAGACAGAAGCACACGGCCCACCAGAGATGTCCCGCTGCTATGCCCCGCCCACTCCTCTTTGTCTCCGGGTAATCTGTCTCGCGGCCGTCAGGAGACAATTCATTTTCAGGGTGCAAGGAGTCCATGGAGTTTCTATCGAGTAAAATAGAATAAAGCAAACATTTTTCAAAACATATATCAATCTTATTTTTGAATTTTATTTTGGCGTTCTTTGGAGGGTTTACAATGGCCCCTTGGTTTAGTTGTTTAGTTGTTTTCTATGTAGGCCTTTAGACCATAACTTCTAAATTATTCTGTGTCTGCAAGAAGGCCTAATGATTATGATCCCTTCCCCCTCCTCGAGTCATAACTCTCTCTCTCTCTCTCTCTCTCTCTCTGTCTCTCTCTCTCTCTCTCTCTCTCTCTCTCTCTCTCTCTATCTCTCTCTCTCTCTCTCTCTCTCTCTCTCTCTCTCTCTCTCTCTCTCTCTCTCTCTCTCTCTCTCTCTCTCTCTCTCTCTCTCTCTCTCTCTCTCTCTCACACACACACACACACACACACACACACACACACACACACACACACACACACACACACACACGGTCAGTTTCTGTGCAAAGTATGTGCATTGTTGTTGTTTTTTTACAAATATAAATGACTTACTCAGCCTGGTTGAAAGATATTATGAAATATGAGACACAGATAGAGGGATGGATGTAAAGATATAGACAGAAAGACAGACAGACAGACAGACAGAGAGTGATAGATAAGTAGACAGACAGACAGACAGACAGAGAGTGAAAGATAAGTAGACAGGCAGACAGACAGGCAGACAGACAGACAGCAACAGATAGACACAGAGAGTGATAGATAAGTAGACGGACAGACAGACAGACAGAGAGTTAAAGATAAGTAGACAGGCAGACAGGCAGGCAGACAGACAGACAGCGAAAGATAGACACAGATAGTGATAGATAAGTAGACAGACAGACAGACAGAGAGTGAAAGATAAGTAGACAGGCAGACAGACAGGCAGGCAGACAGACAGTAAGTGACAGATAGACACAGAGAGTGATAGATAAGTACACAGACAGACAGACAGACAGACAGACAGACAGACAGGACAGACAGACAGACAGAGAGTTAAAGATAAGTAGACAGGCAGACAGACAGGCAGACAGAGAGACAGCGACAGACACAGAGAGTGATAGATAAGTAGACAGGCAGACAGACAGACAAACAGACAGACAGACAGCGACAGATAGACACAGAGAGTGATAGATAAGTAGACAGACAGACAGACAGACAGAATGCATCTGTTGCAGGCTGTAGGATACAGCAACAGGATTAAACACCAACAGGGGAGGGGCTGGGCACACACACCGGAAGGAAGAGAGACAAGAGAGGGAGGGAGGGGGAGAGATAGGGGAGATCATGATGAAGTGGTGAAGAGAGAGAGGGGGGGGGGAGAGAGAGAGATCAAGGCAGGATGGTATGTGGGACAGAGGGGGAATTGTGATAGCGATGGAGGGAGTGAGACAGAGAGAGAGAGAGGGTGGTTGTGATAGAGAGGGGAGTAGAGGGACAGTGAGATGGAGATAGAGCGAGATAGAGAGGGAGGTTGTGAGAGTGCGATAGAGCGAGCAAGTGTGTGATATAATGGTTGAAAGAGAGAGCATTTGCTCGGGTCCCTCCACAGTACACCACTTAATAACATGGTCGGGGTGCAGGGTACCTACATGGGATACACTGGGATCCACGTAGGCCTAGGTGCACACACATACACACGCATGCACGTGCACACACACAGACACACACACACACAGACCCACGTTACGACAAACATGCATTCCCACAGAGAGAGAGAGAGAGTGTGTTGTTTTTTTGCGCTGGTGAGTTGTGACACCACATGGCAGCAACACAATGGTCATCTCCATGGCGACCAGACGTGAGAGTCTGGGTGTTCGTATAAGAGACGCAGACTCAACTGATGTGACCCAACCTGGCAACCCACCGCATGCAGAGAGTGTGTGCGTGTGTGTGTGTGTGTGTGTGTGTGTGTGTGTGTGTGTGTGTGTGTGTGTGTGTGTGTGTGTCTACATGGGGAAGAGGGAAGGTCAAGGAAGAGAGTGAGAAAGAGTGAGAGAGGGGGGAGGGTAGAGAGAGGTGAAGGTATACTGTTGGCAAAGAGAAGAGAAACAAGTATAATTATGGTAGAGTGCATCCTGGAGGAGAGAGAGAGGGGGAGGGAGAGAGAGAGGGGGGGAGGGAGAGAGAGTTTTCCAGTGCATGGCTAAACTGGAGCAGCTGAGGGATAAACATGAGAGACAGATGTGACTGACGGACAGACAGACAGACAGACAGACAGACACCATGACGATGCCAATAGAGCTGATTCATCTCTTCTAGACTGACTGACAGGACAAGGGGAGAGGGGACAAGGAGAGAGGAAGGAAGGGGAGAGACAAGCGAAAGGACAGAGGGAACAATGTCAGCAGAGAGCAGACGGGGAGAGGCAGAGAGGAGAGGAGAGGAGGAGGAGAGAGGAGGTAAGGGTGGAGAGATCAGAGTGCCGTAGAGCAGAGGAGTGCAGGTGGGAGGGGAGGGAGGGAGGGAGGGAGGGAGGAGGGAGGGAGGGAGGGAGGGAGGGAGGGGAGGGAAGGAAGGAGGCGACAGACGCAAGAGAGGAAGTGAATCTGAGTGAGAAAAGAGTGAGATATGAGCGAATGAGAAAGAAAGAAGGAAGAGAGCTTGGAGAAAGATGAGGAGGAGGAGGAGGAGGAGGAGGAGGAAGGGGGGACACAGAAGAGGAGGAGAGGAGTGACAGAACAGAGGCAGGATGGTACAGAGATGAACTCCAGGAGGAGGAGGATGGGGAAAAGAGGCTAAAGGAATAACACACACACACACACACACACACAGACACGCACGCACGCACACACACACACACACACACACACACACAAACAGACACAGACAGACACACACACACAGACACACAGACACACACACACACACAACACACACACACACACACACACACACACACACAAACACACACACACACACACACACACACACACACACAGAACACTGCTGAAATGTGACAGCAACATAGACAGGAAGACAAGCAAGGGGGCAGGAAAGACAGACAGGGCATGCTGGCAGACAGACAGACAGACAGACAGACAGTAGAACAGACAGACTAGACAGAACAAGAGAGTGAGAGAGAGCAAGCGAGTGGAAGGGAGGGAGAGGAGAGAGGGGGAGGGGTGAAGGACAGCGAGGGAGAGAGATGGAGGAGATAGAGAGGGAGCAGGACACAATGTGCCAGCTGAGCAAGGACACAAGTGGAGGAGAGAAGGAGACAAACGAGGAGACGAGTCAGAAGATCATGTGCATGCATGAAAGGGCGTGTGTGTGCACGTGCATGTGTGTGCGTGTGCACACGTGCGTGTGTGTTTGTTCTTTGGGAACGTGTGCAAGAGCTACAGAGAGAACGGACTGGGGGAGAAATTAGATCTTGAGGAGGAGAGGAGAGGAGAGGAGAGGAAACAGGAAATGTAGGTGACGATGAGGAAGGGGGAGTAAGGTCGAGAGAGAGAGAAGGAGAGAGAGTGGACAGAGTGTGAGAGTTTGTGTGTGAGAGAGAGAGAGAGAGAGAGAGAGAGAGAGAGAGAGAGAGAGAGAGAGAGAGAGAGAGAGAAAACAGAGTGTGAGAGTGTGTGTGAGAGAACAGAGTGTTGAGAGAGAGAGAGAGAGAGAGAGAGAGAGAGAGAGAGAGAGAGGGAGAGTCAGTGAGAGAGAAAACAGTGTGAGAGAGAGAAGAGAGAGAGATGGAGAGAGGACAGAGTGAGAGGGAGAGAGAGAGAGAGAGAGAGAGAAGAGAGAGATGGAGAGAGGACAGAGTGAGAGAGAGAGAGGACAGTGTGAGCGAGAGGGAGAGAGAGAGAGAGAGAGAGAGAGAGAGAGAGAGAGAGAGAGAGAGAGAAGGGGAGACTGAGTGTGAGAGTGAGAGAGAGAGAGAGAGGGGAGTGTGTGAGAGAGAGAGGGGGGGGAGTGTGAGAGTGAGAAAGAGAGGGAGTGTGAGAGTGAGAGAGAGAGGAGAGGGAGAGATGGAGAGAGGATAGAGTGAGAGAGAGAGAGGACAGAGTGTGAGCGAGGAGGGAGAGATAGAGAGAGAAGGGGAGAATGAGTGTGAGAGTGAGAGAGAGAGAGGAGTGTGAGAGTGAGAGAGGGGGGGATATAAAATGGTTGCAATGTGACCACAGGTATATCGTGCCCAACATCACAACACTGCCCCCCTCCCCCCCCCACCGTCCCCCAGCCCCCTACATGGGGGAGCGTCAACAGACACACGAAAGGCAGCAATTACTCAGAGGGGGGAGAAGTATGGAGAGGGGGGGGGGGTGAGAGACTTGTGCAGGAGAAGAAGAGCTAAAGATGGAGGATGGATGATTGGATGGTGAATACATGCCTTCTAAAGAACATCCTGGCGGCCAGCATATATATATATATATATATACAGTGTGTGTATGTGTGTGTGTGTGTGTGTGTGTGTGTGTGTGTGTGTTTGCGTGTGTGCGTGTGTGTGTGTTTTGTTACACACAACAATCATGAACTGTTAAGCATACACACACACACGCACACACACGAGGAGCTCACACATACCAGAATTTTACCCCCACACTTCTGTCCCTTTTCCTTGCCACACATATCCGTGCAAGTCTGGACAGTCCGCCTCAGCGCAGAGATGCACAGCTGACGAATCACTCCGCCCACATACCGGCAAGTAGTCCCCAATTATGCTGTTTTAATAACTAAAGGAATTAAACCAGAGAAGCTATTTTAGCAACGTGACATACATAATTGCGATTTCAGTACGGCATATAGTAAACTAAGCGCCAATTTAAGAGCTATTTTCGAAGAAATTGTATTGGCCAAACGGCTTTGAATCCAACGTAATATTCACGCCACACGTTTTTATAGTTATTTATCAGCCACTCTGACTGTTCAAGAAACAACATGGTTTTTGGTGATATGATTTGGTAATTGAAACGGGTTCGCTAGTTGGGATAGGCAAGGCTGGCGGCGGAGGTCCACTTCTTTTCATGGGATGTTGTCCGTCTCTCCGCCGGCGCGCACCGCACACACACACGGACACGCGCGGCCGCTCCATCCGTGCAGCTCATTGTACTCAACTCGGCATCAATTAAGTGGGAATTACTGCGATCTGACTCCCCAAGTTGTCTCCCCACCGCCCCCAGACGGGACCACGGAGCACGGGTGAAGGCGAGGATAAGTTTTGGGCGAGATCAAAACGACCCCCCCCCGAGAGAAAGGCAGGTTAGGAGAGCAACTGTTACCTCCACTTTAAACTAGTGTTGTAACGCTGGGCAGCCTGGAGCCTGGGCTACATGCTAAGCTAACCGGCTAGTGTTAGCCTCTCCTGCTAACATCTGCAGGGGGGCTCCACTACTTGGCTGCGATAGGTGAACTTATTTTTTTATTTTGTTAATTCCGGCTCTAGAGGGCTGTACAGCGGCGGTGTACTCGGTGGTTTCTAAGTGTTGAGGACAGGAGGTGCAGAGGATCCAGTGGATCAGCACCTTCTGATCCCAACACCCACAACCAGTAAAACCAGTCATGGATTCACCCTCCCGTCCGCGGACCAGGAGGAGGATGATCCATGACTGGTTTTACCAGCACGTCCACAGTAGTAGTGAACCAGAGGTTAACAAAAGGACCTAAAGTCCTGGAAACCTTCTGCTAGTGGAGGAGGCTTCAGCACACCAGGAACATGTGAATGGATCAAACATGTGTGTGAATAACACTGTGTGTGTGTGTGTGTGTGTGTGTGTGTGTGTGTGTGTGTGTGTGAAAACATAAGCTCTGATAAACATTGAGAAAACTGTTGTAACATAGTCGGACTGGTGTGTACTTGGATGGGTATTTATTTATTTATTTTATTTATTTTTTACCTGAGATGTAGTAAGAATAATACGTTTTATATCACAATGTTTTTTATTACACCCAATAATATTGACCGTTTTTTTTATTTTTTATAAAAGTAATACAAATACAGTTTGACAACTGATGACGTCTCTCATGACGTTTTGTTGAGGATTTTCTATTTTAGACCCGGTACGTTTTCATAGGCGTCGAGTTTATCCTTTAAATCACGAAAGCGTGTACTTTTTTTTTTTTAATTTAACGTTGTTTAAAAACAATCGTTATTGTAACGCCGAGGCTACCGTGAGACCGAGGCTATCGTGTGACCGAGGCTACCGTGAGACCGAGGCTACCTCGACCACTTTCTACCAGTCGCATGATGGGGGAGAGGGGCGGGGGGTGAGGGAACTTCACCTCACTTTTGTGTCCACAGAATGAACGGTAGCCGGTGTTCCCTCACCCAACACAAGTTATCACCCCCCCCCCACACACACACACACACACACACACACTTCACGTTTGTTTTAAGGGCTCTAGTTTCTAGTGGGTTCCCAACGTGTAGTTTTTTCCGTATGGGGTATGAACAGCTGCCACAGTTCTGGGGGGAGGGAGGTGGGGGAGTTCAGGGGGCCAACCGCGGCAGACAAAGACCCCGATAGAGAGGCTCCTCGACCACCTTTATTGTCTACCCAAACGGCGTTGGTTTGAACGTGGTAGTCGGTTGACATATTTAGAAAAAAAAAATAACGCCCCGACGGCGCAAAGTTAAACGTGTGAGAATTGGACTCAAAATTACACCCACGCTGATTGATTGGAACCACCAGCAGGTATTGAGGGCTAAACGAGTCTATTACGACTATTATGACTATATCTATGACTATATTATTTAAGAGTATGTGTTCTATTGTTAAACCTACGAAGACCAGCAACCAACACCTGTTCAGAGTTTGAGTCAAGTCAACTTTTCCCATCGTTGAGAGTCCTGAATGTGTACATTGAAATGTAGACTATAGGCCTATATATATATGCACTGAACATACTCTGAAACGTAGACTATGTGTACTGGCGGTGTACTGGTTTCAGATGTCATTTATTTGCCTTGAAAACCACCACACTGGCTTTAACGACACGTCTAGTTTGTTTTCGAAGTGCCCAATGGTGTGGTTTTGAAGACGGTATGTGTGTGTGATTTTTTTTTTAAGGCATGTATGTTTCACACCGGACACACGCATATTGAATAAGGATTTGATCTTACGGTGAAGTCACGACACGGTCGTCAGTGTTGCGGACACTCTCTCACCAGTTGGTTTAGGGATTTGTTGATTTCAGGCTGGTGACGTCATGTTGGTGCCAAGCGCTTGCCTAGTAGGGAATGACGTGACTGTCCCCGTGTGTACCACACACACACACACACACACACACACACACACACACACACACACACACACACACACACACACACACACACACACACACACACACACACACACACACACACACACACATAAATAGAAAAACATTCACAATCAGGGGGGAAAAACGATCAAGAAACGCATTGGTTCCCAATTCAACCAAAGTGAACTGATTATCTTAATGATCAATGATTTAGGTATTTAATTCAGCCGTAGTCTGGAAGGGTGCAGTGCACACGGGGAAGCCCTTTTAAACAACCGCAAAACATCTTTACATTCACCGCATTGCTCGCAACACCTCGACACGTACATTGGAACGCATGAAAGACATTGTGTTGGTTTTCTTTGAGAGGAACGGACTGGAACGAGCGGCTGTAATGACGCCGTGTTAAAGGTAAATGTCATTTAGTATCCCCTGCGTCGGAGGGTCCCGGGGGCTACCGTGTGACGCCATGTCCTGTAGTTCAAGAGACGTCAGAACGTGCTCTCACTCTTTCCCCACGCTGGCTACAGCTCCCTACGTTATCACATGTGGAGACTGGGGAAGACTGTGGTCGGTCATGCAGTGACTTGACTCGTGAGCAATGAAATTGTGTGTGTGTGTGTGTGTGTGTGTGTGTGTGTGTGTGTGTGTGTGTGTGTGTGTGTGTGTGTGTGTGTGTGTGTGTGTGTGTGTGTGTGTGTGTGTGTGTGTGTGTGTGTGTGTGTGTGTGTGTGTGTGTGTGTGTGTGTAATCAAGAGGGGACTTCTCGTGTTTTGTACTAAGTGTGTGTTGTGTTGCAGCAGCAGCAGCAGCAGCCATGCCATCGGTGATGGAGCGATCTGGGACTGGGGTCCTCTCCAGGAGCCGTGCCAAGACGGTAACCAACGGCAACAGCCTGCCGCACTCTGAGGAGGATAGCAGCGACGAGGAGCACGCCCATGGTACTGCCGGTGGGCGCGCGCACACACACACACACACACACACACACACGCACATACACACACACACACAGGCACACACAGGCGCACACGCACACGCACACACACACACAGGCACGCACACACAGGCGCACACACACACACACACAATTCATTCCACGGGTGGAATGAAGGTGGGCTGGTGGGCTGTCCTTGAACTTTCGGCTCCGCCTCCCGGTCCCCCACGTCGGGTCATGTGACGCGTGAGACCCTGTTGGAGGCTGACGTGTCGTCATCAGCATCATCATCATCATCATCGATTCTCACACCTCCATCACCGCTCCTCTCTCATGTCCCCTTCTATCCTCTTCTCCCCTCTCCTCAGAGCCTCTCGTCTCCTATCCTCTCATCTAATCTCCTCCTCCTCTTATATTCCTCGTCTCCTCTGGCGTGTCTTCATCTCTCCTCCCGCCTCATCACCTCTCCTCATCTAATCCTCCCTCCTCGTCTCCTCCTCAGTGCACTCTCATCCCATCCCCAGGCCAGCCTCATCCGTGGCATCCTCCTGTCTCTACCCACACACGTCCTGCTATTCTCTCTCTCTCCCTCTGTATCTCTCTCTCTCTCTCCTCTCTCTCTCTCTCTCTCTCTCTCTCTCTCTCTCTCTCTCTCTCTCTCTCTCTCTCTCTCTCTCTCTCTCTCTCTCTCTCTCTCTCTCTCTCTCTCTCTCTCTCTCTCTCTCTCTCTCTCTCTCTCGCCCACCTACCAACTCTAACATGTGCATCCCACTGGTTTCCTTTCTTAGCCCTTTGCACACACACACACACGCGCCTTTCCCTCAACAAGGCCTTTGCTTGTGGACACACGTCAGCAGCCCCAGGAAGCCTGGTTCAGTAACCTGTCGGGGATTCGAACCAACACCTCATTCCCTTGCCTTCGGTGGCCCACCGTGATGCCGTCTATCTCTCTGAACATCCCCTGCCACCATCATCTGGCAATGTCACACACACACACACACATACACACACACACCATGGCCAACCATGAGTAATGTGTCTCTCCTTCACCCCTTCATTCTCACCCCCCCCCCCCCCCCCCCCACCCCCCCCCCCCCCCCCTCCATCTCAACTGGCTGTCTCCTCCTCTCTCCCCCTCCTCCGTTGCATCTCTCTCACTGAGCAGTGGCTCGTCTCCCCCCCCCCCCCCTCGCCCCCCCCCCCCCCTTTCTGTCTCCTCATCTGATGTTCTTTTAACTCTGCGCGTCTTAATGCACAAGACATTTACACATCAAGTGATATGAATAATTCCTTCACATAACTCCCACAATGAGGCAGATCTTCCTTTTCTTCAAGGTGGTAAGCTTCGAAGACACCGAGCAATAATGTGGAAATATCGGGCGATTGTTATTTGTATTTGCTCTTTTATTCTAACTCTCCATCCCTCCCCCTCCCTCCCTCCCTCCCTCCCTCCCTCCCTCCCTCCCTCCCACAGACAGTATGATTCGAGTGGGCGGGGACTATCAGGCCCAGATCCCAGAGTTCAACCCAGGTGAGGCTAACGGCGGGGAAAGCCAGTGAACTAGTGAGATCTAGTCCACCGTTGAGGCCGTCCGGTCGATAACGCCCTCTTTTGCTGTGTGCGTGTGCGTGCGTGCGTGTGTGCGTGCGTGCGTGTGCGTGCGTGTGTGTGTGTGTGTGCGTGCGACAGACAGTCCCCGGGCGCTACAACGAGAAGGACCAGAGGAGCATGCTGGTGTGGTGTCCCAACGCTCACATCACAGACGCCATGCGTAAGTTCTCCCACGCAGTGCGAGACTCTCTCCCCAGGAGGTCTGGACTCAGCAGGCAGGCAGGAAGCCCTCCGCCACCCACTCAGGGCCAATGCACGTGGGGGGGGGGTGTTTATATGAGGGATGAATACGTTTGTGTAGCGTGATCGGCGAGGTGCGATGGAAACCCCCCCTGGGTGGTGTGAACACTTGCAGGACCCCACGGGCGACCGCTGCGTGCTCAGAGGACCCCCAAGTGGGTCGCGTTTCCAACGGAGACCGCGTCACCCATCATGTTGGAACGCAACCAGACCTAAACTGTCTCTCTCTCTCTCGCTCTCTCTATCTGTGTCTCTGCCTCTCTCGCTCTCTCTCTCTCTCAGTGGATGAGTACATCCTGATGGCGAAGGAGAAGCATGGCTATAATATGGAACAGGTGAGACTTGACCTCACTTCAAGTTGATTTAGGTGACGTTAACAGACCACGGGTCTGGCAACAGTATCAATGTCGAACGTCATCATTGATGCGTGCGATGATATCTCACATATTTGGCATCAGTGGGGGGGGGGGATATGAACATGACCAGGAAGTAGTCTGCGCCTTCACCTTTCGGGAGGTACAGGAAACGGCGCGCACTTCCTGTGGTGTAACCCCCTAACCCTTCCCCGCCCCCTCCAGGCACTGGGCATGCTGCTGTGGCACAAGCATGACGTGGAGCGCTCGCTGGCCGACCTGGCCAACTTCACGCCCTTCCCCGAGGAGTGGACGGTGGAGGACAAGGTGCTGTTCGAGCAGGCCTTCAGCTTCCACGGGAAGAGCTTCCACCGCATCCAGCAGATGGTGAGCTGCTTTGATCGCGCTTTGTAACTTTGGCACTCAGTCAGAGATGATGTTGTGTACCGGCAATGGTTAACCTCGCAATTGAAAATGCTTGAAACTTTTGTTCCGGTGACTTTCTTTACTGTATTAGCAGCAATGAAACGTTTCACCTTCTTATGACAAATGTACTCTTTGTAAGTCGCTTTGGATAAAAGCGTCTGCTAACTGCCTCAATGTAAATGTGAGCGGCACGGGGGGCAGGGGGGGAGGGAGGGAGGGAGGGAGGGAGGGGGGGAGGGAGGGACACGAGGGCGTCTGCATGTGCGTCCACGCAAGTTGTGTGAAACGAAGTGCGCTCATCTCCATGATGGTGCGTGCGTGTGCGTGTGTGCGAGCAGCTCCCAGACAAGCTGATCTCCCAGCCTGGTGAAGTACTACTACTGCTGGAAGAAGACCCGGAGCCGCACCTCGGTGATGGACCGGCAGGCCCGCAGGCTGGTCAGCAAGAGGGAGAAGGAGGACAGGTAGACAGAGTGGGGGTCCGGGGTGGTCCGGGGTCTGGTCCGGGGTCTGTTCTGTTGCGACGGGAATGCAAGCGAAGCCACGAGCCGAATGTGTGACGACCAAAACACGTACGACAACGTCAACTAGCTCGGGAGCCGCGGAGCAGGAATGGAAAGAAGCTCATCTATGAAATGTCTTTCTTCTGTTGAGGACCACTTTTTTGACGTGGTGTTTTAAGGCCAAGCACACTGTTCATTGCCTGTGCCTTGGAGGACCCTCTGCTCCACAGTGCCGCGGGTCACGTGGGAACCGGATTCACACGGCCGTCTGAACGCCTCAATCTGGTGTCGTTGGTGAGCGGCCTGGCGGGGGCGAGACACGGGCGTCAGACCTTTACTCGGGGCTCTCTCTCTCTCTCTCTCTCTGGCTCAGCAACGACGAGGTGGAGGAGGGAGACCCTGGCAGCGACAGCGATTTTGAGCTCGACGCTAAGAAAGAGGTACGCTAACCACGCTAGATGCTAAGAAAGAGGTGCACTAGCCACGCTAGATGCTAAGAAAGAGGTACGCTAGCCACGCTAGAATCTAAGAAAGAGGTACGCTAACCACGCTAGATGCTAAGAGAGGAACGCTAGCCACGCTAGATGCTAAGAAAGAGGTACGCTAGCCACGCTAGATGCTAAGAAAGAGGTACGCTAGCCACGCTAGAAGCTAAGAAAGAGTGCACTAGCCACGCTAGATGCTAAGAAAGAGGTACGCTAGCCACGCTAGAAGCTAAGAAAGAGGTACGCTAACCACGCTAGACGCTAGCCATGCTAGACGCTAAGAAAGTGGTAGGCTAGCCACGCTAAATGCTAAGAGAGGTATGCTAGCCACGCTAGACACAAGAAAGAGGTAGGCTAGCCACGCTAGATGCTAAGAAAGAGGTACGCTAACCACGCTAGAAGCTACGCTAGCCACACTAGACGCTAAGAAAGGGGTATGCTAGCCACGCTAGATGCTAAGAAAGAGGTACACTAGCCACACTAGACGCTAAGAAAGGGGTATGCTAGCCACGCTAGATGCTAAGAAAGAGGTACACTAGCCACACTAGACGCTAAGAAAGATGTACACTAACCACGCTAGAAGCTATGCTAGCCACGGTAGACGCTAAGAAAGAGGTACGCTAGCCTGTTTCAACCACCACCTCCTCCTCCCTAGTCGGTGAAGCAGACCTCTGGCGGGGGAGGCAGCGCGGGGGGCAGCGGCGGCGCCGTGGCCGACAAGGCCCCGCCGGGCCGAGCCGGGCCCGTGAAGAAGGAGAGCGTGGGGGCGCAGTACCGGCACCACCCGCTCCGCGCCCGGCGCCGCCCGCCCAAGGGCATGCACCTGGACCAGGGGGACATCATGGCGGTGTCGGCCTCCAGCGATGCCGGCGTGCTGTCAGTGCGGCAGCTGGACACGCGCCTGGTGTCCCTCAAGAGACAGGTAGGCTGGTGTCCCTCTAGAGACAGCTAGGCTGGCCTGGGGTCCCCCTAGAGACGGGTAGGCTGGCCTGGGGGTCTGTCAAGAGACAGGTAGGCTGGCCTGTTGTCTCTCTAGAGACAGGTAGGCTGGCCTGGGGTCCCTCTATAGACAGGTAGGCTGGTGTCCCTCTAGAGAAAGGTAGGCTAGCCTGGGGTCCCTCTAGAGACAGGTAGGCTGGCCTGGGGGTCTGTCAAGAGACAGGTAGGCTGGCCTGTTGTCTCTCTAGAGACAGGTAGGCTGGCCTGTTGTCTCTCTAGAGACAGGTAGGCTGGCCTGGGGTCCCCTCTAGAGACAGGTAGGCTGGCCTGGGGTCCCTCTAGAGACATGTAGGCTGGCCTCTGGTCCCTCAAGCAACAGGTAGGCTGGCCTGGGGGTCTCTCAAGAGACGGAGCCTATTTTAAGGCCTATGTAACTGTAAGCCCTGAAAAGCACCCTAGACAGTGAGGGCGCTGAAAGGGTTCGATGCCCCGCTGTCCACAGAGCAAGATGCTCCCCGAAGCCCCCCACCTGTTCGTGGGTGAGAGTGACGTGTGTCTGCCCCGCACAGTCTGCCCAAGCTTTGTGTCGATCCGAAGCCACTTGAGCCGCGCACATTTCCGAGGCCGACAAACGCTGGTTTTCCAGCCCCGTCTGCAAACACTCAGCGCACGGAACACAAAGACACAGGCTGGGGGTTTGAGGGGCCTGCTGGCACTATGTTGCACACCAGCACCAAACAAGCCCGGTATCTCAGGCCCCCTCCCCCATCCCCCCCATAGTCACAATCCACACTCAGTGTTCCACTCGCTCCCACCTGGCCCGGCAGATTCTGGATCAGCCCGGCTGATCACGCCGCTCACAAATGGGCCCTGAAAGTCCTGCAGTGTTGTCCCTGATGGAACGAGCCAATGGGAAATACAGGCAGAATACAGGCTCTCTCTCTCTCTCTCTTTGTTCCTCCCTCATCGCCTGTGTCTCTCGCCCGACCAGGTCCAGAGCATCAAGCAGAACAACAGCAGCATGAAGAACGGCCTCAATGAAGGCATAGACACCTTCAGGCCGACTGAGGTACACCACCTCTCTCTCTCTCCCTCTTTATCTCTGTCTGTGTGTGTGTGTGTGTGTGTGTGTGTGTGCGTGTGCGTGTGCGTGCGTGTCTCTCTCTCTCTGTCTTTGTGTGTCCTCTCTGTCTGTCTGTCTGTGTTTTAATGAAGAGCTGCCTGTTTCATCAGACCAGAGTCCTCTTGTGTTTTAAATCCCGTCCTGTGGTCCACTGTTCCTGTCTGAAGGAGCCCCCCCCCCCCACCCCCCCACCAGCTCGGGGCTTTATATGCCAGTCGGGCTCCCTCTCCTCTCCTCCCTCCAGCTCCTCATTTACTCCTCATCAGTGTCTCCCCCCTTTTTTTTACGAGGGCGTTCCATTCCCTCTCCCTCCTGGGACTTAAGATTAGTCCAAATCTATTTTGTCCTCTCCTCTAATCTGTCTCTCTTCCATGGTCCCCACTGCCTCTGTCTCTCTCTCTCTCTCCGTCTGTCTGTCCTCTCTGGCTCTTATCTGCCTCACTCGACCTTGCTTTTTTCCATTTTCTCTTACTCACCCTCCATGTCTCTCTCTCCCCCAGCCTGCCCCGAAGATGAACTCTCGTTGGACCACAGAGGAACAGCTCCTGGCTGTGCAGGGTGAGCAAAGACCGCACGCACAGCACACACACACACGCACACAGGCACAACACGCACACACACACACAGCTACCTCTCATCTATCGTGAGCAGATTTGCACCATTATACTCACACAGAGGAGATTTTTCATACTGATAATAGATTATGTTTGATATGCACTGTGAGGAACCTCCACTGTAGAGATGACCAGCCGCAGCTCGATGTAAACGCGGGTCTCTCGGGGGGAAGAACTTAAGTCTTGATGGGAAACTTGCGATGAGGTGACAAATGTAGGCCATGGCTTCTGACACCAGTGTAAACCGCGTCCTTCATGGCTCTCTGTTGACGCCGCATGCAGAAGACCCCCCCACTGGGGCGTGGGAGACCCGAAGGCCTCTGAATGGAAGCCAATGAGTCACTGATTTCTTTACTGCTGTTTGAAGGGAGATTGGAAATGATTGAACCCAACCTGCAGTGAAAAACGCCCCCCCCCCAGGCTTCTGACTAGCCAGCATGCGCTGTGATATTTTACTATGGGGTGGAAACCATGACGACCACCACGGCGCCATAGTAACAGACAAAAGGACCGGGGATCCAGCGGTAAAAGAGCACTCTGGGATTAAGATCATGTTTAGCCTTGACACGCACCCCGCCCTCCAGAGAGAGAGAGTTCTATCTTTCCAGAGGAGAACCCTGAACCTGAGTTCTTCAAAGCTGACTCTGAAAGCTGTAGCCGGACCCGGCTCAAAGGGCAGGGTCGTTCTGGTAGACGAGGTGTAGAGAACTGAGACCCCGACGGCCCGTCTGAAGGACTGGTGGTGACTCTAGACTTGAGTGGGTTAACACAGGACAGGGTTCTGATCCAAAAGTAAGGAAAGTGACGTCAGAAAGGAACTTTTAAACCCTCAGTAAGGAGAAGTGAGGAGCCAGTGCTCCCAGCATTGAGCTCCGTCGTCGTCTCTAAACTCTCCCCAGTCCTCCCAGCAGCTTTGACTGCTGGGACGCAAACAAACGGGGGACAGTCCAGCCGATACTGAGGAACCAAAGCACCCTAAATCATCATCTCACCTCTGCCTCCTCCTCTGCAGCCCATCCGGCGCTATGGAAAGGACTTCATGGCGATCGCCGAGGTGATCGGGAACAAGACCACCGCGCAGGTGAGCTCTGCTGCCTCTCGGCGATGAGAGGAAGGTCTGCATGGAGGAAGAGGGCGGACCACGGGGGAGGAGAGGGAGGCGGGGATGGGAGTCGCACACGAATCTCACACAGAGGGGAATCTTTCCCTCTATATACACACACGCACGCACGCACGCACGCACGCTCTCTAAGCCAAGCAGAAGTCAATCCAGCTGTGGAGAAGAAGGCCTGAAAAAGAGGAGGTTCTCAGCAGCCTGGTGAGGGGGCGGCCATGTTAAAAACGATACAGCTGTTGAGACGTATTCAAGTGATACGTTGTCCAACATCTGTGTGAGCGGAGCGCAGCTGCCGCCCAGCTGGTGGCCAGACCGCTCTGTCGGCCCGCTGGACCAGAACCAGTCCACACAGTCACACACACACACAGTTTTTTTAAGTAGGTGCCGTGTCAAGCTGTTGCTAAGCAACCAATTACCTGCAAACAGACGCCCGTTGCTTTTGTGGGTTCTGGTGACGTGTGTTTGGCCTTAACGGCGCACTGACCCCCCTCTTCCTCGGACCCCCCGTCGACAGGTCAGCTCCTTCTTCGTCAGCTACCGGCGCCGCTTCAACCTGGACGAGGTGCTGCGGGAGTGGGCCGCCGAGCAGGTGGCCTCGGGCCGGGACCAGAGGGACCAGCGGGAGCCCCGGAGGCCCGGCGAGGACCGGCCCCAGCCCGGCGCCCCCCCACGCCGGGCCGGAGGACGACGAGGTGAGGCCCCGCCCCCCTTACTGTGGAGTGGCGAACAGAACCCCTGCGCCGCAAACAGGGAGACGAGGAACACCAAGAGGGGCCTCCAGCCTTCCCTGGTGGTCCTCGGTTCGACGTCGTTCACTAAGCCACCTCTTGTCTCCCCCCCCTCCTCCCCTCCCACAGGTCAAGATGGAGGACTCTCCCCCGGACTCGGCCGGGGGCGGCGGCTCCTCCTCCCCCCTCTCCTCGGCCCAGACGCCCCCCTCCCTCTCCCAGCCCCCGCCGCTGCTGCGGCCGGCGCCCGCCCTCCGCCCCGCCCAGCCTGCTCCGCCAGCCGCCGCCCCTCCAGACGCGCCCCATGCAGAGCCGGCCCCCCCACAACCTGCCGCCGCCCCCCCTCATCCGACCCGCCGTCAGCTCCGCCTCCCCCGGGAATGGGGGCGGAGCCGCCGCCACTGCCGGGGCCCGGGGCTCCTCCTCCTCCTCCCCCCGGGCCCCGCCCCCGGCCCCCCCGTCGGCCCCCAGCCAGACCCCCCCCCTCGCTGGTGGGGATCAAGGTGGAGCAGGCCAGCCCCCACTGACGGAGACCCACACACACACGGCCTTCCTAATGCTCCAGAATCCACTTTTCTGTCACCACAAACAATACCCCCTGACCCATGAGCTAGGACACACACACACTCTTCTGCCCCTTTACTGTACTAGCAAAGGCCTACCTCCAGTCTACACACACACAAAATGGAAGACTTAATGAGAACCGACTACCTGTAAAGCCCCCCCCCCCCGACCCCCCTGAAGATGCACTGGATTGCTGCGAGAGGAATGCCATGACAACGGACCCCTCTCCCTGCCAGGAGCCCACCTCTCCCCCAACCCCCCGCTGCTTGTCTCCATGGTAACTGCTGAACATTTCCAACAGGATAGTGTGTGTGTGTGGTGAGCAGAGCCCCCCGCGGAGAGAGAGAGACAGCAGAAGGTCCACCTGGCAGGTGTCAGGTTCTCCTCCCCACCACCCCCAGGAGGACTGCGGGACCAGAAGAGAACAGAACACACAGCCCCTGTCGGGCTGCGTGTTCCTCCTGTCTGTAGAACCAGTGCCAACATGGCCGCCTTCCCTCTCTGTCTCAGCTTGCAGCCACATGTGCTCCTGCTGAGCCAGGAGCACCTCCTCTTGGTGTGAAAGGTGAACCCTATGTTAGTGAGTATAGTGATAGCTAGTGAGTCACTGACCACCGTCAGCCTGCTGCTACTTACCGTCCAGGGGCACACACACAGCACCCTGGTCCTGCCCACTAGACCCCTCACACACACGGGCCTTTGGGGTCCTGAGACGGTTAGTTTGGTTTTGGAAACACTTTGTCTCCCCCCCCCCCCCCACACACTTTGGTTGTAAGAACGCAGACTCCACAGACGTGAGGAGTATTTAGTTTTCTTCGTAGTGTTTTGTCTGAGGCGACCCGCGCCATCAGACAGCAGTTCCTCCTCTTCTTCTGTGGTGGCCGGTGAGATGCGGCGGCCATTTTGTCCCCAGTGGGCGGGGCCTGTATTGTGCTGAGGGACGTACCCGACACGTTGTTTATATGGTAGATCACCTACGGCTTTTTTTAGAATAAAGAAATGACCCAAAAAAAAACATGTTTTCTTCCTTGAGACCCATTAAAAAAAAAAAAAATTGCACCTCACATTCTGAAAATCCAAGTTAACCATTGTAACTTTTTTTCAATATTGTTTTTATTACTATCATTGTAATTTTTCATTTCATCTTTGCACAAAAACAAACATTTTTTCAGGAGTCCATCAACCCCCCCCCACCCCGTATCCACCACTAAAGTTTACAGTTCGCTCCAAACACGGTTTTTAAATCAATGTAAATTACAGCAATGTAAAACAAAAAAAAATAAACAAAAATAAGGAGAACTAAAATCAGCCCTGATAGAAGAATAATAAAACAGCAACAGCCAGAGTAATAATAATAATAATAATTAGAATCCAAAAACCCAGCACCGTAATACAATGATCAACTTCTGGAGGAGAGAGACCGAGGACACCTAACGGGAGGGGGGCCGGTCAGAAGTGGGCGGAGACCAGGGCGTGGTCATGTGACGTCAGGAGAATACAGACCACGGCCCCCATGTGTACCGGGCCGCGCCTCCACAACGGCAGACAGGAAGTACTTTCGTTTACGGTCCGGGCGCTAGCGCTAGTGGGCTAACGGCCGCTACGTAGGCTCCCTCTCACACCCCCCCCCCCCCCTGCCGACTGGGGCCTAGGGGGGGGAGTCGGGGGAGGAGGAATGGGGGGGGGGAGAGAGAGATAAGGACCTGAGTGTTTACGGTGAGTCACGGTCGGGGGGGGTCTTACGTTAGATGCTAGCTTTAGTTTCTGCGGACGCGTGCTCAGTGGGGGGGGGGATCTGTTGACTCGGCCGCGCTCATCACTGCCGATGCTAACCAACAACAAAATAAAACAAGAAAACAAAAGAAAAAAAAAAACAGCCCTCCAAAATAAAAGCGCAACAGTTCAAGCCTACTTCCTTCGGTTACCCCCTGTGGTTCCGTCTCCTCCCCTCCAAGCCCTTCAACAGGCCGGACCCCCGCACTACAAGAGAGTGAATCATTCCTCATGTGGTCCGACCACTGCCTCCTCCTCCCCCTCGCAGTTCCTTAAAGGAGCCACCGTACAGGTCTGGGTGTGTTTGTGTGTCTAGTTCAACACAAATGATGTGGAGAGCGTGATGTTTGTGCTGATAGAAGGTGCTGTACAATTAAAGGCAGCAATGAAACAATCCCAATAGCCCCCCCCCCCCCCCCCCTCAAATCCAAACCTGTACAAACCCCGACATTGTATTTTTTTTCGTCATTTTTTTTAGCAATTTTTATATGACATAAAAATAGAATATTATCAAATCAACGTAGAAGAGAAAATAATTCACCATTCATATTTTTTTTTTTCGTTCGTCTTTCCAGTGATCTTTTATATACGCAAACACACGCACAAGTTAAATACCCCAGAGAGCGGCCCCCTTGCAGGGGCACGTGGGAGGGGCCAGGAAGAGGTGAACACAGGAAGAGAGGATGAGGGGTGGGCGTGGCCTACCGGGGGGGGGGGGGGGGGGGGAGTGGGCGTGGCCTACCGGGGTTCCGACACGTCGGTGGACATTCTGTGTAAGAAGGCGCGATGTCAACCGAAAGATAAAAATGTAAAATACAAAAAAAAAACGTAAAACATGATGGACTGCGTGGACCCCCGCAGGCCGGGGAGGGGGGGGGGGGCCCCACAGGAAGGCCTTCAACGTTAAAAACGACGCAAAGAAAATGACAACGAAAAAAACAAACAAACAAACCGACAAGCCCCGCCCCCGCGACTTCTGACCCCCACCCGGCCCAAAACACCCTCGATTTCCAGTGCACAACTGTTAAAGAGAAATAAACAGGGAACTCTCTCTCTCTCTCTCTCTCTCTCTCTCTCTCTCTCTCTGTCTCTCTCTCGCACACACACACACACGCACACTGATACACGTGACCGTCATCATCATCACCATCATCATTATCATCATCAGGTCCAACAGGAAGTTGCATCATCGGAGGGAGAAAGCGAACTGGACTCGCCGGGCCGCAGAGCCGCGTGTGCATTGCGTGTGCGTGTGTCTTGTGTGTGTGTGTGTGTGTCTTGTGTGTGTGTGTTTGGGGTTCCAAGTCCAGAAGGAAGGAGATAAGGGGGGGGCGGAGGAGTGGAGTGTCATGAAGGAGGTGGGGCCGAGGTGGGGGGGGGGGGGGAAGGTGGTGCTGCGTTCAGCACGTGAACATCTGGGCAGGTGTGTGTGTGTGTGTGTGTGTGTGTTCTCTTGGAAGCGTAGATGAGGGGGGGGGGGGGGGTTCAAGGGGGGAGTGAGGGCGATTTCAGGGGCAAATCAATTGTTCCGTCTCCCCCTCCAACCGTAGTCTCTCTCTCTCTCTCTCTCTCTCTCTAGTGCTTCCAGTCTCTCCACCGTCTCTCTGTCATCCGCCTTGTCCATGCTGCAGCACCACCCCACCACCCCCTCACCTGTCGCCTCCACCCACCCGTCACCCCCCCCCCCACCCACCCACCCGTCACCCCCCACCCTCGTTGCGCAGAGAGACCAAGAGAGACCACCTCCCCGAGGGGGGAGAGATGATGAGAGCAACATGTCCAAAAGGAACCCCCAGCATGGAGTGGTACAACACACAGGGGGGAGGAGGGGGGGGAGGAGGGGGGAGGAGGAGAGAGAGAGAGAGAGAGAGGGTCGCTCGCTCCTCCCGTTGTAGTTGTTTATGTTGTCGTCGAGGGGGGGGGGGGGAGGAACCCAGGTGGTGAGGGACACCCCCAGCCTCACATCGTCCCCCCCCCCCCCCCCCCCCCTCCCCCCCTGAAAAACCACCGGATGGGGGATGGGGGGGGGGGAGGGTGGTGGTGGGTGAGAAACGAGACACGCCTCTCCGATAACCAGCGGCCAATAGGAGCCGGGCCTTTTACAGAACACAGAATCAGAACCCCACAGAGCCCCCCCCCTCCCCTTCTAGAACCCCCCCCACCGCACCACCGCCCCCCCCCCCCCCCAAAAAAAAAAACACATTCACCCCCCACGTGATGAGGTCACACCCTCACCTGGGGGTGGGGTGGGGGGGGCGGAGTCACCGGCCCACCTGCCATCACTGGTTTCCAAAAGCCTGCCACAGCAGCAGCAGCCATGTCGCGGGCGGCCATTTTGCTTCCGCAAAATGGTGGGACGGGGGGGTTGGGGGGGCGGGGCCAGGTGTGGTGGGTTGGGGGGTGGGGGGGGGGGGGCGGGTGGCGAGCTCACAGCTTGAGCTCGTTGGCCACCCGGGAGGCGATGTTCTTGAAGGCGATGGAGGTGCCCGAGATGCGCTTGAAGCGCACGCCGTTGAGCGAGAGGCGCGGCAGCTTGCACACCTCCATCTCCCACTGGACGAAGTCGTCGCGCGCCGGGTTCCCCGACACGCACAGCAGCATGTAGCGCTCGCTCAGCTCGTACTCGCAGCCGTTGGAGTCCAGCACCTTGCGGATCTCCCGCATCATCTCGCCGGGCTCCATGGACGACGTGGTCTTCATGCTCCACGTGAAGCGCAGCGACCGCGGCTTGTTGGACACGTCCTTGGACGGCGGCGCCAGGCCACCGCCGCCGCCGCCGCTACCGGGACCCGGGGCCGGGGGCGTGCCGGTACCACCTGAGAGGGGGAGAGGGGGAGAGGGGGAGAGGGAGCGAGAGAGAGAGAGGGTGAGACAACACAGAGGGTGGAAAGAGAGAGAGAGAGATGATGATGATGAGGTAAGAAGAGAGGACCTTTCGGTCTTTATTGGTCATTCTCAGTGTTTTTTTTAGATATGGGTATGAAATGCGTTCTCTGCATTTGACCCTTCCTATGGTGCATAGGAGCAGTGTGGCTGCTGTGTTCATTTGACCCATCCTATGGTGCATAGGAGCAGTGTGGCTGCTGTGTTCATTTGACCCATCCTATAATACATAGGAGAAGGGGGGTGCTGTGTTCATTTGACCCATCCTATGGTACAGAGGCACAGTGGGGCTGCTGTGTTCATTTCACCCATCCTATGGTACATACGAGCAGTGGGGCTGCTGTGTTCATTTGACCCATCCTATGGTACATAGGAGCAGTGGGGCTGCTGTGTTCATTTGACCCGTCTTATGGTACACAGGAGCAGTGGGGCTGCTGTGTTCATTTGACCCATCCTATGGTACATAGGAGCAGTGGGGCTGCTGTGTTCATTTGACCCATCCTAGGGTACATAGGAGCAGTGGGGCTGCTGTCTTCATTTGACCCATCCTATGGTACATAGGAGCAGTGGGGCTGCTGTGTTCATTTGACCCGTCTTATGGTACACAGGAGCAGTGGGGCTGCTGTGTTCATTTGACCCATCCTATGGTACATATGATGTAGGATAGGATGTACATAGGATGGTACAGTGGGCTGCTAGGTTCAGCAGCCTGGGGAGCAGGTTGGGGCTCAGTGTCTCGCTCATGCAGAGAGTTTGGAGGTGGGGGATCGAGGGGATCGAACCGGCGACCCTATGGTCGGTGGACGACCCGCTCTGTCCACCTTGCTCTACCCACTGAGCTACTGCCGCCTCCCAGCATGTACAATGCTGGGAGATGGGTGGAGGGTGGTGGTGGAGGTGGAGGGTGGAGGTGGGTTGAAGTGGAGGGTGGAGGTGGAGGGAGGGTGGAGGGTGGAGGTGGGTGGAGGTGGGTGGAGGTGGAGGAGGTACCTGTGTTGCCGGAGCCCGGTGAGGAGTTGTTTTCGTCGTTGTTGGAGGACGAGGAGAGGACGCCACCAGATGTCTTCTCAGACTTGTCCACCGTACTGCTCAGCATCGACCTGCACCCATGGGTGGGGGGGGGGGGGTGGTGGTGGAGAGAGAGAGAGAGAGAGCGAGAGAGATGATAGAGAGAGCGAGAGGTGACAGAAGGAGGATATAAAAGGAGAGACGAGGGTTATATAAAAAAGGTGAAAGGTCACAGGAAGAGCTTCAGGGGTCAGAAAGTATATAAAAACAGGAGAACGAGGGAAGTAGGAGATTTCAGAGCAGGAATGGCGGTGGAGAGACGACTCAAGACAAGTACCCAGGTGTACGTTTGTGTGTTTCCTCTGTGCCCGTCTTACTGCTTTGGGGGGGTCAGTTGAGCCGAAAAATGATTTCCCTACACACACACAAACACACTACTGGGTACTGGAGAGAGAAAAATAAATCTGAATTTACACACGCGCACACACACATACGCACGCACGCGCACACACAACACATGCGCCTCGACCAGCCCCCACTCTCTCCGGGATGCCAGCATTCTCCACCAGTCCGCCCTTTCATCCCGACTCCTGATTGGTTAAGACCGACAGCATTGACACCCATCACCGGCCAATCACAGCCCTGTTATTAGAAAAATCCGCCTCCCAGCCAGTCACAAACCAAGCACGGCCGCCCATCAGCTGCTGATTGGCTATCTACCAGGCACCGGTTCAACAGTCAACAGGCGGGGGGGTTTTCGGGCGGGGGCGGGGGGGGGAGGACATTGTGGGACTTGTAGTTTTGTTGGGTTTAGAGTCCCAGTGGTGGTGCTGGTTCCTCACCTGCTGCCCTCTTCTCGACCCTCTCCCTCATACGGACTCCTCGAGAGAAACCAACACAAGTTTAGTTCGTTTGGAAGGAAAAATTAAAAAGGATTATAAAGCTAAAGGGGCCTGGAACATCATCCGGTCCACGTCTGCTGCAGAGCCACACAGCGGCCCCGGGGGGGGGGGGGCGGGGCTCACAGGCCGACCCGCACGACGGCGCCCCCCCCCCACGGTCCGGACCCCCAGCCGGGACGCCCCACCCCCCCCCATTCCACCACCGAATCCATTCCACACTCCCCGCCCCCCGCGGCGTGGGGCCCACCCGTTGGGGACTACACCACCCATGATGCTTTGCGGTGCAAATGACTATCCGGCTAGCCTCTGCCCTCGACTCCCACGGCTATGGCTGCTAAAACTCTGGGGTTCAGAGTGGCGTGCGACAGAAGGGACATGTGGAGCCTATGAAATGGAATAGAGCGGAACGAGTCCCGATGGAATAAAAAAACGAAAAATGGAACTGAATTGGAATTCAGAAGACACGGGATGGAATTCAAACAGATGAACCGGGAGAGAATGAGATGGAATGGTTTTGGATGGAATGGAATGGTTTGAGTGCCGACGCGACCCGGGACCCGGGGACGAGGTGGGCGGCGGCCACTGCGAGAGAGGGGGGGGGGTTAACGAGACACCACCAGACCCCTGCTGGGATTAGTGACACTGAGCTGCACATGGCGTTTCCCCCCCCCCCCCCCCCCCCACACACACACGCACGCGCATACGCACATACACACACACACCAGGAACACTGGACCAGAGAACTGAAAACACAGGAACAAACGCACACGCGTCCACACACACAGGGCGGGGGAGAAGGAGGTGGGGTAGGGAGGCAGGCGGGAGCAGAAGCTGACATGCAAACACACAGCTGGTGGTGGGAAATAACAACAACAACAACAACGTAAAACGGCTTCTCGTGTCCATCCCCTCGTGAATGTAAACAAAGAGACAACGTCCAGGAAATCATAAGGAAAAGGGAGGGGTTATAGTGAGACCATGACACTGGCGACAGGGAGAGTAGCCGCTGCAAGAGAGAGACACGGTTAGGGTCAACACGGACACAGGGTCATGGGGGCGGGGTCATGGGGGACATGAACGGCGACGCAAGCGTGACAGGATGACAGGATGAAGGGCGACGCCGTCACGGGGGCGGAGCTAAAGCAAAATGGCCGCCGCGACATGGCTGCTGCTGCTGCGGCGGCTGCGGCTTTTGAAAAAAACCGTGGACCGGTGACTCCGCCCTCCCACCCCCAATTAGAACTCACCTATTGGCTTAGCCTCGGGAAGTCCACCACCACTCATTATTATGAAATGTTATGACACATGTTAGCCATCACAACCTCAATAGGACCCCTGAGACCACATAGTCCTGACATGTATTTAAAGATATTCCGCATTGGCCCAACTAACCCCCCAGCTCCCCCATGTGTGTTGGTTGGTTGTTGCGGTGGTGCAGTTGCATGTTCCCACCACTAGGGGGACCAGTGCACCGTTATGTACAATGCAGGACTGACCTACTTGCTGAGAGCCAGCTGCACCTTCCCTCAGTGTGTTTGTGTGTGTGTGTGTGTGGGTGTGCACTGGTGAACGAGGGAGGCTGTATGCATGTTTTAGTGTGTGTGTGTGTGTCGGTGTACGTGCGTGCGCATGGCATAGAGTCACCCAGTAGTGATGTTTCTGCCGGTGTTGGTGAAGAGGGGGGATACAGGGGGAGGGAGGGAGGGAGGGGACCGGTGAAAGACGGGATGAACAGGATGGGAAACGAAAGACGAGTGCGCAGCCTCCAGAAAGACAGTGGTGGGACAGACAGACAGTGCAGCTCCGCCCCCCCCCCACCCACACCACCTCCTCCTCCTCCTCCCCCCCTCACCCCCTCCCCCCTAACACACACACACACACACACACACACACACACACACCGGGGACAACTTTTGAAAACACATAAGTGCCTGTGACCACGCGCTCGGTTTGGGATAAAAATAAAGTAGTATCAGACACACACTCTCCCCCTCCCCTCCCCTCCCTCCCTCCCTCCCTCCCTCCCCATCACACTCATTGGCTGGGAGGCAGCGGCGATGGGGGCGGGGGCGGGGGGGAATTGTCCCGTCTCAGGGAAACAGAAACCTTTGGGCTGGAAGCGTGGTGTTGTTTGCACTGAGGGATGACTGCTGGGCTTCATTAAGCCCCGGGATGCGCAGTGGGCCGGGCCAGGCCCCCCCCCCCCTCCCCCCAGAGTGGTCTCCTGGCAACCAGGCCGCTGACAACAGCAGCTGGCGTAGTTTAGGGCGGTCAGAACCACCCTGAGTGGCCGTCCGGGCGTACGTCCCGCACACTTTGGTTTGCCATTGGGCACATCGGCGCGCCAATCAAAGCTGTCTGCGCAGACCCCCCCCCCCCAGGACCCCCCTTGTCCTACCCGGGCTGCACATGAGGGGCGGGGGTTAGATGATGGGGATCAGCAGTGATAGGGTGGAGGTCATGGTGGGTGGTGGTGGTGGGTGGGTGGGGCGACATGGTCACAGGGGTGGAGATGGAATGGGAGGGAACGTGAGTGTGTGTGTGTCGTGGGAGGTGGTCTGCCGCTATCAGCACACACACGCACGCACGCACACATCACACACACACGCACGCACACACGACATATGAACATACCCCAACAGAATGGAGGGACGGTGAGGAGGAGGGATGATGGGCGAGAGAGGGGAGAGCGAGACAGAGGGAGAGAGAGTGAGTGGCTGGCTGTTAATGCGCTGGGTCATGGCTGATGGCATGAGTGGAAAGGAAGGTTAGTCATGAGGGAAAAATAAAAAATGGCCGTCTCGCGCCATACCAACACATGATGAACATCAACATGGAGAACAACGAGGCGTTCCAACCACAGAACGTAAAAAAAGGGGACAGGATGAGAGAGGCTCAAGGCACGGGGGGGGGGGGGGGGGGGAAGATCTCAAACATAAGCTGCATGAAACACCAAAAAAAGGGAGGAAAATGTATGTATATAAATATGCACCGGACACATGTTGGCGGAGACGTGTTTATATTTATATACATACACACATCGAGGGTCATGAGTCAACATTGGGAGGTTGCCCTACCTTCTTGGGAACCTGAACGAGAGATTTCTACAAAACACGGGATAAAGGGAGAAAAAAAAAAGAAAAAGGAGGGTAAACTTCAGTGGCTCAACGCTCAAGAGACAATCCTGCAGTTCAGCAGAGAAGGACACAAATGAAAAATGGAAGCATTAATTAATTATTTTTTTCTCGTCCCCCCCCCACGTCCCGCCCCCCACGTCCCGCCCCCCCTCACAACATTGAACAAAATGGACGAGTGTTTGAGCTGACGATGTCACACAGAGTCACACAGAGTTGCCGATGGTGTTGGGATGCGTTTACAACAAGTGGTTAGAGAGAGGTGACAGTGGGGGGGGGGGGGGGCTCTCAAAACCCCCTGCAGAGCGGCTGGAGGTGGGGAACACACACACACACACACGCCTTCACAGTAAACACCCCCATAAACTCCCCCCCCCCCCCCCCGAATACGTGAGATGGAACATTCCGCCAGCCGCCACGGACGGCCGCAAAGCCAACTGGGGAAGAACGGGGGGGGGGGGGGGGGACTGTGAAATGAAATATAAGCACATTTTGAAAAGGAAGAAAAAAAAAAAAAGGACAGAACAGCAAGTTGTACATAAACTGTTCCACAGGCCGCACGGCACAGACACACACACGCACGCACGCACACACAGGAAACCTAAGAATGGATAACATAATACCCAACATGTTGAAGCATGTCACGATGTATACACACCAGCAGGAAGTAGAAACTGTTGTGGTGACAGCTTGTAATCGACAGCTAAAACTATGTGTGTGTGCGCGTGTGTGTGTGTGTGTGTGTGTGTGTGTGCGGGCGTGTACCAAGGTGTCCCCAACAGCGGTATTTATAGCTGAGGGAAAGCGATATCTCTGGCGTAACCATGGATACGGTCGCCACGGAGCTATCTTTGAGTGGGAGGGTCTGGAGATTGGCTTGTCTAAGCTTCCATCTCTCCATCCACACGCACACACACACACCTCGTCATGGGAGTAAACTCCACATCTTATCTCAGATACACACACACGCGCACACACACACACACACACACACACACACACACACACACACACACACACACACACACACACACACACACACACACACACACACACACACACACACACACACACACACACACACACACACACACACACACACACGCCACCAGTCTGGGCGGCTGAGTCAGACGTGGTGATGTCATGGCGGTCACCTGACCGCACGTTTGGTGTCGGCGTTCCTTCCCTGGTCCTGTTGAGTGTGTGTGCTGGTGAGCCCCCTCTATTTACACACACACACACACACACACACAGACACTTCACCCCTCTCCACCTCTCCCCTTCATGCCTCTGCTTCGAGCCCTCCCTCATGTCCCTGAAAGCTTTTGAAAGGGAGGGAGCGGCCATTTGAAATCATCTATGAGATTAAAAAAAAAAAAAAAAAAAAAAAACATGCCCCCCCCAACTATCTGTCATCCATCATCGATGTTTTTATCCCAGAAACATTCAAAGCGTTCCTCCTCAAGCCAGCATCTCTCTGTGCAAACATGGAGAAGAGCCCACAGTGAAAGTACCCCGGGCGTTCTGGCCCTGCTACGATTCTGGCCGGGGGGGGGGTGTTCGGACCACTCCGTTGAGATACACCACACCACACCCCCCCCCCGTCCCCTTCGCTCCATTAAATCCCTCCACCGAGAAGACACCGTGCAGGACGAAACACACGCTCATCCACCCATCTCAAACCCCCCCCCCCCCCCGACCCCCACGACCTCCACGACCTTTGACCGCCCCCCCTCCTGCGGCTGGCCTCACCTGCGTACGAACTTGGAGGTGAACTTGCTGAAGATGCCCGTGGCGCCGTGGCCCGTGCGCCGCGCCTGGCTGTTGCCGTGCGACAGCGAGGGGGAGACGGGGCCCCGGGTAGGCGGAGCCCTGCTGGTCGCGGGCGCCCCGCTGCTGCCCGAGGTGGAAGGTGTTGCGGATGTGCACGCCGCGGTGGAAGTTGGTCTGCTCGCCGCCGCCGCCGCCGCCGGCCGCCGTGCTGCCACTGATGTTGTGGGCCGACGGGGGAGGCGCCGGGGGGCCGCTGGGCGGGGACACTGTGGGAGCGGGAGGGAGGGAGGAGGAGGAGGTGGGAGGAGGAGGGGGAGGAGGAGGGAGAGGAGTAGAAGAGAGGAGACACAGGGGGAAGAGGAGGAGGGGAGAAAGAAATGAGGTGAGTTTGTGGAGTCATTCAGAACCAGAAGAGGAGGTGAGAAGAGGAAGGGAGGAGGTGAGGTGAAGAGGAAGAGTGAGGTGAAGGGGAGGAGGAGGAGGTGAGGTGAAGAGGAAGAGGTGAGGTGAAGGGGAGGAGGAGGTGAGGTGAAGGGGAGGAGGAAGTGAGGTGAAGAGGAGGAGGAGGTGAGGTGAAGAGGAAGAGGAGGTGAGGTGAAGGAGGAGGAGGTGAGGTGAAGAGGAAGAGGAGGTGAGGTGAAGGGGAGGAGGAGGTGAGGTGAAGAGGAGGAGGAGGTGAGGTGAAGAGGAAGAGGTGAGGTGAAGAGGAGGAGGAGGAGTGAGGAGGTGACAGGGGGTTGGGCGTGGGGAAGGAGGGATGAACAGAGGGTGGAGGAGGAGGAGAGCGCCCCAGTGGAGGAGGCCAAGAGAGAGAGTGGAGAAGTGAGAAAGGTGGGGACCAGAGGGGCAGAATATCTCAGTCAGATTTAAAAACAACACATTTCTGTCCTGAAGACTTCACAGTGTGAATGACAATTGAGCACAGTGTTGGGTTAAGAGGCGCACACACCACGCACACGCACACGACACACACACACACACACACACACACACACACACACACACACACACACACGCCTTAACAGTTGAGCAAGGCGTTTGAGACCACAGGACCGTTTTGAAGCACTTTTTACTCTTCTTGTCCAGGGCATATAAAGGTGTGTGTGTGTGTGTGTGTGTGTGTGTGTGTGTGTGTGTGTGTGTGTGCGTGCGTCCGTGTGGGCGTGTTGCACAGCTGCAGGCAACTGGGGGGGAAAAAAAAAACAAACTCTAAAATGGCGAAACACAACAAAACACACACACACACACACACACACACAGGCAACCTAACAATACATGGCCGTGTGCCGCAGAGTGACACCACATCTCCAGAACAAGGGCGCGCCACTCACACGCAGTACTGGGCAACAAAGAACCACCCAGAACCACAACAGACCCAGAACCAGAAAACATGGTGGACATATACCGGTGGGGGGGGGGGGGCGGAAATCCATTCATGTGAACATCTGGATTTTTTTTGCTTTTTGCAATATTTGTGTCACCAGGTTGACTCAAAATTGTATATTTTTGTGAAAGCAGAAAACAAAAGGATTCAAGACTCGAACCTCAGTGATCTGGGGAACAGGAAAGAACCTGGCGCTGGCCAACAGAGGGCGCCACAGTCAACTCGCTCGCATCGACTACGTTTCTGTCCTTGTGCGTTCCCCGACCGCGGAGGAAGAACTGCTGGTGTGTGTGCCCGCGTGTGATTGGACTTTGTTCTGCTGGTTTGTGAGGGAGGCGGGGGAGTCGCCAGGTGACTGACAGGGAGCACAACGTCTCACAGCAGAGTCAAGGAGGCGCAGGCGGTGGTGGTGGACTTGAAGCAGGAAAGTGTTGCGTGAGATAATGAACTATAAAGTGGCTTCATATAAACCATTGAGGAAACGTTGTGATTAAATACAGCTTGGTGAAGGAAACGTATTCAAGGTCAGCTCATGATCGCTGGTCTACCTGAACCGCGTCAGACCCTGATGGTGTTCCTCTACCTGCTCACCTTGACCCGTTTACCGGTCGGCGGGCAGGTCCTGGGGTCCTGAAACTCTGCTGACAGCCAACGAGGGTGTAAAACAAACACACACACACACACACCACACACACACACCGCTGGGTTCTACTCCTGTTCTCACACTACACCTCGCAACACAAGCAGGAAATCAAATCCTGGAAGGGGAGAAGAAAAAAAAAAAAAAAAAAAAAAAAATCCAACCAGTCGGTCTTGTATTCCGAGTCTTCGTCTTTTCTCTCCTGCCGCGGTCTCCGTGGCAACGCGCGCTTTGAAATGCCCGGCCGTGTCACACAGGATGTGTCTGACGGCTGTTGCGACCGCGGAAAGGATTCGACAGACAACAGAAGCATCCAGCGAGGCCCGGCCTATAATTTAATACTACTGCACGTAGTGACTCCCCTGAGTCATAAGGATCACGATATGACGACCACATCACCAGGCTTGGTGGTGAATACCCGTAACAGGGGAGGGAAAGGGGAAACCACTTCGAGTCCCTTTCGGGTGCAAAGTGAAACCGTGATTTCTCAGGCTCACCACAGTGTGTCAGGACCCTGCAGCCCCCCCCCCCCCCCCACGGTCCACGCCGTTAGGGTTAGGGGTTCAATGCCGCGGGGGCCCCCTCCCCCACCGTGCAGAGTGTACACACTCATGGGTGTACAACACACTCGTTCACCCATGTGTCAGCTGCTCAGGCGGCGTCACAGTGAGGGGGCTGTTGGGACCCCCTGATGGGGTACATGAGGTTTTGTATCCATCGTGTGTGTGTGTGTGTGTGTGTCCCTATGCATTTGTGTACATCGTTGGTGGGTAGGATTTTCCTGGGTTTGTGTGTGTGTGTGTGTGTGTGTGTGTGTGTGTGTTGTGTGTGTGTGTGTGTGTGTGTGTGTGTGTGTCCCTATGCATTTGTGTACATCGTTGGTGGGTGGGATTTTCCTGGGTTTGTGTGTGTGTGTGTGTGTGTGTGTGTGTGTGTGTGTGTGTGTGGTGTGTGTGTGTGAGTCCCTATGCATTTGTGTACATCGTTGGTGGGTAGGATTTTCCTGGGTTTGTGTGTGCGTGCGTGTGTGTGTGTGAGTGCATGCTTGTGTGTGAGAGACTTGCCTGGTACATGAGGTTTTGTATCCAGCGTGTGTGTGTGTGTGTGTGTGTGTGTCCCTATGCATTGGTGTACACCGTGTGTGGGTGGTATTTCCATGGGTGTGTGTGTGTGTGTGTGTGTGTCCCTATGCATTTGTGTACATCGTTGATGGGTAGGATTTTCCTGGGTTTGTGTGTGTGTGTGTGTGTGTGTGTCCCTATGCATTTGTGTACATCGTTGGTGGGTAGGATTTCCCTGGGTTTATGTGTGCGTGCGTGTGTGCGTGTGCGTGTGTGTGTGTGAGTGCATGCTTGTGTGTGAGAGACTTGCCTGGGTACATGAGGTTTTGTAACCAGCGTGTGTGTGTGTGTGTGTGTGTCCCTATGCATTGGTGTACACCGTGTGTGGGTGGGATTTGCCTGGGTTTGTGTGTGTGTGTGTGTGTGTGAGTCCCTATGCATTTGTGTACATCGTTGGTGGGTAGGATTTTCCTGGGTTTGTGTGTGTGTGTGTGTGTGTGTGTCCCTATGCATTTGTGTACATCGTTGGTGGGTAGGATTTCCCTGGGTTTATGTGTGCGTGCGTGTGTGCGTGTGCGTGTGTGTGTGTGAGTGCATGCTTGTGTGTGAGAGACTTGCCTGGTACATGAGGTTTTGTAACCAGCGGTGTGTGTGTGTGTGTGTGTCCTATGCATTGGTGTACACCGTGTGTGGGTGGGATTTGCCTGGGTTTGTGTGTGTGTGTGTGTGTGTGTGTGTGTGGTGTGTGTGTGTGTGAGTCCCTATGCATTTGTGTACATCGTTGGTGGGTGGGATTTTCCTGGTTTGGGTTTGTGTGTGTGTGTGTGTGTGAGAGACTTGCCTGGGCCGTGGTGCGTGCAGGTGTGTGTATGTGAGTGAGTGGGTGAGTGAGTGAGTGAGTGAGTGAGTGAGTGAGTGAGTGAGTGAGTGAGTGAGTGAGTGAGTGAGTGAGTGAGTGAGTGAGTGGGTGGGTGGGTGAGTGGGTGAGTGGGGGACACTTGCCTGGGCCGTGGTGCGTGCAGGTCAGAGGGATATGGATGGTTGGAGGAGGACAGAGACTTGTGGTGTCGGGAACGCGAGGAAGAGGAGGAGAGAACGGCCGCCGCAGAGGCAGTGGATGCACGGGAGCCCGGAGTGTTTAGGCTGGGGGGGGGGGAGGGAGGGGGAGGGATGGAAGGTTGGAGGGAGGGCAGGGAGGGGGGGGTGGGCACCCGCCCCGGGAGACACACACACACAACATCAATAGAAGACAAACACACACACACACCATGGATAGAAGAGACAG
>JAXIVH010000525.1:0-28313 GCA_036785325.1 Urophycis tenuis | reverse complement strand
GGTGTTGTTGTATCTCATCCTCACACCCCCCCCCCCCCCCCCCCCTCCCCCATCCCTCTTTTCCTCATTCATTGTATTCTGTGTCTGTGTTTCAGTGATGTGTCCCCTTGGTGTGTTTCCTCTCCTCTTGAGGCGTCTTGCGCTCCTTTTCTGTCCTTCCTTTGCATGTTTTGTTTTCTCTTCCCTCTCTTTTTCCTCTAAGGCGATTATTAGACTTGTGACGGAATATTAACTCAGTTGAGGCTACATGGTCCTCGGCCCGGCCTTATTATGGGATTACACACACACACACACACCACACACAACTTGTACTCTTAGCGATGACACACCAGGAATGTGTGTCCCACACACACACAGTAAGCCTCACCAAGCAGCCCAGACATGTTTGTTTTCCATCACTAGCCATGCTTGATCGATGCATGCCTATCCTCGGTCTCTCTCTCTCTCTCTCTCTCTCTCTCTCTGCCCTCTCTCTCTCTCTCTCTGCCCTCTCTCTCTCTCTCTCTCTCTCTCTCTCTCTCTCTCTCTGCTCTCTCTCTCTCTCTCTCTCTCTCTCTCTCTCTCTCTCTCTCTCTCTCTCTCTCTCTCTCTCTCTCTCTCTCTCTCTCTCTCTCTCTCTCTCTCTCTCTCATCTCTCTCTCTCTCTCTCTCCCCTTCTCTCTCTCTCTCTCTCTCTCTCTCTCTGCTCTCTCTCCTTTATGTCTTGAGCTCCCTCAGCTCTATTTCCAGCCTCTGTGGTACCACTCTGCCCTGTCACTCCCTGTGATGACTAAGCTACCACATGCCTCGCTCCCTCTCTCCCTCGCTCCTCGTTCTCCATCTCTCTTTCCTCACTGTCTCTCTCTCTCTCTCTCTCTCCTCTCTCTCTCCTCTCTCTCTCTCTACCTCTTTTCTCCCTGTCTCTCTGTGTCGTTGCCTACCCTCTCTGTAGGAGGCCTGGGCTGACCGCGGGCTCAGAGAAAGTTTACTACAGCTTCCTCTTTCTGACTGCACAAGGTCAGAAAGTGAAACTCAAAAGCGAGGTCAGGTCGGCCTATTGTCCGAGGCGAGGCTGTGGGAAAGGGAACTCTCTCTCTCTCTCTCTCTCTCTCTCCCTCTCCCTCTCCCTCTCTCTCTCTCTCTCTCTCTCTCTCTCTCTCTCTCTCTCTCTCTCTCCCCCTGTCTCTCTCTCCCTCTCCCTCTCTCTCGTTCTCTCCCCTCTCTTCCCCTCCCTCTCTCTTTCTCTCTCTCTCTCTCTCTCTCTCCCTCTCTCTCTCTCTCCCCCTGTCTCTCTCTCTCTCTTTTCCCTCTCTCTCTCTTTTCCCTCTCCCTCTCTCTCGTTCTCTCCCTCTCTTCCCCTCCCTCTCTCTCGCTCTCTCTCTCTCTCTCCCTCTCTCTTAGCTTTTAGCCAGCCGCCTAGCGGAGAGGTTCCAGCAGAACGCTGGAACCATGTGTTGAGGTTTCTAGTGAGCCCGGGGGGGGGAACAGGGGTTCCACTAGAGTCAGGGCAGGGGCCTCCCGGCTCCCTCACTCGGTTCCTCTAGATTCTTTTCCACTTGGTTCTCCACTCTCTACTCGGACCTGTCCCTCCTCTTCCTCGTTGTTGTCTCTCTTCCTCCTCCTCCTCCTCCCCCCTCCCCTTCCCTCCATTCCCCTTAATGTGTTTGTGTTTGAGTGCTGTATCTAACCATGCTCCTCCTCCCTCCCTCCTCCCCTCCCTCCCCACACCCCCACCCCCAACCCCTGCCTACTTGCACACAACCCTGCCCCGCGGGGTCTGTCAACTTTGGTTTGCACGGTGTCCGTTTATTCTGTTTGTCTGTCTGTCTGTGTGTCTCTCCGTCTCTCTGTCTGTGTGTGTGTGTGTCTCTCTCTCTCTCTCTCTCGTCTCTCTCTCTCTCTCTCTCTCTCTCTGTCTCTCTGTCTCTCTGTCTCTCTCTCTCTCTCTCTCTCTCTGTGTCTCTCTATGTGTGTGTGTCTCTCTCTCTCTGTTTGTATCTCTTGTATCTGTCTCTTCTATCCATGGTGTGTGTGTGTTTGTCTTCTATTTGATGTTGTGTGTGTGTGTCTCCCGGGCGGGTGCCCCCCCCCCCCCCCTGCCCTCCCTCCAACCTTCCATCCTCCCCCCTCCCTCCCCCCTCCCTCCCCCTCCCTCCCCCCCCCCCAGCCTAAACACTCCGGGCTCCCGTGCATCCACTGCCTCTGCGGCGGCCGTTCTCTCCTCCTCTTCCTCGCGTTCCCGACACCACAAGTCTCTGTCCTCCTCCAACCATCCATATCCCTCTGACCTGCACGCACCTACGGCCCAGGCAAGTGTCCGCCACTCACCACTCACTCACCCACCCACCCACCCACTCACTCACTCACTCACTCACTCACTCACTCACTCACTCACTCACTCACTCACTCACTCACTCACTCACTCACTCACTCACTCACTCACTCACTCACTCACTCACTCTCACTCACTCACTCACCCACTCACTCACATACACACACCTGCACCCACCGCGGCCCAGGCAAGTCTCTCACACACACACACACACACACAAACCCAAACCCAGGAAAATCCCACCCACCAACGATGTACACAAATGCATAGGGACTCACAAACACACACAACACACACACACACACACCAAACCCAGGAAAATCCTACCCATCAACGATGTACACAAATGCATGGGGACACACACACACACACACACAAACCCAGGCAAATCCCACCCACACACGGTGTACACCAATGCATAGGGACACACACACACACACACACGCTGGTTACAAAACCTCATGTACCAGGCAAGTCTCTCACACACAAGCATGCACTCACACACGCACAACGCACACGCACACACGCACGCACACACAAACCCAGGAAAATCCTACCCACCAACGATGTACACAAATGCATAGGGACACACACACACACACACACACACGATGGTTACAAAACCTCATGTACCAGGCAAGTCTCTCACACACAAGCATGCACTCACACACACACACGCACACGCACACACGCACGCACACACAAACCCAGGAAAATCCTACCCACCAACGATGTACACAAATGCATAGGGACACACACACACACACACACACACACACACACACACACACACACACGATGGATACAAAAACCTCATGTACCAGGCAAGTCTCTCACACCCCACCAACGATGTACACAAATGCATAGGGACACACACACACACACACACACACGATGGTTACAAAACCTCATGTACCAGGCAAGTCTCTCACACACAAGCATGCACTCACACACACACACGCACACGCACACACGCACGCACACACAAACCCAGGAAAATCCTACCCACCAACGATGTACACAAATGCATAGGGACACACACACACACACACACACACACACACACACACACACACACACGATGGTTACAAAACCTCATGTACCAGGCAAGTCTCTCACACACAAGCATGCACTCACACACACACACGCACACGCACACACGCACGCACACACAAACCCAGGAAAATCCTACCCACCAACGATGTACACAAATGCATAGGGACACACACACACACACACACACACACACACACACGATGGATACAAAACCTCATGTACCAGGCAAGTCTCTCACACACAAGCATGCACTCACACACACACACGCACGCACACACAAACCAGGAAAATCCTACCCACCAACGATGTACACAAATGCATAGGGACACACACACACACACACACACGATGGATACAAAACCTCATGTACCCCATCAGGGGGTCCCAACAGCCCCCTCACTGTGACGCCGCCTGAGCAGCTGACACATGGTGAACGAGTGTGTGTTGTACACCCATGAGTGTGTACACTCTGCACGGTGGGGGAGGGGGCCCCCGCGGGGCATTGAACCCCCTAACCCTAACGGCGTGGACCGTGGGGGGGGGGGGGGGAGGGCTGCAGGGTCCTGACACACTGTGGTGAGCCCTGAGAAATCACGGTTTCACTTTGCACCCGAAAGGGACTCGAAGTGGTTTCCCTTTCCCTCCCCTGTTACGGGTATTCACCACCAAGCCTGGTGATGTGGTCGTCATATCGTGATCCTTATGACTCAGGGGAGTCACTACGTGCAGTAGTATTAAATTATAGGCCGGGCCCTCGCTGGATGCTTCTGTTGTCTGTCGAATCCTTTCCGCGGTCGCAACAGCCGTCAGACACATCCTGTGTGACACGGCCGGGCATTTCAAAGCGCGCGTTGCCACGGAGACCGCGGCAGGAGAGAAAAGACGAAGACTCGGAATACAAGACCGACTGGTTGGATTTTTTTTTTTTTTTCCCTTCCAGGATTTGATTTCCTGCTTGTGTTGCGAGGTGTAGTGTGAGAACAGGAGTAGAACCCAGCGGTGTGTGTGTGTGGTGTGTGTGTGTGTGTGTGTGTGTTTGTTTTACACCCTCGTTGGCTGTCAGCAGAGTTTCAGGACCCCAGGACCTGCCCGCCGACCGGTAAACGGGTCAAGGTGAGCAGGTAGAGGAACACCATCAGGGTCTGACGCGGTTCAGGTAGACCAGCGGTCATGAGCTGACCTTGAATACGTTTCCTTCACCAAGCTGTATTTAATTCACAACGTTTCCTCAATGGTTTATATGAAGCCACTTTATAGTTCATTATCTCACGCACACTTCCTGCCTTCAAGTCCACCACCACCGCCTGTGCCTCCTTGACTCTGCTGTGAGACGTTTGTGCTCCCTGTCAGTCACCCTGGCGACTCCCCCGCCTCCCTCACAAACCAGCAGAACAAAGTCCAATCACACGCGGGCCACACCAGCAGTTCTTCCTCCGCGGTCGGGGAACGCACAAGACAGAAACGTAGTCGATGCGAGCGAGTTGACTGTGGCGCCCTCTGTTGGCCAGCGCCAGGTTCTTTCCTGTTCCCCCAGATCACTGAGGTTCGAGTCTTGAATCCTTTTGTTTTCTGCTTTCACAAAAATATACAATTTTGAGTCAACCTGGTGACACAAATATTGCAAAAAGCAAAAAAAATTCAGATGTTCACATGAATGGATATCCGCCCCCCCCCCCCCACCGGTATATGTCCACCATGTTTTCTGGTTCTGGGTCTGTTGTGGTTCTGGGTGGTTCTTTGTTGCCCAGTACTGCGTGTGAGTGGCGCGCCCTTGTTCTGGAGACGTGGTGTCACTCTGCGGCACACGGCCATGTATTGTTAGGCTGCCTGTGTGTGTGTGTGTTTTGTTGTGTTTCGCCATTTTAGAGTTTGTTTTTTTCCCCCCCAGTTGCCTGGCAGCTGTGCAACACGCCCACACGCACGCACGCCACACACACACACACACACACACACACACACACACACACACACCTTTATATGCCCTGGGACAAGAAGAGTAAAAAGTGCTTCAAAACGGTCCTGTGGTCTCAAACGCCTTGCTCAACTGTTAAGGCGTGTGTGTGTGTGTGTGTGTGTGTGTGTGTGTGTGTGTGTGTGCGCGCCTCTTAACCCAACACTGTGCTCAATTGTCATTCACACTGTGAAGTCTTCAGGACAGAAATGTGTTGTTTTTAAATCTGGATATTGACTGAGATATTCTGCCCTCTGGTCCCCACCTTTCTCACTTCTCCACTCTCTCTCTTGGCCTCCTCCACTGGGGCGCCCTCCTCCTCCACCCTCTGTTCATCCCTCCTTCCCCACGCCCAACCCCCTGTCAACTCCTCCTCTTCCTCACCTCCTCCTCCTCTTTACCTCACCTCCTCCTCCTCTTCACCTCACCACCTCCTCTTCACCTCACCTCCTCCTCCTCTTCACCTCACCACCTCCTCCTCTTCACCTCACCTCCTCCTCCTCTTCACCTCACCTCCTCTTCCTCTTCACCTCACCTCCTCCTCCTCCCCTTCACCTCACCTCTTCTGGTTCTGAATGACTCCACAAACTCGACCTCATTTCTTTCTCCCCTCCTCCTCTTCCCCCTGTGTCTCCTCTCTTCTGCTCCTCTCCCTCCTCCTCCCCCTCCTCCTCCTCCTCCTCCCTCCCCCTCCCACAGTGTCCCCGCCCAGCGGCCCCCCCGCGCGCCTCCCCGCTCGGGCCCACACAACATCAGTGGCAGCACGGCGGCCGGCGGCGGCGGCGGCGGCGAGCAGACCAACTTCCACCGCGGCGTGCACATCCGCAACACCTTCCACCTCGGGCAGCAGCGGGGGCGCCCGCGACCAGCAGGGCTCCGCCTACCCCGGGGGCCCCGTCTCCCCCTCGCTGTCGCACGGCAACAGCCAGGCGCGGCGCACGGGCCACGGCGCCACGGGCATCTTCAGCAAGTTCACCTCCAAGTTCGTACGCAGGTGAGGCCAGCCGCAGGAGGGGGGGCGGTCAAAGGTCGTGGAGGTCGTGGGGGTCGGGGGGGGGGGGGGGTTTGAGATGGGTGGATGAGCGTGTGTTTCCGTCCTGCACGGTGTCTTCTCGGTGGAGGGATTTAATGAAGCGAAGGGGACGGGGGGGGGTGTGGTGTGGTGTATCTCAACGAGTGGTCCGAACACCCCCCCCCCGGCCAGAATCGAGCAGGGCCAGAACCACGCCCGGGTACTTTCACTGTGGGCTCTTCTCCATGTTTGCACAGAGAGATGCTGGCTTGAGGAGGAACGCTTTGAATGTTCCTGGGATAAAAACATCGATGATGGATGACAGATAGTTGGGGGGGGGGGGCATGTTTTTTTTTTATTGTTTTTTTTTAATCTCATAGATGATTTCAAATGGCTGCTCCCTCCCTTTCAAAAGCTTTCAGGGACATGAGGGAGGGCTCGAAGCAGAGGCATGAAGGGGAGAGGTGGAGAGGGGTGAAGTGTCTGTGTGTGTGTGTGTGTGTGTGTGTGTGTGTGTGTGTAAATAGAGGGGGCTCACCAGCACACACACTCAACAGGACCAGGGAAGGAACGCCGACACCAAACGTGCGGTCAGGTGACCGCCATGACATCACCACGTCTGACTCAGCCGCCCAGACTGGTGGTGTGTGTGTGTGTGTGTGTGTGTGTGTGTGTGTGTGTGTGTGTGTGTGTGTGTGTGTGTGTGTGTGTGTGTGTGTGTGTGTGTGTGTGTGTGTGTGTGTGTGTGTGTGTGTGTGTGTGGTGTGTGTGTGTGTGTGTATCTGAGATAAGATGTGGAGTTTACTCCCATGACGAGGTGTGTGTGTGTGCGTGTGGATGGAGAGATGGAAGCTCAGACAAGCCAATCTCCAGACCCTCCCACTCAAAGATAGCTCCGTGGCGACCGTATCCATGGTTACGCCAGAGATATCGCTTTCCCTCAGCTATAAATACCGCTGTTGGGGACACCTTGGTACACGCCCGCACACACACACACACACACACGCGCACACACACATAGTTTTAGCTGTCGATTACAAGCTGTCACCACAACAGTTTCTACTTCCTGCTGGTGTGTATACATCGTGACATGCTTCAACATGTTGGGTATTATGTTATCCATTCTTAGGTTTCCTGTGTGTGCGTGTGCGTGCGTGTGTGTGTGTCTGTGCCGTGCGGCCTGTGGAACAGTTTATGTACAACTTGCTGTTCTGTACTTTTTTTTTTTTCTTCCTTTTCAAAAATGTGCTTATATTTCATTTCACAGTCCCCCCCCCCCCCCCCCGTTCTTCCCCAGTTGGCTTTGCTGGCCGTCCGTGGCGGCTGGCGGAATGTTCCATCTCACGTATTCGGGGGGGGGGGGAGTTTATGGGGGGGTTTACTGTGAAGGCGTGTGTGTGTGTGTGTGTTCCCCACCTCCAGCCGCTCTGCAGGGGGTTTTGAGAGCCCCCCCCCCGCCCCCCCCCCCCCCCCACTGTCACCTCTCTCTAACCACTTGTTGTAAACGCATCCCAACACCATCGGCAACTCTGTGTGACTCTGTGTGACATCGTCAGCTCAAACACTCGTCCATTTTGTTCAATGTTGTGAGGGGGGGGGGCGGGACGTGGGGGGGGGGGGGGGGGGGGGGGGGGGTGGACGAGAAAAAAAATAATTAATTAATGCTTCCATTTTTCATTTGTGTCCTTCTCTGCTGAACTGCAGGATTGTCTCTTGAGCGTTGAGCCACTGAAGTTTACCCTCCTTTTTCTTTTTTTTTTCCTCCCTTTATCCCGTGTTTTGTAGAAATCTCTCGTTCAGGTTCCCAAGAAGGTAGGCAACCTCCCAATGTTGACTCATGACCCTCGATGTGTGTATGTATATAAATATAAACACGTCTCCGCCAACATGTGTCCGGTGCATATTTATATACATACATTTTCCTCCCTTTTTTGGTGTTTCATGCAGCTTATGTTTGAGATCTTCCCCCCCCCCCCCCGTGCCTTGAGCCTCTCTCATCCCTGTCCCCTTTTTTTACGTTCTGTGGTTGGAACGCCTCGTTGTTCTCCATGTTGATGTTCATCATGTGTTGGTATGGCGCGAGACGGCCATTTTTTATTTTTCCCCTCATGACTAACCTTCCTTTCCACTCATGCCATCAGCCATGACCAGCGCATTAACAGCCAGCCACTCACTCTCTCTCCCTCTGTCTCGCTCTCCCCTCTCTCGCCCATCATCCCTCCTCCTCACCGTCCCTCCATTCTGTTGGGGTATGTTCATATGTCGTTGTGTGCGTGTGTGTGTGTGATGTGTGCTGTGGTGCGTGCGTGTGTGTGCTGATAGCGGCAGACCACCTCCCACGACACACACACACTCACGTTCCCTCCCATTCCATCTCCACCCCTGTGACCATGTCGCCCCACCCACCCACCACCACCACCCACCATGACCTCCACCATGACCTCCACCCTATCACTGCTGATCCCCATCATCTAACCCCCGCCCCTCATGTGCAGCCCGGGTAGGACAAGGGGGGTCCTGGGGGGGGGGGGTCTGCGCAGACAGCTTTGATTGGCGCGCCGATGTGCCCAATGGCAAACCAAAGTGTGCGGGACGTACGCCCGGACGGCCACTCAGGGTGGTTCTGACCGCCCTAAACTACGCCAGCTGCTGTTGTCAGCGGCCTGGTTGCCAGGAGACCACTCTGGGGGGAGGGGTGGGGGGGGGGGCCTGGCCCGGCCCACTGCGCATCCCGGGGCTTAATGAAGCCCAGCAGTCATCCCTCAGTGCAAACAACACCACGCTTCCAGCCCAAAGGTTTCTGTTTCCCCGAGACGGGACAATTCCCCCCCGCCCCCGCCCCCATCGCCGCTGCCTCCCAGCCAATGAGTGTGATGGGGAGGGAGGGAGGGAGGGAGGGAGGGAGGGGAGGGGGAGAGTGTGTGTCTGATACTACTTTATTTTTATCCCAAACCGAGCGCTGTTGGTCACAGGCACTTATGTGTTTCAAAAGTTGTCCCCGGTGTGTGTGTGTGTGTGTGTGTGTGTGTGTGTGTGTGTGTGTTAGTGGGTGTAGGGGGGAGGGGGGTGAGGGGGGAGGAGGAGGAGGTGGTGTGGGTGGGGGGGGGGGCGGAGCTGCACTGTCTGTCTGTCCCACCACTGTCTTTCTGGAGGCTGCGCACTCGTCTTTCGTTTCCCATCCTGTTCATCCCGTCTTTCACCGGTCCCCTCCCTCCCTCCCTCCCCCTGAATCCCCACCCTCTTCACCAACACCGGCAGAAACATCACTACTGGGTGACTCTATGCCATGCGCACCGCACGTACACCGACACACACACACACACACTAAAACATGCATACAGCCTCCCTCGTTCACCAGTGCACACCCCACACACACACACACACAAACACACTGAGGGAAGGTGCAGCTGGCTCTCCAGCAAGTAGGTCAGTCCTGCATTGTACATAACGGTGCACTGGTCCCCCTAGTGGTGGGAACATGCAACTGCACCACCGCAACAACCAACCAACACACATGGGGGAGCTGGGGGGGTTAGTTGGGGCCAATGTGGAATATCTTTAAATACATGTCAGGACTATGTGGTCTCAGGGGTCCTATTGAGGTTGTGATGGCTAACATGTGTCATAACATTTCATAATAATGAGTGGTGGTGGACTTCCCGAGGCTAAGCCAATAGGTGAGTTCTAATTGGGGGTGGGGGGGGGCGGAGTCACCGGTCCACCCGCCATCACTGGCCGTCATCACTGGTTTTTTCAAAAGCCGCAGCCGCCGCAGGGAGCAGCAGCATGTCGCGGCGGCCATTTTGCTTTAGCTCCGCCCCCCGTGACGGCGTCGCCTTCATCCTGTCACGCTTGCGTTGCCGTTCATGTCCCCCATGACCCCCCCCCCCCCCCATGACCCTGTGTCCGTGTTGACCCTAACCGTGTCTCTCTCTTGCAGCGGCTACTCTCCCCTGTCGCCAGTGTCATGGTCTCACTATAACCCCTCCCCTTTCCTTATGATTTCCTGGACGTTGTCTCTTTGTTTACATTCACGAGGGGATGGACACGAGAAGCCGTTTTACGTTGTTGTTGTTGTTGTTATTTCCCACCACCAGCTGTGTGTTTGCATGTCAGCTTCTGCTCCCGCCTGCCTCCCTACCCCACCTCCTTCTCCCCCCGCCCCTGTGTGTGTGGACGCTGTGTGCGTTTGTTCCTGTGTTTTCAGTTCTCTGGTCCAGTGTTCCTGGTGTGTGTGTTGTATGTGCGTATGCGCGTGCGTGTGTGTGTGGGGGGGGGGGGGGGGGGGAACGCCATGTGCAGCTCAGTGTCACTAATCCCAGCAGGGGTCTGGTGGTGTCTCGTTAACCCCCCCCCTCTCTCGCAGTGGCCGCCGCCCACCTCGTCCCCGGGTCCCGGGTCGCGTCGGCACTCAAACCATTCCATTCCATCCCAAAACCATTCCATCTCATTCTCTCCCGGTTCATCTGTTTGAATTCCATCCCGTGTCTTCTGAATTCCAATTCAGTTCCATTTTTCGTTTTTTTATTCCATCGGGACTCCGCTCTATTCCATTTCATAGGCTCCACATGTCCCTTCTGTCGCACGCCACTCTGAACCCCAGAGTTTTAGCAGCCATAGCCGTGGGAGTCGAGGGCAGAGGCTAGCCGGATAGTCATTTGCACCGCAAAGCATCATGGGTGGTGTAGTCCCCAACGGGTGGGCCCCACGCCGCGGGGGGCGGGGAGTGTGGAATGGATTCGGTGGTGGAATGGGGGGGGGGTGGGGCGTCCCGGCTGGGGGTCCGGACCGTGGGGGGGGGGCGCCGTCGTGCGGGTCGGCCCGTGAGCCCCCCCCCCCCCCCCCCCGGGGCCGCTGTGTGGCTCTGCAGCAGACGTGGACCGGATGATGTTCCAGGCCCCTTTAGCTTTATAATCCTTTTTAATTTTTCCTTCCAAACGAACTAAACTTGTGTTGGTTTCTCTCGAGGAGTCCGTATGAGGGAGAGGGTCGAGAAGAGGGCAGCAGGTGAGGAACCAGCACCACCACTGGGACTCTAAACCCAACAAAACTACAAGTCCCACAATGTCCTCCCCCCCCCGCCCCCGCCCGAAAACCCCCCCGCCTGTTGACTGTTGAACCGGTGCCTGGTAGATAGCCAATCAGCAGCTGATGGGCGGCCGTGCTTGGTTTGTGACTGGCTGGGAGGCGGATTTTTCTAATAACAGGGCTGTGATTGGCCGGTGATGGGTGTCAATGCTGTCGGTCTTAACCAATCAGGAGTCGGGATGAAAGGGCGGACTGGTGGAGAATGCTGGCATCCCGGAGAGAGTGGGGGCTGGTCGAGGCGCATGTGTTGTGTGTGCGCGTGCGTGCGTATGTGTGTGTGCGCGTGTGTAAATTCAGATTTATTTTTCTCTCTCCAGTACCCAGTAGTGTGTTTGTGTGTGTGTAGGGAAATCATTTTTCGGCTCAACTGACCCCCCCAAAGCAGTAAGACGGGCACAGAGGAAACACACAAACGTACACCTGGGTACTTGTCTTGAGTCGTCTCTCCACCGCCATTCCTGCTCTGAAATCTCCTACTTCCCTCGTTCTCCTGTTTTTATATACTTTCTGACCCCCTGAAGCTCTTCCTGTGACCTTTCACCTTTTTTATATAACCCTCGTCTCTCCTTTTATATCCTCCTTCTGTCACCTCTCGCTCTCTCTATCATCTCTCTCTCTCTCTCTCTCTCCACCACCACCCCCCCCCCCCCACCCATGGGTGCAGGTCGATGCTGAGCAGTACGGTGGACAAGTCTGAGAAGACATCTGGTGGCGTCCTCTCCTCGTCCTCCAACAACGACGAGAACAACTCCTCACCGGGCTCCGGCAACACAGGTACCTCCTCCACCTCCACCCACCTCCACCCTCCACCTCTCTCCACCTCCACCCTCCACTTCAACCCACCCACCCACCTCCACCCTCCACTTCAACCCACCTCCACCTCCACCACCACCCTCCACCCACCTCCCAGCATTGTACATGCTGGGAGGCGGCAGTAGCTCAGTGGGTAGAGCAAGGTGGACAGAGCGGGTCGTCCACCGACCATAGGGTCGCCGGTTCGATCCCCTCGATCCCCTCGATCCCCCACCTCCAAACTCTCTGCATGAGCGAGACACTGAGCCCCAACCTGCTCCCCGGGCTGCTGAACCTAGCAGCCCACTGTACCATCCTATGTACATCCTATCCTACATCATATGTACCATAGGATGGGTCAAATGAACACAGCAGCCCACTGTGCCTCTGTACCATAGGATGGGTCAAATGAACATAGCAGCCCCCTGCTCCTATGTATTATAGGATGGGTCAAATGAACACAGCAGCCACACTGCTCCTATGTACCATAGGATGGGTCAAATGAACACAGCAGCCACACTGCTCCTATGTACCATAGGATGGGTCAAATGAACACAGCAGCCCCACTGCTCCTATGTATTATAGGATGGGTCAAATGAACACAGCAGCCACACTGCTCCTATGTACCATAAGATGGGTCAAATGAACACAGCACCCCCCTGCTCCTATGTATTATAGGATGGGTCAAATGAACACAGCAGCCCCACTGCTCCTATGTATTATAGGATGGGTCAAATGAACACAGCAGCCCCACTGCTCCTGTGTACCATAGGATGGGTCAAATGAACACAGCAGCCACACTGCTCCTATGCACCATAGGATGGGTCAAATGAACATAGCAGCCACACTGCTCCTATGCACCATAGGATGGGTCAAATGAACACAGCAGCCACACTGCTCCTATGCACCATAGGATGGGTCAAATGAACATAGCAGCCACACTGCTCCTATGCACCATAGGATGGGTCAAATGCAGAGAACGGATTTCATACCCATATCTAAAAAAAACACTGAGAATGACCAATAAAGACCGAAAGGTCCTCTCTTCTTACATCATCATCATCATCATCTCTCTCTCTCTTTCCACCCTCTGTGTTGTCTCACCCTCTCTCTCTCTCGCTCCCCCCCCCCCCCCCCCCTCTCCCCCTCTCAGGTGGTACCGGCACGCCCCCGGCCCCGGGTCCCGGTAGCGGCGGCGGCGGCGGTGGCCTGGCGCCGCCGTCCAAGGACGTGTCCAACAAGCCGCGGTCGCTGCGCTTCACGTGGAGCATGAAGACCACGTCGTCCATGGAGCCCGGCGAGATGATGCGGGAGATCCGCAAGGTGCTGGACTCCAACGGCTGCGAGTACGAGCTGAGCGAGCGCTACATGCTGCTGTGCGTGTCGGGGAACCCGGCGCGCGACGACTTCGTCCAGTGGGAGATGGAGGTGTGCAAGCTGCCGCGCCTCTCGCTCAACGGCGTGCGCTTCAAGCGCATCTCGGGCACCTCCATCGCCTTCAAGAACATCGCCTCCCGGGTGGCCAACGAGCTCAAGCTGTGAGCTCGCCACCCGCCCCCCCCCCCCAACCCCCCAACCCACCACACCTGGCCCCGCCCCCCCACCCCCCCCCCCGTCCCACCATTTTGCGGAAGCAAAATGGCCGCCGCAACATGGCTGCTGCTGCTGTGGCAGGCTTTTGGAAACCAGTGATGGCAGGTGGGCCGGTGACTCCGCCCCCCCCACCCCACCCCCAGGTGAGGGTGTGACCTCATCACGTGGGGGGTGAATGTGTTTTTTTTGGGGGGGGGGGGGGGGGGTGCGGTGGGGGGGGTTCTAGAAGGGGAGGGGGGGGGGCTCTGTGGGGTTCTGATTCTGTGTTCTGTAAAAGGCCCGGCTCCTATTGGCCGCTGGTTATCGGAGAGGCGTGTCTCGTTTCTCACCCCACCACCCTCCCCCCCCCCATCCCCCATCCGGTGGTTTTTCAGGGGGGGGGGGGGGGGGGGGACGATGTGAGGCTGGGGGTGTCCCTCACCACCTGGGTTCCTCCCCCCCCCCCCCTCGACGACAACATAAACAACTACAACGGGAGGAGCGAGCGACCCTCTCTCTCTCTCTCTCTCTCTCTCTCCTCCTCCCCCCTCCTCCCCCCTGTGTGTTGTACCACTCCATGCTGGGCTTTCCTTTTGGACATGTTGCTCTCATCATCTCTCCCCCCTCGGGGAGGTGGTCTCTCTTGGTCTCTCTGCGCAGCGAGGGTGGGGGGTGACGGGTGGGTGGGGGGGGGGGTGACGGGTGGGTGGAGGCGACAGGTGAGGGGGTGGTGGGGTGGTGCTGCAGCATGGACAAGGCGGATGACAGAGAGACGGTGGAGAGACTGGAAGCACTAGAGAGAGAGAGAGAGAGAGAGAGACTACGGTTGGAGGGGGAGACGGAACAATTGATTTGCCCCTGAAATCGCCCTCACTCCCCCCTTGAACCCCCCCCCCCCCCTCATCTACGCTTCCAAGAGAACAGATCCTCACCGCACACACACACACACACACACACACACACACCTGCCCAGATGTTCACGTGCTGAACGCAGCACCACCTTCCCCCCCCCCCCCCCACCTCGGCCCCACCTCCTTCATGACACTCCACTCCTCCGCCCCCCCCTTATCTCCTTCCTTCTGGACTTGGAACCCCAAACACACACACACACACACACACACACACACACACACACACACACACACACACACACACACACACACACACACACACACACACACACACACAAGACACACGCACACGCAATGCACACGCGGCTCTGCGGCCCTGCGAGTCCAGTTCGCTTTCTCCCTCCGATGATGCAACTTCCTGTTGGACCTGATGATGATAATGATGATGATGATGGTGATGATGATGACGGTCACGTGTATCAGTGTGCGTGTGTGTGTGTGTGTGAGAGGAGAGACAGAGAGAGAGAGAGAGAGAGAGAGAGAGTTCCCTGTTTATTTCTCTTTAACAGTTGTGCACTGGAAATCGAGGGTGTTTTGGGCCGGGTGGGGGTCAGAAGTCGCGGGGGCGGGGCTTGTCGGTTTGTTTGTTTGTTTTTTTCGTTGTCATTTTCTTTGCGTCGTTTTTAACGTTGAAGGCCTTCCTGTGGGGCCCCCCCCCCCCTCCCCGGCCTGCGGGGGTCCACGCAGTCCATCATGTTTTACGTTTTTTTTCTTTTTTTTTTGTATTTTACATTTTTATCTTTCGGTTGACATCGCGCCTTCTTACACAGAATGTCCACCGACGTGTCGGAACCCCGGTAGGCCACGCCCACTCCCCCCCCCCCCCCCCCGGTAGGCCACGCCCACCCCTCATCCTCTCTTCCTGTGTTCACCTCTTCCTGGCCCCTCCCACGTGCCCCTGCAAGGGGGCCGCTCTCTGGGGTATTTAACTTGTGCGTGTGTTTGCGTATATAAAAGATCACTGGAAAGACGAACGAAAAAAAAAAAATATGAATGGTGAATTATTTTCTCTTCTACGTTGATTTGATAATATTCTATTTTTATGTCATATAAAAATTGCTAAAAAAAAATGACGAAAAAAAATACAATGTCGGGGTTTGTACAGGTTTGGATTTGAGGGGGGGGGGGGCTATTGGGATTGTTTCATTGCTGCCTTTAATTGTACAGCACCTTCTATCAGCACAAACATCACGCTCTCCACATCATTTGTGTTGAACTAGACACACAAACACACCCAGACCTGTCCAGTGGCTCCACATGGTGACTCTACCTGTACGGTGGCTCCTTTAAGGAACTGCGAGGGGGGGGAGGAGGCAGTGGTCGGACCACATGAGGAATGATTCACTCTCTTGTAGTGCGGGGGTCCGGCCTGTTGAAGGGCTTGGAGGGGAGGAGACGGAACCACAGGGGGTAACCGAAGGAAGTAGGCTTGAACTGTTGCGCTTTTATTTTGGAGGGCTGTTTTTTTTTTTCTTTTGTTTTCTTGTTTTATTTTGTTGTTGGTTAGCATCGGCAGTGATGAGCGCGGCCGAGTCAACAGATCCCCCCCCCCACTGAGCACGCGTCCGCAGAAACTAAAGCTAGCATCTAACGTAAGACCCCCCCGACCGTGACTCACCGTAAACACTCAGGTCCTTATCTCTCTCCCCCCCCCATTCCTCCTCCCCCGACTCCCCCCCTAGGCCCCAGTCGGCAGGGGGGGGGGTGTGAGAGGGAGCCGACGTAGCGGCCGTTAGCCCACTAGCGCTAGCGCCCGGACCGTAAACGAAAGTACTTCCTGTCTGCCGTTGTGGAGGCGCGGCCCGGTACACATGGGGGCCGTGGTCTGTATTCTCCTGACGTCACATGACCACGCCCTGGTCTCCGCCCACTTCTGACCGGCCCCCCTCCCGTTAGGTGTCCTCGGTCTCTCTCCTCCAGAAGTTGATCATTGTATTACGGTGCTGGGTTTTTGGATTCTAATTATTATTATTATTATTACTCTGGCTGTTGCTGTTTTATTATTCTTCTATCAGGGCTGATTTTAGTTCTCCTTATTTTTGTTTATTTTTTTTGTTTTACATTGCTGTAATTTACATTGATTTAAAAACCGTGTTTGGAGCGAACTGTAAACTTTAGTGGTGGATACGGGGTGGGGGGGGGTTGATGGACTCCTGAAAAAATGTTTGTTTTTGTGCAAAGATGAAATGAAAAATTACAATGATAGTAATAAAAACAATATTGAAAAAAAGTTACAATGGTTAACTTGGATTTTCAGAATGTGAGGTGCAATTTTTTTTTAATGGGTCTCAAGGAAGAAAACGTTTTTTTTTGGGTCATTTCTTTATTCTAAAAAACAAAAAGGACAAGCCGTAGGTGATCTACCATATAAACAACGTGTCGGGTACGTCCCTCAGCACAATACAGGCCCCGCCCACTGGGGACAAAATGGCCGCCGCATCTCACCGGCCACCACAGAAGAGGAGGAACTGCTGTCTGATGGCGCGGGTCGCCTCAGACAAAACACTACGAAGAAAACTAAATACTCCTCACGTCTGTGGAGTCTGCGTTCTTACAACCAAAGTGTGTGGGGGGGGGGGGAGACAAAGTGTTTCCAAAACCAAACTTTAACCGTCTCAGGACCCCAAAGGCCCGTGTGTGTGAGGGGTCTAGTGGGCAGGACCAGGGTGCTGTGTGTGTGCCCCTGGACGGTAAGTAGCAGCAGGCTGACGGTGGTCAGTGACTCACTAGCTATCACTATACTCACTAACCTAGGGTTCACCTTTCACACCAAGAGGAGGTGCTCCTGGCTCAGCAGGAGCACATGTGGCTGCAAGCTGAGACAGAGAGGGAAGGCGGCCATGTTGGCACTGGTTCTACAGACAGGAGGAACACGCAGCCCGACAGGGGCTGTGTGTTCTGTTCTCTTCTGGTCCCGCAGTCCTCCTGGGGGTGGTGGGGAGGAGAACCTGACACCTGCCAGGTGGACCTTCTGCTGTCTCTCTCTCTCCGCGGGGGGCTCTGCTCACCACACACACACACTATCCTGTTGGAAATGTTCAGCAGTTACCATGGAGACAAGCAGCGGGGGGTTGGGGGAGAGGTGGGCTCCTGGCAGGGAGAGGGGTCCGTTGTCATGGCGTTCCTCTCGCAGCAATCCAGTGCATCTTCAGGGGGGTCGGGGGGGGGGGCTTTACAGGTAGTCGGTTCTCATTAAGTCTTCCATTTTTGTGTGTGTGTGTGTGTAGACTGGAGGTAGGCCTTTGCTAGTACAGTAAAACAGTAAAGGGCAGAAGAGTGTGTGTGTGTCCTAGCTCATGGGTCAGGGGGTATTGTTTGTGGTGACAGAAAAGTGGATTCTGGAGCATTAGGAAGGCCGTGTGTGTGTGGTCTCCGTCAGTGGGGGCTGGCCTGCTCCACCTTGATCCCCACCAGCGAGGGGGGGGTCTGGCTGGGGGCCGACGGGGGGCCGGGGGCGGGGCCCGGGGGGGAGGAGGAGGAGGAGCCCCGGGCCCCGGCAGTGGCGGCGGCTCCGCCCCCATTCCCGGGGGAGGCGGAGCTGACGGCGGGTCGGATGAGGGGGGGCGGCGGCAGGTTGTGGGGGGGCCGGCTCTGCATGGGGCGCGTCTGGAGGGGCGGCGGCTGGCGGAGCAGGCTGGGCGGGGCGGAGGGCGGCGCCGGCCGCAGCAGCGGCGGGGGCTGGGAGAGGGAGGGGGGCGTCTGGGCCGAGGAGAGGGGGGAGGAGGAGCCGCCGCCCCCGGCCGAGTCCGGGGGAGAGTCCTCCATCTTGACCTGTGGGAGGGGAGGAGGGGGGGAGACAAGAGGTGGCTTAGTGAACGACGTCGAACCGAGGACCACCAGGGGAAGGCTGGAGGCCCCTCTTGGTGTTCCTCGTCTCCCTGTTTGCAGCGCAGGGGTTCTGTTCGCCACTCCACAGTAAGGGGGCGGGGCCTCACCTCGTCGTCCTCCGGCCCGGCGTGGGGGGCGCCGGGCTGGGCCGGGTCCTCGCCGGGCCTCCGGGGCTCCCGCTGGTCCCTCTGGTCCCGGCCCGAGGCCACCTGCTCGGCGGCCCACTCCCGCAGCACCTCGTCCAGGTTGAAGCGGCGCCGGTAGCTGACGAAGAAGGAGCTGACCTGTCGACGGGGGTCCGAGGAAGAGGGGGGTCAGTGCGCCGTTAAGGCCAAACACACGTCACCAGAACCCACAAAAGCAACGGGCCGTCTGTTTGCAGGTAATTGGTTGCTTAGCAACAGCTGACACGGCACCTACTTAAAAAAACTGTGTGTGTGTGTGACTGTGTGGACTGGTTCTGGTCCAGCGGGCCGACAGAGCGGTCTGGCCACCAGCTGGGCGGCAGCTGCGCTCCGCTCACACAGATGTTGGACAACGTATCACTTGAATACGTCTCAACAGCTGTATCGTTTTTAACATGGCCGCCCCTCACCAGGCTGCTGAGAACCTCCTCTTTTTCAGGCCTTCTTCTCCACAGCTGGATTGACTTCTGCTTGGCTTAGAGAGCGTGCGTGCGTGCATGCGTGCGTGTGTGTATATAGAGGGAAAGATTCCCCTCTGTGTGAGATTCGTGTGCGACTCCCATCCCCGCCTCCCTCTCCCTCCCCCGTGGTCCGCCCTCTTCCTCCATGCAGACCTTCCTCTCATCGCCGAGAGGCAGCAGAGCTCACCTGCGCGGTGGTCTTGTTCCCGATCACCTCGGCGATCGCCATGAAGTCCTTTCCATAGCGCCGGATGGCTGCAGAGGAGGAGGCAGAGGTGAGATGATGATTTAGGGTGGTTTGGTTCCTCAGTACCAGCTGGACTGTCCCCCGTTTGTTTGTGTCCCAGCAGTCAAAGCTGCTGGGAGGACTGGGGAGAGTTTAGAGACGACGACGGAGCTCAATGCTGGGAGCACTGGCTCCTCACTTCTCCTTACTGAGGGTTAAAAGTTCCTTTCTGACGTCACTTTCCTTACTTTTGGATCAGAACCCTGTCCTGTGTTAACCCACTCAAGTCTAGAGTCACCACCAGTCCTTCAGACGGGCCGTCGGGGTCTCAGTTCTCTACACCTCGTCTATCAGAACGACCCTGCCCTTTGAGCCGGGTCCGGCTACAGCTTTCAGAGCAGCTTTGAAGAACTCAGGTTCAGGGTTCTCCTCTGGAAAGATAGAACTCTCTCTCTCTCTGGAGGGCGGGTGCGTGTCAAGGCTAAACATGATCTTAATCCCAGAGTGCTCTTTTACCGCTGGATCCCCGGTCCTTTTGTCTGTTACTATGGCGCCGTGGTGGTCGTCATGGTTTCCACCCCATAGTAAAATATCACAGCGCATGCTGGCTAGTCAGAAGCCTGGGGGGGGGGGGGGGGGGGGCGTTTTTCACTGCAGGTTGGGTTCAATCATTTCCAATCTCCCTTCAAACAGCAGTAAAGAAATCAGTGACTCATTGGCTTCCATTCAGAGGCCTTCGGGTCTCCCACGCCCCAGTGGGGGGTCTTCTGCATGCGGCGTCAACAGAGAGCCATGAAGGACGCGGTTTACACTGGTGTCAGAAGCCATGGCCTACATTTGTCACCTCATCGCAGTTTCCCATCAGGAGACCCACGTTTACATCGAGCTGCGGCTGGTCATCTCTACAGTGGAGGTTCCTCACAGTGCATATCAAACATAATCTATTATCAGTATGAAAATCTCCTCTGTGTGAGTATAATGGTGGCAAATCTGTTCACGATAGATGAAGGTAGCTGTGTGCGTGTGTGCCTGTGTGCGTGTGCGTGTGCGTGTGCGTGTGTGCGTGCGTGCGGTCTTTGCTCACCCTGCACAGCCAGGAGCTGTTCCTCTGTGGTCCAACGAGAGTTCATCTTCGGGGCAGGCTGGGGGAGAGAGAGAGAGACATGGAGGGTGAGTAAGAGAAAATGGAAAAAAAGCAAGGTCGAGTGAGGGCAGATAAGAGCCAGAGAGGACAGACAGACGGAGAGAGAGAGAGAGACAGAGGCAGTGGGGACCATGGAAGAGAGACAGATTAGAGGAGAGGACAAAATAGATTTGGACTAATCTTAAGTCCCAGGAGGGAGAGGGAATGGAACGCCCTCGTAAAAAAAAAGGGGGGAGACACTGATGAGGAGTAAATGAGGAGCTGGAGGGAGGAGAGGAGAGGAGCCCGACTGGCATATAAAGCCCCGAGCTGGTGGGGGGGTGGGGGGGGGGGGGGCTCCTTCAGACAGGAACAGGTGGACCACAGGACGGGATTTAAAAACACAAGAGGACTCTGGTCTGATGAAACAGGCAGCTCTTCATTAAAACACAGACAGACAGACAGAGAGAGAGACACACAAAGACAGAGAGGCGCACGCAGCGCGCGCGCACACACACACACACACACACACACACACACACACACACACACACACACACACACACACACACACACACACACACACCACACACACACACACACACACACACACACACACACACACACACACACACACACACACACACACACAGAGAGAGAGACACACACAGACAGAGATAAAGAGGGAGAGAGAGAGAGGTGGTGTACCTCAGTCGGCCTGAAGGTGTCTATGCCTTCATTGAGGCCGTTCTTCATGCTGCTGTTGTTCTGCTTGATGCTCTGGACCTGGTCGGGCGAGAGACACAGGCGATGAGGGAGGAACAAAGAGAGAGAGAGAGAGAGCCTGTATTCTGCCTGTATTTCCCATTGGCTCGTTCCATCAGGGACAACACTGCAGGACTTTCAGGGCCCATTTGTGAGCGGCGTGATCAGCCGGGCTGATCCAGAATCTGCCGGGCCAGGTGGGAGCGAGTGGAACACTGAGTGTGGATTTGTGACTATGGGGGGGATCGGGGAGGGGGCCTGAGATACCGGGCTTGTTTGGTGCTGGTGTGCAACATAGTGCCAGCAGGCCCCTCAAACCCCCAGCCTGTGTCTTTGTGTTCCGTGCGCTGAGTGTTTGCAGACGGGGCTGGAAAACCAGCGTTTGTCGGCCTCGGAAATGTGTGCGGCTCAAGTGGCTTCGGATCGACACAAAGCTTGGGCAGACTGTGCGGGGCAGACACACGTCACTCTCACCCACGAACAGGTGGGGGGCTTCGGGGAGCATCTTGCTCTGTGGACAGCGGGGCATCGAACCCTTTCAGCGCCCTCACTGTCTAGGGTGCTTTTCAGGGCTTACAGTTACATAGGCCTTAAAATAGGCTCCGTCTCTTGAGAGACCCCCAGGCCAGCCTACCTGTTGCTTGAGGGACCAGAGGCCAGCCTACATGTCTCTAGAGGGACCCCAGGCCAGCCTACCTGTCTCTAGAGGGACCCCAGGCCAGCCTACCTGTCTATAGAGGGACCCCAGGCCAGCCTACCTGTCTCTAGAGAGACAACAGGCCAGCCTACCTGTCTCTTGACAGACCCCCAGGCCAGCCTACCCGTCTCTAGGGGGACCCCAGGCCAGCCTAGCTGTCTCTAGAGGGACACCAGCCTACCTGTCTCTTGAGGGACACCAGGCGCGTGTCCAGCTGCCGCACTGACAGCACGCCGGCATCGCTGGAGGCCGACACCGCCATGATGTCCCCCTGGTCCAGGTGCATGCCCTTGGGCGGGCGGCGCCGGGCGCGGAGCGGGTGGTGCCGGTACTGCGCCCCCACGCTCTCCTTCTTCACGGGCCCGGCTCGGCCCGGCGGGGCCTTGTCCGCCACGGCGCCGCCGCTGCCCCCCGCGCTGCCTCCCCCGCCAGAGGTCTGCTTCACCGACTGAGGAGGAGGAGGTGGTGGTTGAAACAGGCATACCTCTTTCTTAGCGTCTAGCGTGGCTAGCGTACCTCTTTCTTAGCGTCTAGGGTGGTTAGCGTACCTCTTTCTTAGCGTCTACCGTGGCTAGCATAGCTTCTAGCGTGGTTAGTGTACATCTTTCTTAGCGTCTAGTGTGGCTAGTGTACCTTTTTCTTAGCATCTAGCGTGGCTAGCATACCCCTTTCTTAGCGTCTAGCGTGGCTAGCGTAGCTTCTAGCGTGGTTAGCGTACCTCTTTCTTAGCATCTAGCGTGGCTAGCCTACCTCTTTCTTGTGTCTAGCGTGGCTAGCATACCTCTCTTAGCATCTAGCGTGGCTAGCCTACCACTTTCTTAGTGTCTAGCGTGGCTAGCATACCTCTCTTAGCGTCTAGCGTGGTTAGCGTACCTCTTTCTTAGCTTCTAGCGTGGCTAGCGTACCTCTTTCTTAGCATCTAGCGTGGCTAGTGCACCTCTTTCTTAGCATCTAGCGGGGCTAGCGTACCTCTTTCTTAGCATCTAGCGTGGCTAGTGCACCTCTTTCTTAGCATCTAGCGTGGTTAGCGTACCTCTTTCTTAGCGTCGAGCTCAAAGTCGCTGTCGCTGCCAGGGTCTCCCTCCTCCACCTCGTCGTTGCTGAGCCAGAGAGAGAGAGAGAGAGAGAGCCCCGAGTAAAGGTCTGACGCCCGTGTCTCGCCCCCGCCAGGCCGCTCACCAACGACACCAGATTGAGGCGTTCAGACGGCCGTGTGAATCCGGTTCCCACGTGACCCGCGGCACTGTGGAGCAGAGGGTCCTCCAAGGCACAGGCAATGAACAGTGTGCTTGGCCTTAAAACACCACGTCAAAAAAGTGGTCCTCAACAGAAGAAAGACATTTCATAGATGAGCTTCTTTCCATTCCTGCTCCGCGGCTCCCGAGCTAGTTGACGTTGTCGTACGTGTTTTGGTCGTCACACATTCGGCTCGTGGCTTCGCTTGCATTCCCGTCGCAACAGAAGAGACCCCGGACCAGACCCCGGACCACCCCGGACCCCCACTCTGTCTACCTGTCCTCCTTCTCCCTCTTGCTGACCAGCCTGCGGGCCTGCCGGTCCATCACCGAGGTGCGGCTCCGGGTCTTCTTCCAGCAGTAGTAGTACTTCACCAGGCTGGAGATCAGCTTGTCTGGGAGCTGCTCGCACACACGCACACGCACGCACCATCATGGAGATGAGCGCACTTCGTTTCACACAACTTGCGTGGACGCACATGCAGACGCCCTCGTGTCCCTCCCTCCCCCCCTCCCCTCCCTCCCTCCCTCCCCCCCCGTGCCGCTCACATTTACATTGAGGGCAGTTAGCAGACGCTTTTATCCAAAGCGACTTACAAAGAGTACATTTGTCATAAGAAGGTGAAACGTTTCATTGCTGCTAATACAGTAAAGAAAGTCACCGGAACAAAAGTTTCAAGCATTTTCAATTGCGAGGTTAACCATTGCCGGTACACAACATCATCTCTGACTGAGTGCCAAAGTTACAAAGCGCGATCAAAGCAGCTCACCATCTGCTGGATGCGGTGGAAGCTCTTCCCGTGGAAGCTGAAGGCCTGCTCGAACAGCACCTTGTCCTCCACCGTCCACTCCTCGGGGAAGGGCGTGAAGTTGGCCAGGTCGGCCAGCGAGCGCTCCACGTCGTGCTTGTGCCACAGCAGCATGCCCAGTGCCTGGGGGGGGGCGGGGAAGGGTTAGGGGGTTACACCACAGGAAGTGCGCGCCGTTTCCTGTACCTCCCGAAAGGTGAAGGCGCAGACTACTTCCTGGTCATGTTCATATCCCCCCCCCACACTGATGCCAAATATGTGAGATATCATCGCACGCATCAATGATGACGTTCGACATTGATACTGTTGCCAGACCCGTGGTCTGTTAACGTCACCTTAAATCAACTTGAAGTGAGGTCAAGTCTCACCTGTTCCATATTATAGCCATGCTTCTCCTTCGCCATCAGGATGTACTCATCCACTGAGAGAGAGAGAGAGCGAGAGAGGCAGAGACACAGATAGAGAGAGCGAGAGAGAGAGAGACAGTTTAGGTCTGGTTGCGTTCCAACATGATGGGTGACGCGGTCCTCCGTTGGAAACGCGACCCACTTGGGGGTCCTCTGAGCACGCAGCGGTCGCCCGTGGGGTCCTGTAAGTGTTCACACCACCCAGGGGGGGTTTCCATCGCACCTCGCCGATCACACTACACAAACGTATTCATCCCTCATATAAACACCCCCCCCCCCACGTGCATTGACCCTGAGTGGGTGGCGGAGGGCTTCCTGCCTGCCCTGCCGAGTCCAGACCTCCTGGGGAGAGAGTCTCGCACTGCGTGGGAGAACTTACGCATGGCGTCTGTGATGTGAGCGTTGGGACACCACACCAGCATGCTCCTCTGGTCCTTCTCGTTGTAGCGCCCGGGACTGTCTGTCGCACGCACACACGCGCACACACACACGCACGCACACGCACACACACGCACATGCACACACACACACGCATGCACGCACACGCACACAGCAAAAGGGGGCGTTATCGACCGGACGGCCTCAACGGTGGACTAGATCTCACTAGTTCACTGGCTTTCCCCGCCGTTAGCCTCACCTGGGTTGAACTCTGGGATCTGGGCCTGATAGTCCCCGCCCACTCGAATCATACTGTCTGTGGAGGGAGGGAGGGAGGGAGGGAGGGAGGGGGAGGGATGGAGAGTTAGAATAAAAAGAGCAAAATACAAAATACAAATAACAAATCGCCCGATATTTCCACATTATTGCTCGGTGTCTTCGAAGCTTACCACCTTGATGAAAAGGAAGATCTGCCTCATTGTGGGAGTTATGTGAAGGAATTATTCATATCACTTGATGTGTAAATGTCTTGTGCATTAAGACGCGCAGAGTTAAAAGAACATCAGATGAGGAGACAGAAAGGGGGGGGGGGGGCCGAGTGGGGGAGACGAGCCACTGCTCAGTGAGAGAGATGCAACGGAGGAGGGGGAGAGAGGAGGAGACAGCCAGTTGAGATGGAGGGGGGGGGGGGGGGGGGGGGGGTGAGAATGAAGGGGTGAAGGAGAGACACATTACTCATGGTTGGCCATGGTGTGTGTGTGTGTGTGTGTGTGTGTGACATTGCCAGATGATGGTGGCAGGGGATGTTCAGAGAGATAGACGGCATCACGGTGGGCCACCGAAGGCAAGGGAATGAGGTGTTGGTTCGAATCCCCCGACAGGTTACTGAACCAGGCTTCCTGGGGCTGCTGACGTGTGTCCACAAGCAAAGGCCTTGTTGAGGGAAAGGGCGTGTGTGTGTGCAAAAGGGGCTAAGAAAGGAAACCAGTGGGATGCACATGGTGAGTTGGTAGGTGGGCGAGAGAGAGAGAGAGAGAGAGAGAGAGAGAGAGAGAGAGAGAGAGAGAGATGAGAGAGAGAGAGAGAGAGAGAGAGAGAGAGAGAGAGAGAGAGAGAGAGAGACGAGAGAGAGAGAGAGAGAGAGAGAGAGAGTAGAGAGAGAGAGAGAGAGAGAGAGAGAGAGAGAGGGAGGGAGAGAGAGAATAGCAGGACGTGTGTGGGTAGAGAGACAGGAGGATGCCACGGATGAGGCTGGCCTGGGGGGATGGGATGAGAGTGCACTGAGGAGGAGACGAGGAGGGAGGATTAGATGAGGAGAGGTGATGAGGCGGGAGGAGAGATGAAGACACGCCAGAGGAGACGAGGAATATAAGAGGAGGAGATTAGATGAGAGGATAGGAGACGAGAGGCTCTGAGGAGAGGGGAGAAGAGGATGGAAGGGGACATGAGAGAGGAGAGGTGATGGAGGTGTGAGAATCGATGATGATGATGATGATGATGATGATGATGACGACGCGTCAGCCTCCAACAGGGGTCTCACGCGTCACATGACCCGACGTGGGGGGACCGGGGAGGCGGAGCCGACAGTTCAAGGACAGCCCACCTTCATTCCACCCGTGGAATCAATTGTGTGTGTGTGTGCGCCTGTGTGTGTGTGCCTGTGTGTGTGTGTGCGTGTGCGTGTGCGCCTGTGTGTGTGTGCCTGTGTGTGTGTGTGTATGTGCGTGTGGTGGTGCGCGCGCCCCACCGGCAGTACCATGGGCTGTGCTCCTCGTCGCTGCTATCCTCCTCAGAGTGCGGCAGGCTGTTGCCGTTTGGTTACCGTCTTGGCACGGCTCCTGGAGAGGACCCCAGTCCCAGATCGCTCCATCACCGATGGCATGGCTGCTGCTGCTGCTGCTGCTGCAACACAACACACACTTAGTACAAAACACGAGAAGTCCCCTCTGATTACACCTGCAAGGCTTGAGATGAGAGATGACCACACACACAACACACACACACACACACACACACACACACACACACACACACACACACACACACACACACACACACACACACACACACACACACACGACACACACACACACACACGTAACGTAGGGAGCTGTAGCCAGCGTGGGGAAAGAGTGAGAGCACGTTCTGACGTCTCTTGAACTACAGGACATGGCGTCACACGGTAGCCCCCGGGACCCTCCGACGCAGGGGATACTAAATGACATTTACCTTTAACACCGGCGTCATTACAGCCGCTCGTTCCAGTCCGTTCCTCTCAAAGAAAACCAACACAATGTCTTTCATGCGTTCCAATGTACGTGTCGAGGTGTTGCGAGCAATGCGGTGAATGTAAAGATGTTTTGCGGGTTGTTTAAAAGGGCTTCCCCGTGTGCACTGCACCCTTCCAGACTACGGCTGAATTAATACCTAAATCATTGATCATTAAGATAATCAGTTCACTTTGGTTGAATTGGGAACCAATGCGTTTCTTGATCGTTTTTTCCCCCTGATTGTGAATGTTTTTCTATTTATGTGTGTGTGTGTGTGTGTGTGTGTGTGTGTGTGTGTGTGTGTGTGTGTGTGTGTGTGTGTGTGTGTGTGTGTGTGTGTGTGTGTGGTACAACACGGGGACAGTCACGTCATTCCCTACTAGGCAAGCGCTTGGCACCAACATGACGTCACCAGCCTGAAATCAACAAATCCCTAAACCAACTGGTGAGAGAGTGTCCGCAACACTGACGACCGTGTCGTGACTTCACCGTAAGATCAAATCCTTATTCAATATGCGTGTGTCCGGTGTGAAACATACATGCCTTAAAAAAAAATCACACACACATACCGTCTTCAAAACCACACCATTGGGCACTTCGAAAACAAACTAGACGTGTCGTTAAAGCCAGTGTGGTGGTTTTCAAGGCAAATAAATGACATCTGAAACCAGTACGCCGCCAGTACACAGTCTACGTTTCAGAGTATGTTCAGTGCATATATATATAGGCCTATAGTCTACATTTCAATGTACACATTCAGGACTCTTAACGATGGGAAAAGTTGACTTGACTCAAACTCTGAACAGGTGTTGGTTGCTGGTCTTCGTAGGTTTAACAATAGAACACATACTCTTAAATAATATAGTCATAGATATAGTCATAATAGTCGTAATAGACTCGTTTAGCCCTCAATACCTGTTCCCTGGTGGCTCCAATCAATCAGCCTGGGTGTAATTTTGAGTCCAATTCTCACACGTTTAACTTTGCGCCGTCGGGGCGTTATTTTTTTTTTTTTCTAAATATGTCAACCGACCTACCACGTTCAAACCAACGCCGTTTGGGTAGACAATAAAGGTGGTCGAGGAGCCTCTCTATCGGGGTCTTTGTCTGCCGCGGTTGGCCCCCTGAACTCCCCCACCTCCCTCCCCCCAGAACTGTGGCAGCTGTTCATACCCCATACGGAAAAAACTACACGTTGGGAACCCACTAGAAACTAGAGCCCTTAAAACAAACGTG
>JAXIVH010000524.1:60000-78226 GCA_036785325.1 Urophycis tenuis | reverse complement strand
CTTTACTTCCTCGACATTCACAACCCCAATGTATTCAATGGAAATGTCCTTGGCCAAACTGAAACTCTTGACTGGTAAAATCCTGACAAAGATGTGTTGGGGAAAGAAAAAAAAAATCAGCGCTTTCCAAATCGACACAAAGCCTTTGAAACGGATCTCGGCACGTGAGCCTCAGTTTCCCCGGGCCGCCGTGGACAGTTGGACGGTAGACGGCGTTGAACACGCCGTGTGTGTGTGTGTGTGTGTGATGCCCGCGGCCGCTTGGTGGGCGCCGTGTCCGACGCGGGTGACGAGCTCGTTCTCCCCGGAGCCGGCCTGCAACGCTTCATTAGGACGGATTACAAGGACGGCCTCCTTGAATGACCTCTGCAGTCAACACGCCTCGCTCCTCGCTCTGCACACGCTGGCACGCGCTCGCAGGCACAGCCGCACACATGCACACACGCATATGCACGCATGCACACACACACGTGCACACATACATATGCATGCACACACACTGTTTACACGCACCCTGGTGTGTGTGTGTGTACACTTTGCAAGTACATGCGTGTGGTTGTGTCTTCCTGTGAGAATATATAATGTAGTGTAATGTATATATATATATATACAGTATATATATTATATATATATATATATATATACACTGTATATAATGTAGTAGTACTCATGGTCCATTGATCCTCATGATTGGATGAGAGAGAAAATGATATCCTGAATGTCACAGAATTTCCTTTGCAGCTATAGCTTCCAAGAATGTAAAAGCAGTTAATGGTCTTGCGTCGGTTTAAAACTTCCCAATAATAGTTCCCCTCACTTGTACCTCAAACAATGTTTTTAGGATGGACAGTCTTAAGGAACGAAAAAAAATGTATTCTCCTATTCTTCATTTACATGCTGCTACACCAAGGACCCTTTCCTGTCAGGGACCCCGGCCCCCCCCTGGTCCCCCCCCCCCCCCCCCTTAAACATTCAGTTACCTTTGACTGAAGACCCCCGCGCTGGAGGTCCTCTGAGAGAGGTCCATTTATACTCATTTGCAGGGCTTGTATTTAGAGACACGGTGCCCCCGCGCTGCAGGCCGTGTGTCTCTCTGTCAGAGCCCCCGGCCCCACCACTCCCCAGCTGGTACCCGCGGGTAGGGGAAGAGAAATGAGGCGGCTGGCGCCTCCTCTCCGCGTGCCCCCCCCCCCCCCCCCCCCCCCACTCCACCCACCCTGCCTTGCATATTTTAGCCGCCGCCATTCGTCCCGCAGCGCCGGTTGTCACGCCGCATTTCTCAACGCGACTCGTTCGTTTCCGTGGCGATCTGTCAGTGGTTTGAAACATGATTTTTTTTTTTTTACATGAATTTACTTGTATTGTTTTTTTCACAAGGTCCCGTGTGATGATCATTTTTTTCTGGTGTCACTGTTAAAGTAGTTAAAATGGCTTATTTTTCCTTTCCTTGTCGTTTTTTTTTTTACCTTTATTCCTTTATTTACCTTTATTTATTACTACAGGAATTCTATTGGAGCTGGATCAGAACCAGTTGAGGCTAAGTCAGAACGTGTACAGAATGAAGTGGCAACAATGATTAACCAGGGCCATCCACACTACTGATTTCAGCGAGAGCTACTGTTGTACACACACACACACACACACACGCACACACGCACACACATTCGAAACACACACACACACACACGCACACACACACACATTCGAAACACAACCACACACACACAAACTGGGTGTAATTGAGAGATGGAGTGTGTGTGTGTGATAGCAGAGAGGTAGAGAGAGGGAGACCTTTCCCCCCTGGTTCTCATTACTGTCTCCCTGTCACCGTGGACCTGTCTCCAGCTCACTCAGGCTTGGACGGAGCCCTTCTTTATGACTGACTGTGTTGCGGTTGGGTTGGGGCTCAGAAGGACTAACTTCCATAATAGCAATGACCTTTCAGTGCGTGTTAGTTATCACGGCTGTAATGTTTACTATGATGGATGTCACTTTTTACTCTCGGGTCAGTTCATTTTTGCTCATTTACATGTGAACTCATTGGCAGCGCATGGAACAGTCACCTCTTTAATGCTGAGGAACTTTGAGATGGAGAGAGAAAGCGAGAGGAGAGAGAGAGACGGAGGTTTCCTTGAAACCTCAGTCTGTGATTTAATAAAGGACCTCTATAAAACTCGCTCCCTCTCCCTCGTGTTTGCGGAGCAGTCATCAAGACGATAATACAGCACACTGTTCCTCTTCATCAGTACAGCTGTGCCACAAGCAATTCTCTTTAATTAGCACCTGTAATTAATTTGGGTCTCTCTCTCTCTCAGCTCGGCTTTCTATTCCACCCCGTGGGGGTGGAGCCGCGTTGTGTACCGGCGTGCCTGCAGCAGCCCAGGGCCCTCTGACAGGCGCCTGAAGTGTGGAGCTGACAGTGCTTCCATATTCCTGTCATCCCCCCCATCGCTTGTCTCTCGTCCGCTTGCAGAGGGGGTATGGGGGGGGGGGGGGGGGGGGGGGTGGAGGCTAGCTTCTGGCTGGCTTGGATGTGGGGGAGGAGGGGGCTGGTGATGGAGGAGAGGAGCCCACTAGTCATAAAGAGGAGGTGGGGGGCCGGTGATGAAGAGGATTAGCGGGGTTAGTGATGAAGAGGAGGAGGGGGCCGGTGATGGAGAGGAGAAGGGGCTGATGAAGAGGAGGGGGGGTAGTGATGAAGAGGAGGAGGGGGCCGGTGATGGAGAGCAGAAGGGGCTGATGAAGAGGAGGGGGGGGGGGGGGGGGGTAGTGATGAAGAGGAGGGGGCTAGTGATGGAGAGATGGGGAAGGGCGTTGCAGGTGGCGTGTGTGTGCGCCTGCCTGGGCATTCGGGGACACACTGTCTCCGTGGAGACTGGAGGAGACTCAGGGCCTGGGTGGGTGATGTTGATGGATACGGTCGGACAGCGGGCAGCCCTGTCGCCGTAGCACTGATGAGAAACACGGAGCCATTAAAGTGGCTCCCATCACTTGAGTCGTTGTGTCTGCGTGTGTGTGTGTGTGTGTGTGTGTGTCTGTGTGTGTGTTAATGGTTCCATGATGACTTGTCAGTGCCAAATCCTGAATCTAATTTAGTTGTCCTCCTCCTCTCCCTCCACCTGCTCCTACTCCTCCTCCTCCTCCTTATCCTCCTCCTCCCCTTCCCTGTGAAGGTAATCCCAAGGTGGCGTTAATAGGCGGTGTTGCTGTTCAAAACATGGTCCCCGTGAGGATCCCCGTGAGGATTAGGCGGACAATATCTTGCTCTGAGCCTCGGGCTCAAGAGTTTAAGACACAGGTGGCGTGGTGATGTGAGCTGGGTGCCGCTGATGCCGGGCTCCGTCCACAGAGCTCTGGTTAATGCAATCCCCACATTAACCGGTCATCAGCCGCTGTGTCAACCGATGCAGGCTGGATTATAAACCCGGCGTGATCTATGATCCTGTATTAATGGAAAATCAGCACTTGATTAATAAGGTCTTGTTTACCGAAGCCAGGCTAATTTGGCGAGTCGCCGTTTGCGGCGTCCTAATGCATTAACTGCAAGGCCTATTTAACATAAAGAAGCTGCTAAGCGAATGCATAATGCTAAAGCCGAGGCTAATGAAGCAATCAGTGTTTCATTCATGTTGATGAAGTGAAAGTTGAGTTGCGTGTGTGTGTGTGTGTGTGTGTGTGTGCTGGCGTGTGTAAGCGTGTGCATGTGTGTGTTCGTGGACTGTGGATGAGCTCGGTTACTGTTTATAGACCTGCAAACCTGTGGTTGCCTTCCCCGCTCTCTCTCTCTCTCTCTCTCTCTCTCTCTCTCGCTCTCTCTCTCTCTCTCTCTCTCTCTCTCTCTCTCTCTCTCTGTCTCCCTTCTCTGTTGCTCTGTGGGTCTGTATCTCTCGCTGACGTCATGGTGTGTGAGACACACAGAAATACACCATCAATAATTCAGCTTCCAAAGCGACGAGAGGGTGAGGCGGCCTGACAGAGCATCTCATCTGATGTCCTTATCGTATATTTCCTGAAACAGAACAGCGGAATAAACGGGCTCCTAATGGAGCTTAGTTTATATCTAAATGAAGTGCAGCAGTGCAGCAAACGCCCCAAGTGTTTGATCATATAAACGGTACGTGGAATGGCTTAGCGAGCGATTGAACTGGGGGGGGGGGGGGGGGGGGGGGGGGGCACAGGTTCCTGCAGCACACACAGCCAGTAACTAAAGCGTTAGATGGTGAACTATGGAGTTGTTTTTCAACGTCGCAATGCGAGATGTTTTGTGCGGGTTGGACGCGGCGTTTGAAACATACAGCGAGGAGAGAACGACCACAGTGTTGCCCGCTCCCCGCCCCCCCTCCTCTCCCGCCCCCCGTAGCCCTGAACTGCACGGTCAGCCGAACGTGTAAATGCACCGTAGGATCAAATTAAACGGAGCCGGTCAGCCTAATTCGTCTTCCGTGCGCTTGCAGGAGTATGTGATTTATTCATATTACTCTTACCGTGGAAGATAATTTCCCCTGCAAAATATACAAGTCTGTTTTGAACTCGTGATATTTTGTGGAATATGTGGGGCAGATTCGGGCAGACTTGTTCTGTTGCGTTAGCCCGGTTGAGGAAGTTAAGGGAGTTAAGGATCCAGTATTTACAGTTGCATGCTAGATATTGTGTACTTGTTATGTACTTGGAGTCTAAATATAAATGTGAAGAACATGTACAGGAACATTTTTCTTCACGTGGCATGACATGGCACACTATCTCTCTCTCTCTCTCGCTCTCTGTCTCTGTCTGACACACACTCACACACACACACACACACACACACACACACACACACACAAACCCTTGCCTGCAGCCTCTGGGTCAGGGCCTGTGTGTTATCACATGCAGGTCATGATCAGGCCAGGATGAGATGTAGCAGCTTCTCCACAGCCTCTGTCAGTTCCTTGGCCTGATTGCTGCCTCATTCGTATTCTTATTTAGGACCTCATGCTGCCCACTGCCCTGTCTCTCTCTCGTTCTCTCTCGCTCTCTGTCTCTGTCTGTCTGTCTGCTCATCCTTAAAGTGCCAGTGAACCGTAAATCTTTTTTTTTGTGTGTGTTAAGCTTGGTGGTCTTGTGTGATCTTAATCGGCATAATCTATGCCCTTTGCCACTGTTAGTTAAATCATAATATAATTATAATGATGGCAACCGTAGTTCATGAAGAAACGGGTTTTTAAGTCCGGTGTGTTCTGACCCTGGCGTTCTTTCCGTGGCGATGAGGTGGTGCTGACGGTGAGAGGGTACGGTGAGGCCTGGTGTGTGTGTGGACGGTGGTGCTCCGTCCGGCAGCGCTGGAGGCTGGAGGCCACGTCCCACAGAGAACAGGTCCCGCCTCTGGGCACACTTCTAGTGTCACATGACCGTGGACGACTGTGCTGACGATCACAGAAGACACGGTGCCACGTTTAGACAGAAGGGATGGGTTTTGGGTTCGCTTCCCCTTTAATTCACCGTGCTCACATTCAAGTTGAAACAGGGGCTCACTCACACTTTAATTGATGCAGACCAGGACCCTGTATGAGGAGATCTCTCTCTCTCTCTTTCGCTGTCTCTCTCTCTTTTTTCTCTCTCTCTCACTCCTGCGCTCTCTCTCTCTGCACATACATCTTTGCCTGATTTAGACCAGGATTTCTAGCTGAGGCGAATGCTTCTCTCCCCCCCTCTCTCTCTGTCTCTGTCTGTCACTCTCTCATTCTCTCTATCTAATTATCTCTCCAACTCAGATTCTCTCTATTTCTGTCTCTCATCCTCTTCTTCCCCCTCCTCTCCTCTCTCTGTTTCTCCCTTCCCTCCTTTCCCTCCCACTATGTTGTATCTGCTGGCCGCGTGGTTGCTCTCTCTCTTTTTTTTTTTTCTCTCTTCCTCTTTTGCTCTCACTGTGTCTGTATGGGTAAAGTGAGAGAGAGAGAGAGAGAGAGAGAGAGAGGAGAGAGAGAGAGAGAGAGAGAGAGAGAGAGAGAGAGAGAGAGAGAGAGAAGAGAGAGAGAGGAGAGAGAGAGAGAGAGAGAGAGAGAGAGAGAGAGAGAGAGAGAGAGAGAGAGAGAGAGAGAGAGAGAGAGAGGAAGAACTCCATGCTACGTGTAGCTGCGGCTGTCCTTGCGCTCCTGGAGCAGCTAGCATGCATTAGTCACAGTGTGCTGAGGAGAGCTCGGCTCGTCATCCTTGGGTGTCTGTTGTTCGAAAGGGCGCCCGTATTGATCCGCTCCTCTGTGCCGCTCCTATTATTCTCCCCACACCAAAAGGCCGTTCATGTTAATGGAACTGAATTTGTCTCGCGCTGAAACTTAAAACAATGTACAGCAAGCTCCGGGTGGTTCTTTGGAAGACCGAACGAGGTCGGTGGCTGGAAGTGATAAAGTATTTCTTCATATGAAAGCATGTGAGATGAGTCTCTCACGGTCTCTCTCTCTCCACCCGGAGCAGCACTCCCTCCCTGGGTGTGGCCGGAGCCGTGAGTCCTCCCGGCCGCTCCCGTCAATTTTCAGCTGCCATTTCGACCTTTGACCTTCAGCCCCAGACCTAGGCACCCAGGGGTCTGCGGGTCCGCCAGGAGCCAGGGGAGGTCGTGGGGGTGTGAGTTCACGCCTCCCGCCCCCCCAACCTCAAACCCGCGGCTCAGACGCGAGAAGGTCGATGGTCGTTGGCTGTGTTTTATGGTCCTCGCCTTGCCCTTGGTTGACCTGCCCGCTGCGGGCCGCCGGCCGTTACCGTGGATGAGCTGTCGGGTGTGCCGTTGTCGTGACGACACACCGTAGTGATGGATTGGGGTGCATCTGTAACCACAGCTGCAGGAGATGCTGGATTCTGTTGTGGTACCCCTTTCCACGTTATGTGGAATTCACATTTATTCTTATCTTTATTTATGTATGTTTATGCATTGCTTTCTGTAATTCTTCTTGTTGCCGAGTTTGTGAATGAGTGATGTGTACATTCAAATATGATTAGGAAAAATGCAGAAGCATTTACCAAAAAAAAAAAAAAAGTTGTTATTATAATCTAATCTTAAGAGGGACAATTTACCACACTCTCTGTATGTAGTCCCTAGCACTGTAATAATACCATTTAAAATAATGAACTATTTATATTTATAAATAGGGTCTCAAAGGATGAAAGATAGATAATCAAATTCCAGTGCAGGACATACATTAACATGGACTATAATGCAGAGCATTTCAATAGCAGGTCCAATCGAAACAATTAGAGAAACAACATGGCCACATATTCTATTACTGTTGTCAGCGGCTGCCGGTACAGTAACGCTGGTTTGGGGGACGTTTCTCACACCCCCCCCACCCCCCCCCCCCCCCCCCCCCCCGGGGGTTGCTGGCGAGGAGAAATCACTTATAATGTTATTCCAAACCACTGGGAAATCAACCCTGTGTGCGCAGCGTTCTGCCAGTTCATTTTTATTTCAGATTGTAATTTAGGTTGGAGAGGTGCAGCCAAACACTACTTCCTGAAGGAGAGAAGAGAGAGAGAGAGAGAGAGAGAGAGAGCTAGGGAGACAGAGAGCGAGAGGAGTTTCACCCCAGGTGAACTAATAAAAGTGCTGTGAAATAATGGCAAAAGGAAATTGAAATGTAAAAGTATCCAACTGCTGCCTCCTTGGTTGAAGAGCCGCCTGTTCTGGCTCCCTGAATGGACCTTAGGCCATTCCCCGAATGGACCTTGAGAGTGTGTGTGCACGCCTTTGTGCATGCGTGTGTGTGCGCATGTGTGTGTGTGTAGACAGAAGCTGTAGGTCGTATTTACCCTGAGTAATTGGTTGATCCTCTCCCGGTGAGATACACTCCCGGTGAGGTCCAACTCCACCTTATCTAACCAGAGCATTCTCTGTCCGACAGACACAAACACGCACATGCACGCACACGCACAAACACACACACACACAAACACGCACGCACGCACGCCACGCACGCCCACACACACACACACCACGACATACGCACACACACCCACCCACACACACACACACACATTTGCAGTGCACATGTTTGTGCGTTCAAGAGGCAAACGCACAAATGCACACAGGTTGCACCACACAAAACAGGCAAATGCACACACACACACACACACACACACTGAAACACATGGCATATCACATGTGTCGCACACAGCCGCACACAGAGAAATACACACCGGAGATCTAGCACGGCCTCTGGTAATCATAACACTGAGAACATGACTTCTATGTTTTATTAAGTGATCTGTTCTTGCCAGCCAATGCTTTTTCACCAGTTAAACACATTCTGTCTCACAATGTGTTTACCCTGTCAAAAACATGGGCTCGATATATGTGTGCAGACACAAGCACACATGCACGCAAGCACACACACACTCACACACACACACACACACACCTAGGAAATATAACTCTAGGGTTTGCCTTGGCCATTGCTATCGACGGCCACACGCGTTCACGTTCGGCATCAGGCGTGTCTCGAAATGCTCTCTCTTCACTCATTTTGTTTCCGCACGCAAAATCTGTCTGAGCTTCTCCCCGAGCAACTGCTTAATCAGCCTATCTCCTGTTTCAATCAGCCCAGCCTTGTACCAGCATCTTACACGCCGCGCCGCTACACATTATCTGGTGTTGGGTGAGAAAGCACCTGTTCTCTCGAGATGCCCGCGCTTTGTGCTGATCGCCTTTGTGCGCCGGGCCGACAAATACGCCCGATTGTAAGCACTTGTGTCTTTGTGTGCGTGTCTGCGTGTGTGTCTAGCAGTGTGTGTGTGTGTGTGTGTTTGTGTTTGCACGTCTCTAGCGGGGTGTGTGTGTGTGTGTCTAGCTGTGTGTGTGCCTAGCGGTGGTGTGTGTGTGTGTGTCTAGCAGTGTGGTCTGTGTGTGTCTAGTGGCGTGTGTTTGTGTGTGTGTGTGTGTGTGTCTAGCAGTGTGTGGGTCTAGCAGTGTGTCTGTGTGTGTCTAGCGGTGTGTGTGTGTGTGTGTCTAGCTGTGTGCGTGTGTGCCTAGCGGTGTGTGTGCCTAGCGGTGTGTGTGTGTGTCTAGCAGTGTGTCTGTGTGTGTCTAGCGGTGTGTGTGTGTGTGTCTAGCAGTGTCTGTGTGTGTCTAGCGGTGTGTGTGTGTGTGTGTGTCTAGCTGTGTGCATGTGTGGCCTAGCGGTGTGTGTGTGTGTGTGTGTGTCTAGCAGTGTGTCTGTGTGTGTCTAGCGGTGTGTGTGTGTGTGTGTCTAGCAGTGTGTCTGTGTGTGTCTAGCGGTGTGTGTATGTGTCTAGCGGTGTGTGTGTGTGTGTGTCTGCATGTGTGTGTGTCTAGCAGTGTGTGGGTCTAGCAGTGTATCTGTGTGTGTATGTGTCTTGCGGTGGTGTGTGTGTGTCTAGTGTGTGTGTGTCTAGCGGTGTGTGTGTCTGCGTCTGTGTGTGTTTAGTGGTGTTGATGTATGTGTCTAGCAGTGTGTGTGCCTACTGCCTAGCGGTGTGTGTGTGTGTGTGTGCCTAGTGGTATGTGTGTGTGTGTCTTTGTGTGTGTGTGTGTGTGTGTGTGTGTGTGTGTGTGTCTAGTGGTGTAATGTGTGTCTGCGGTGCCTGAATCCCAATCCACAGAGTAGCAGGGTGGTAACTGGCCTGTGGCCTTCATCCTCATTACCATGTCGACGCTGCATCTCTGCTCCCCTCGCCCTCCGTCACCATGGGAGCGGCTCACTTCCTGGTTCCCATTTCCCTTTCCCCCCTCCCCTTTCCCCCACAATGCCTCCCTCTTGCGTGAGACAAAAGACATGCTTGCGTCATTCTCCAGCCCCTTGAAGTAGGATATGGAGGGCTTCCCGAATCTGTTAGGGCTTTCAAAATCTATTAAGTGGACAACCGCGGGAGACTTGTGGTGAACTAATAATTGTTTTCGTACTCTAGTACTCTCTATATAGAAGGAACAGTGTAGAGGAGACAGGTGAGGAGAAGAGAGGGGTTGAAGTGTAGCATAGGACCACTGGTGGAAATCGAACCTTGGCCACTCCAAAGATGTAGTCTACATGGTTAGCGCGCTACAGGTTAAGCCACCGAGCTACCCCTGTGTCTTTTCTGTTTTCTTAAGCCCATGTCTTTTCTTGGCATCTGAGGGAGATGTAGGGCCTGTCCCAAACAGTGGTTATCTTCTTGAGTAACCATCTGCAACAGACAGACACGCTCTCTGGGGATTGGCCAGACCTCAAAAGGGGGGCGCAGTCAACAACCGTTGTATTTAAATGTCTAAACGGACTTAACATCCCGTGTTATAATCACCCTGTTGTTGCATCACACGGTTTGCTGCGTTCCTCTGAAGACCAAAGCCTCAAAGTAAAGCATCTCTCCTGCCAGCCGTTGGGTTTAGCGAAGGCCGGGGCATTGATTTCCACCCCGGTTATCAGCGATGGTGCAACACTTAGCACAACATTAGCATTCCCGGGCCAGGAGCGCGTTGTTCGGTTTGCCCTGTCTTTGGTGGAGGTTGGAGGTCCTGAAGTTTTCACTGCGGCAAAAAAAAGCCGCGCCTCTGCTTTTAAACACGGCGGGTCAGCTGGCCATCAGCGTTAAATAGGAATCATCCCCCCCACCCCCACCTCACCCTCTCACGTCATTAGCCTTCATGGGCCTCAGGACGGAGAGGAGGAGGAGGGCCCGTCATCATGTGAGGCCCTCTCGGATCACTAAAGGTTTAAGTGCACTTTGCGGCCGATCGTCCTCCGAGGGAAGTTAACGGCCCCTGGCGACGGAGGCTCAGCCGGCGGTATGCAGAGTGCTTCCTGCTCCGGGGCCGAGGTTCCTCATTACAGCTGGCTCCGGTTATGGGCTCAGCTGCCTCAGCTGCTCGTCTGCTGAGGACGCTTGGCCCGTTCCCCCCTCCGTTATTACACTGGCTGCACCAGCCGCTAAGCAGCCCAGAGAGAGGGTGTGTGTGTGTGTGTGAGAGAGAGAGTGTGAGAGAGAGAGATGCAAGCAGTGTCATCATACTCGCTTGTTTGTCTCCGCCATCGTATCTGTGATCTGGCGGCGTCCACGCCGTCCGCGGTTGAGACCTGTCTTTCCCAGTGTCGGTTGCTCTTATCTGCTCTCTTTGGTTCCACACACTGGATGGCCTCTCGGCTCCTGTGTAAACGCCAACCGTTTACCCCTGCCCAGCATAGCGTCCTTCTGAGACCGGCCTTTGTCTGGCTGCTGCAAAATTGATATCGCTCTGTTCGACACAGACACTGACTGTGTCTGACTTTATTCTTCTGAATTAGGACAACAGACAAGCCTTTTGTGTTGCAGATTGGCAATGATTTTCTCCACCCATAAGGGGGGCATTCAGTAGAAGCTTTTGTCCAAAGCCACTTTGTGGGGGGTCAATACGTGGAGGGGTGGGGGATCGAGGGATCGAACCGCCGACCCTACGGTTAGCGGACGACCCGCTCTGTCCACCCGCCCTGTCCACTGAGCGTGTGGAACTTGTTCCCTGTAAGAGTACAACAGTACAAACACTTGTACTTCCACCTTGGTTAGCTCGCTGTGTTCTCCGGTCCCGCTTGCGGTCCTGTGTAGCGCCCTGAGCACGGCATGGCTTTAACACCGCCACGGTTTTACATTTACATTGAGGGCGTTTAGGCAGACGCTTTTATCCAAACCGACTTACAAAGAGTACGTTTGTCATAAGAAGGTGAATCATCTCATTGCTGCTAATACGGTAAGAAAGTCACCAGAACAAGTTTCAAGCATTTCAAGTTTGCGAGGTTAACCATTGCTAGTATACAACATCTCTGCCAAGTAAGTGCCAAGGTACGAAGAGCGATTAAAGTGCCAAGCCGTACAACAAATAAGAGCATGAGGGTAGGGTTGTGCAGGGTTCAGGTGTACTCTGAACAAGTGGGTCTCGAGTCTCTTCCGGAATGGATGGGGAGTGACTCTGCAGTCCTGACATTGGCAGGGAGCTCGTTCCACCACTGCGGTGCCAAAACGCAGAAGAGTCGAGATTGAGGTAGTTGAGGGTTTGATTCCCACCGGGACTGCCCAGCACGCTCACACATACTGTAATCACTCACTGTGGCACCAGGTGCCCCGAATAAAAGCATCCCCCATGCAGAGTGTGCCCTGACCGTGTGTGTCCTTCCTCCCCCCTCCCCCTTCCTCCCCCCCTCCCCTTCCCCTTCCTCCCCCCTCCAGAGGGCCAGCAGCTGCCCGGGATTAACGTGACCACCGAGTGCAACATCCCGGGGAACTTCATGTGCGGCGACGGCAAGTGCGTGCCGGGAGGTTGGCAGTGCGACGGCATGGCGGACTGCTTCGACCGGAGAGCGACGAGAAAGGCTGCCGTGAGTGTTCTCCAATCGCCCCCCCCGTCCCCCACCCCACCCAACCCACACCGGAGACACAAAAAAAAAAAAAATCACAAAATGGCGGTGAACTAGAAAGAGGCAAACTTCGTTGCCTAGCCTGCCTGTTGCTCAGCAACACAAACGCGAATGAACCTCGAATGAGTCGGTGGGGGTTCATATCTCGTGTACAACGTGGACTGTTGGGTCCCGCTCCCCGTTTGCTTCATGGTCAACCAACTCAAAAGCAACAATTGCTGAGATTTGTGAGGGATGATGTGCATTTGTATAACCGCTCAGGCAGAGGTGATCAGGGCAAGAGACAGATATGGTAGGAGACTCCTGCCGTCACTGCTGCATTTGTACCATAGGATGGGTCAAATGCAGAGAACAAATTTCGTTCTCATATCAAAAAAAAAATACTGAGAATGACAAATGAAGACTGAAAGGTCCTCTCTCTCTCTCATTAAAACCAACAGAAAAACAACAACAACAACAAACTCAGAACTCAGAAGAACTTTATTGCCAAGTAGGTCCGCACCTACGGGAAATGGTGGGCAACAGTCAGCACAGTGAACAAACAACAAAACAACACCAACAATAGACAATGCAAACAACAAGCAGTCAGTCAGTGTTAAAGTAGCTCCGTGAATGAGTGATGTGTCCATTCAAATATAATTAGGTAAATGCAAAAGCATTTCCTTATTCACGTAAAGTATATGATGCTGCAACGACACATCTGCAGCAGTTGGATGGAGAACCGCCAACAACGTATGGGTTCTTTACACCTCGGCATTAACAGGAGCATACCCCCCCCCCCCCCCCCCCCAAACACCCAGCATCTACTCCATAGACTGAAGGCCTTCTCAAAGTGAGCCCAGTCCTCGCTGCGCCCTCGTCAACCACGTGCAGCCCGTTCCGCAGCTTCTCGTTTTCGGGCCGTTCCGCGGTCACCGGTTATTGCTCGGCTTATCTCTTACGCTAGGCTTGTGCTGTCGTAAAAAAATAAAAATAAAAAATCAGGGGAGCGATAAAGTGGAAACCCTCCCCTCGAACCTTTCTTTACGCCCCGGCCCGTCCTCCGGCGGGTCTGACCCACATTAGCCCGGCGGCGCGGAACCGCGCGGCGTGGTCTTAAGACCATCAAAGGGAAGGCTGCTTCGCTCTTTGTGTGTCGAGGACTTAGGCTACTTGTGCGGCTCGCTGCGGTCGTATGGCTTCTGATGCTCAGATGCTCACAGCCGTCGGCCCGCTTTGATCTTCTGCTGTCTGCTCCGCCTCTTCCCTCACATTCGACCCGCGGGGGGAAAAAAAAAAAAAAAAAGATGGTTTGTTCGACCAGCTCCGATGCCGTGTCTCTCTAAATACTTTTGCCTTTGAACCGCCGATTTTTGCTCACTTCAATCCCTCTGTCTCCCCTTACTACCCCCCCTCCCCCCCTCTCGCTCTCCTCTTTCTCTTTGCATTTTTTTTATTCTGGAATTTATTTTGTTGTCGACAAAAGCTGGGGTTCTGCCTTTAGGCTCGCTCTGGTCAGTGTCAAGTGATATTTATTAAAAAACGAAACAATAAAGGAAAACACGCACAAAAACGCGCAAGCCACTGGCTCCTGTCAGCAGAGAAAAAGACTCTCGGGCCGCTGCCAAGTCATTTGCTCCGAGGATAAAACAAATGTTTGCCTGGCTGTCAACCAAGGCTAGCAAAAAAAAAAGGCTAACAGAATCTTCCGGGCACCTTTTGGCGGGAAAAAAAACGTGTGATTTTTTTTTTTTTCTTTCCTTCATCCGTCACCTCCCACGCACGTGATGGCGTGGTGGGCGGGGCCACATTGGCGCTGTATTGGCGCCGGCCCCGTTAAGAGTCCCCTGCTGGACGCCCATACAAACACCGACGCACAGTGGCAAACTTTTCAATCAGCCGACTCCCGCGGTTCGCTCTTGTTCATTTAAATGTGTTTTTTATAATACAGTCATGCGTTTTCTCTCTCTCTCTCTCTCTCTCTCTCTCTCTCTCTCTCTCTCTCTCTCTGCCTTGGGACTGTTTTACAGAGGACTCCTGTCTGAAACACTGTTTGTCTGCGAAGTTAAAACGCTTTAATGGTTTTGTGGCTTTCGGGGGTTTGCTATTAAATTGTGTTTTCTTCAATTTTCGTTTAAATGTTTTGGGGTGGGGGGGGGTGGGAAGTATCTTAATATAAACATGATTACTCAACTACAAGACCGCTTCCAGCATTATTCATTTTGAAGGCTTTTTACTACAGCAATTAAAGCAATTTTGACACACAACTGGGTCAGTGCCTAGGTGTGATCACGTGTTGCTCAACAGAGCAAGGCTGTGAGAAGTTTGATTCCCACTGGGCCGCCAATGCTTAGCATGCGTGCTGACTCATTCACACACATTTTTGGTTCCAGCATCCACATAATTGTATGTCATTATTTGGGTAATCCAGTGGGTAATATACATATAGTGTGCTGCTAAATACAGTGGAATGCAGCTGTTCCAGGGGGCTGGCAGGGGGCCACGGCTGTCAGCTGCCTTTGTTTGGTTATTGTACTCCGTACAACTGCTCCCTGTTTGCCTCCAAATAGATGGCAGTGTGTAGTGTCACTGCGTGCGTGCGTGCGTGCGTGCGTGCGTGTGTGTGTGTGTGTGTGTGTGTGTGTGTATGTATATATATATAGATGGATAGACATCTCCCCTGCAACTACTTGACTGCTACTTTGTGTATGCTGGTGGTGTCGGTGGTGTCACGGTGGGTGGGTGACGAGGGCCGTGGTGGTGCCTCTCTCTCTCTATGTCAAGATCCATCCGAGCGAAGACCAGAAATCCCTCCGCCATAGGCGTCATGAGGAAACAAAAAAAAAAAAACAACACCCCACTCAAAATGGCTTCCACTTCCAACCAGAGACGGGCGAGGGGCATTGACGGAGGGCGGGACGACCGTCTGTCTGTCTGTCCGCGAGGGGGGGACAGATCTTCACAGACACAGAGTGTCCTCGGTTGACACGGCCGCTGCCCCCTCTCCACGGCGCCGCGGTGTCCCTGGGCGTCCTCGGGGCGCCGTCCTGCAGGTCACCCAACGAGCCCTGACTTCTGTCGCCCGTCCCCCCCCGTGTGTCCCTCCCCTCGTGGCGCCATCACATCCGGCGCTCCTTATCACCGTGACGGCCGCCCCCCCCCCCCCCCCCCTCCCCAATGTGATTCCTGCGGAACGAGCAGGAGGGTCCGTCGCACAGCCTCTTCCCCCTGGGGGGGCGGAGTGTTGACCTTTTCCCGGGGAACCATCTGCCGCACGCGCGCGCGCGCTCGTCCGTGAACACATGGGCCGAGCCGCTCGCTAAACATTGCGTATCGCTGGCATTTCGTTCCCCCCCCCCCCCCTCTCGTTCTCTGCCGGCCAACAGAGATATCCGGCCCGCTCATTTGCCCCCCCCCCCCTCCACCCTCTGTGTCTCCCCATGTGATCCTCTCCCTGCCAGAGACCCGGTCATGCACAGGTCACACCATGGCCCGCCTCCCCCCCCCCCCCCGCCGCTCTGGTGCCCCTGGTGGGCCGTGGGGTCACAGCGGTAGCTTTGTGCTCGTCCGCCGCGCTGTGGGACACTGTCTCCCGGGCCGTCCTCTGACCACCAGTGCCTCCCTTTCATAGGCGTGGCTCATCGTCGACCGTGGGGGGGCACCGTGAATCTTCACCTGAGAGCCCCGCTGGGCTGGGGAATGTAGATGGAATTAGGTTCTGTCTGGCTGTCTGTGGTCGTCTCTGTGTGTGTGTGTGCATGTGTGTGTGTGTGTGTGTGTGTGTGTGTGTGTGTGTGTGTGTGTGTGTGTGTGTGTGTGTGTTCACATTCTGGTGTGTATGTGGGTGTGTGTGTGTGTTTTCTTTATGCGTGTGCGTGCACATTCTGGTGTGTGTAGGCGTGGGTGTGTGTGCCTTTATACGTGTGTGTGTGTGCAGGTTTGTGTGTGTTTGTGTGTGTGTGTGTTCCTGCTTGTGTGTATATGTTCTTGTGAGCTGGTGACACATCTCTGGCACCTCAAGGTCATGTCTTCCCCTGGGACAGATGTGGACGAGCCCAGGGAGTTGTGTAGGAGGAGAGGAGGCCAAGGAGGTCTGGTGGGGAGGGGGGGGGGGGGTCTTCTCATCTCACAGTAGATTGACTTTGTATTGAACGTGTCATGTGGAGAGAACAATCACTGGAAAAGCTGGCAGTGGTTGAAGGGGAGGTGCCCGAAGCTGGACTTCAGTTAACTTATCCGAGTAGGCCATGTGACACGTGTTCTGCCATGTGATTGGACGGTTTCACACTCAGTGGCTTTGATCATGTCCTGGTTCTGAAGCACTTCATCGACGGCGTGGTGAAGTCCCAGAGAGTTCCCAGAGAGTTCCCAGAGATAGGGAGGCTGCTCAGCACAGCAGCACCAGCCTGCCACACCATCAGAGCGGGTCAGGCCCAGAGAGATGAAAGAGGGGGTCTGAGGGGGCTGGGCTTGGAGAGAGGGGAGATGGATGGCCATGGTATGGATGAAAAGGTCCTCGTCTGGCCCCCTCAGGACTAGCTTGATTGAACATTAACATGTATTGCTAAAAAAAAAACTTTACGCACACAGTTTGGAGTTGGGTGGGGGCTCTGTCTAGGCCCAATATTTATGAGAGGTACAGTATGGGTCCATGTTGGACAAGTATTCAGGGATATGTCTTCTCCTCAACAAGCCAGTGTGGCAATTCATACTTCTAGAAACTTAAATATAACATGACCCCACTTCATGTTACCTGCAGTATGAATAAACTGAACCTCTTTCATTATTCCACCCTGTTCAAGAATGAGCACTGATGACTCATTTCAATGGGTTTTTTTCAATATACAATATGCATGATGAACGCGTTTGAGTCACAGGTGGATTTCTTAAAGTCGTCTTGAAGCACAAATAAGTTTTGTACTACTAACTCACAAGCCCACAGGGATCGCCGTGTGTGTGTGTGTGTGTGTGTGTGTAATAGAAATAGAAATAGAAATAGAAATACTTTATTAATCCCATGCTGGGAAATTCGAATGTAGCAGCAGCATTACAGAATAGAAATAAAAATAAAAATAAAATAAAAGTGTATGTAAAAATAATATATATACATTAAGATATAAATATAGACTAAAACTAAATAAACTAAAAATGTAAAATAAATATAATCTAAACTAATTAAATATAGTGCAAGTATTTTTAAACAAACAGTGTACAGAATATAATGCAATGAACTGAAATATAAGGTGCAAGGTTGCAATAGTTATTGGCTGTTATTGTACAGTGTAATGGAATGTGGTAGGAATGATTTCCTATATCTGTCCCTTCGACAGCGGAGCTGGAGCAGCCTGTGAGAGAAGGTGCTCCGCTGTCTGACCACTGTTTGATGGAGAGGGTGCTGATCATTGTCAATGATGGATAACAGTTTTTTCAGCATTCTCCTCTCCACCACAGACTCAAAAGATTCTAGCCCGAGACCTAGGACAGAGCCAGCCTTCTTGATGATTTTTTCAAGTCTGTTGATGTCACTGGCTCTGGTGCTGCTGCCCCAACACACAGCAGCAAAGAAAATGGTACTAGCAACAACAGACTGGTAGAAGATCTCCAACATCTTGCTGCACACGTTGAAAGATCTCAGCTTCCTCAGGAAATAGAGTCTGCTCATCCCCTTCTTGTATACAGCATCGGTGTTAGATTTCCAGTCCAGTCTGTTGCCGATCACCACCCCCAAGTATTTGTAGTCCTCCACCTCCTCCACCACATCCCCCCTGATATGAAGTGTGTGTGTGTGTGTGTGTGCGTGTGCGCGTGCGCGTGTGCGTGTGTCTTTGTGTGTGTGTGCGTGGCTGCCATGAAGGAAACGTCTGATTGGGAGACTTTATGGAATTAAAGAAGGCTGTGTC
>JAXIVH010000524.1:0-55000 GCA_036785325.1 Urophycis tenuis | reverse complement strand
CCCCCTGTATTAGCTCATCTATCACCCTCACCACCCCTTCTCACCCTTCTACTCCTCTGTCCTCTGTCTCCCTCCCCTTACAGCCAAGGTGCGGTCCAAGTGCGCGCCACCTTCTTCGCCTGCGCCAACGGGGTCTACTGCATCATCGGCCGCTTCCGCTGCAACGGCTTCGCCGACTGCCCGGACGGCAGCGACGAGGAGAACTGCAGTGAGTCCCCCTGTCGTAACGCCGGCGCCGCCGCCACCCCGTTGACTCCCCGTCGGTCGCTCTCGACGCTGCGCTCTTACCTAATGAAATGATGACCCGCCCGCAACCTCATGGTTGTATCCAGCTCTGTCGACTTCCAGCTCCTCCTGTTCCTTTCATCCCGGCACATCTTGGCAGACACTTCCGACACGTCCTTCCTCCGCCACCGTGACTCACCTGGAGCGGTCAGGTGGAGAGCCTGTTATAAGCGGGGGGGGGGGGGGGGGGGGGTAGAGGGGGTGACGACCATTCCGGTTGGGTCCCTATTACAGCTCATTACAGCCCCCTTCCTTCGCTGAACTCAAAGGCCCACCCGCGAGTGCTTCAGCTCTCACTGCTGCAGATCTAATCTGGCCAGTCAGAGGGGGCTTTGATGCCCCCCCTCCCTGCCCCCCCCCCTGCTGGTGCTGAGTCACCGCTGTGTAATTGTCTGGGCAGGGGCTGGATTTCACCTCATTTCAGCAGAACTTCACATGTAACACATGAATGTGCTGCCACGGCGTTCTTTGCCACATTTTTTTTTTTCCTATGTATATATTTGCATGTGTGTCTTTTTTTTTTTTTATTCTACCGGGATCATCCAGATGAAGTGTGAGTGAAGTGAACGTGGTGCACACCAGTACACGTTTCATCACCTCTTTGAAAACTCCCAATGATAATGTTGCATCAGGGGGTTTTACTCTCGCTAAATTAGGTTTGAAACGGGACCCGAGATGTAGAAGTTGCCTCCGACAACGTGTCGAAATGAGACTCCCAAATTTCCCCCTGATTTAGGGGTTTGCTCCTGCATTAAAGTTTAACAGTCAACAGTAACTAAAGTGTAAAGTCATGCAGCCCTGAGGGCTCTTCCCGCTCGGTCAGACGCTGTGGAACGTCAGCCTCTGAGAACCTGCCAGCACTGTAACCCGGGTTCCTAGTCTCGGGGCTGACTCAGCATCGTAAAGCCTTATCATCGGCGTGGCAATGGTTTATCACCTAAGTAATGTATCTGCATACTGCAAGCTCAATACTAATGGCCGGGAGGAGTTGCGCTTCATCTCCGCTCCACGCAAAAGTTGAAGAGCTGGAGGCTGCTGAAGTCGTCGGAGGCTGGAGGCCGCTGGGCGTGCCGTGTCCCTTTCTGACTGTCCCTCTTGTGTTGATGTGGCGTTATCACACGAGGGCCGCTCAAAATCAGAATCAGAATCAGAATCAGCTTTATTCGCCAAGTATGTTCACAAATATACAAGGAATTTGACTCGACTTGGTTTTTCCATGCTCTCAATGGACACGGACTAGACATACAACATTTATCTACTATATACAGATGTAGATACATATAAAAAAGTATATATATATGTATGTATAAAATGTGCATAAACGCACTGAAAGCAAGGGTCAGCACGGCCGGTTGCGTTTCGGGTTCCCATCGTCGTCCCCTCACACCCTGCCTCCCCCCCCCACCCCCACGCCTGCCCCCCCCCCCCCCCCCCCCCCCCAGCAGGTAACCCCCTGGTGTGCTCCAAGTCTCGCTTCAAGTGTCGGAACGGCCGCTGCGTGGACCGCAGCTTCCTGTGCAATGGCGAGGACAACTGCCAGGACAACAGCGACGAGGAGCACTGCCTGACCACCACAGGTAGGGCCTGGCGCCGGCCGGCTCGCCCCACACACACACACACACACAACACACACACACAACTCACACACAGACACACACACACAACGCACACACAACTCACACACAGACACACACACAACGTACACACACAACTCACACACACACACACACACACAACACACACACACACAACGCACACACAACTCACACACACACACACAACGCACCTACAACTCACACACACACACACACACACAACACACACACACACAACGCACACACAACTCACACACACACACACAACGCACACACAACTCACACACACACACACACACACACACACACACACACACACACACACACACAACGCACACACAACTCACACACACACACACAACGCACACACAACTCACACACACACACACAACGCACACACAACTCACACACACACACACAACGCACACACAACTCACACACACACACACACACAACACACACACACAACGCGCACACACAACACACACAACGCACGCACAACTCAAACACACACACACACACAACACACACACACAACGTACACACACAATGCACACACAACGCGCACGCACAACACACACACAACGCACACACAACTCACACACACAACGCACACACAACACACACACAGCTCACACACAATGCACACACACACACAACGCACACACAACTCACACACACACACACAACGCACACACAACTCACACACACACACACAACGCACACACAACTCACACACACACACACACACAACACACACACACAACGCGCACACACAACACACACAACGCACGCACAACTCAAACACACACACACACACAACACACACACACAACGTACACACACAATGCACACACACAATGCACACACAACGCGCACGCACAACACACACACAACGCACACACAACTCACACACACAACGCACACACAACACACACACAGCTCACACACAATGCACACACACAACACTTCACAGCCGGAAGGGATGGCTTTCACAAACGTTCAACCCCACGTCCGGTGACGCTGGAAATTATTGCGGGGGTCGTTGCTTGACATCGTTCAATTCATTCATCCATTCATGCTGCCATTCATCCACCCATCCAGCCAATCATCTATCCTGTCTGTCTACGGAATGGTGAAATGGCCTACATAAGCCTTGTCTCAGTCAGTACGTTTACATGCAGCAAGAAATTCGAATTTCTGATCGGATCAATACTGACATGCGTAAGACCGGATCACTTGTCCGAGTTTACATGCCGTTCAGAGAATCGGATTAACAGCCGGAGCATGGGCTGACTCTGGACGCTATGTGGCGCTGCGCATGTGCAGAATGGCACTGCTCGTGCGCAGAATGCAAAATCCGATTCAGATCCGATTGCTGAGTATACATGCCGTTAAAAGTCTGACTATGATCGAATTATCCAGGTGTAGTTATCCGATTTTAGATGTCCGAAATAGGTCCGAAGTAGGTCCGAAGTAGGTCGGATTAAGGTGTTTACATGCACTTAAAAAGTCCGAACGATGTCTTATACGATTACAAATTCGAATTTCTTGCTGCATGTAAACGTACTGAGTAAGTGTTGTCTGCGTAGGGAGGGCCAGGAGTCTATAGCGTAGCTCCAGTGTTCCTCCCGCTGGTGTCCAATGAGTCTGGTGGAATTACCCACACAGCTCTCCTAAGACAAAGTGCTGTGTTAATTCCCTCTGCATCGCCGTGGCTGTTACACTAGTGCACCGGTCAGTGTGCAAGGTAAGCATTTCAGCTCGTTGGATGCTAATAAAGCAAATACATGCAAACAAAGGCGTCTCATTTGGTCGTGTGGGTCAGCACATCTTAACTCTGTGACTGACCAAGCAGAAAGAAAAACAACCGTTTCAGACAAATTGTTACGCGCCAAAGTCTGGTTTGCGCTTGTGTAGGAGGGAGTGCGTCCGCGTTGTACCCAAGCGCTCTGAAATGCCATTAAAGATGTGTCTTCGTTCCGCCATCGACTTCTCTGCTCTGCTCTCGTTCAGGACAAGTGTGCAGAAGTTGTGTGCTCAGCTTTGGCCTTCACCGAAGATCAAGGATAAACAGGGCTTTTTTCTTTTTTTCTTTCTGCCATTCGCTAGGCCGCAGAGTTAAACGATCACAGAAAACAGTCTCTGTGTCGCAAACACACACGCGCACAAACACACACACACACACACACACACAAACACACCTGCTGTCGTGCTCTGACTTCACCTGCCTTGGTAATAAGCAGGACCTGCAGGTGACAGATAAGACATTCAATATCTGCTCCAAGTTGCCTGAGCATTGCATCTCCTCCTGCAGTTTACTCCCCCCCCCCCCCCCCTCTCTTTCTCTCTCTCTCTCTTGTTTTCCACACGGCACTATTTCTCTCTAGATTAGCTTTCTCTTTCCCTCTTGCGTCGTGTTCATGCAGCTTATCTCAACTCATATTTGGAGAGCAGCCGTGTGGGTATCCTGTGCCCAAAGAGACGTATTTATTTTCCAGATCATTCCATATTGATAATAGCACATAAATATATATATCACACAGAGGACCGCTCTTGACTTTTAATCCACTCAGTCTGTGTTTCTTATTTTCCTAAAAGAGATTCAACACAGCGATGGCACGGCGATCTGTAATGCTTAGGGTTCCACTTCTGGTAATGGATAGCCAATCATGCTAATGGGTTTTCTTTAGCTCAACAGAAAGTAGGCTAAGTGCAGACAAATCTATAAAAGCATCAGCCCGATGAATGCACATTCAGATAGAGGCTGTGTTTCAAGCAGCCCGTAAAGAGTGTGCGTGTGTGTGTGGGAAAATAAGAGAGATATCCAAGGTGTTGGGTCCAGCGAGGTGGGAAGGAGAACTGAGTGGCCATGCAGGGGTAACCAGAGAGGAACAGATGACCTGGCAGGGAGGGAGGGAAGGGGGGAGGGAGGGAGGGAGGGAGAGAGGGAGGGAGAGAAGGCAATCACACACTCCTGGTATCCAATGGACAACTGACAGGTTTGCAGATCTATAAACAGTAACCGAGCTCATCCACAGTCCGCGAACACACACCCGCACATGCACATCCACACACGTATACACACGCACACACACACACACATACACACACACACACACACACACACAACTCAACTTTCACTTCGACATGAATGAGAGAGAGAGAGTGAGCTGGGTTTTGAGTTGCATTATTGGTTGCATTATGGGCATGAAGGTGTCTGTAATCCAACCAGGGGTGGGCAGTGGCAGGCAGTGGTAACAAAGTGCATCTTCATCTCCATGTCCAGCATCTAGAATAGCTTCAGCCATTCTTTGGCCATCGGTTGTTGTCTGGCGTTGTGGAGCCCCAATGTTCTCGAATCCGCTGTGAGAACTCCGTTACACCGTTCTAAAGAGAACCCGCTGTGAGAACCCGCCCCGTGGACAGAACATAACCACACATTGACGTTCCTGCAAATGGCGACGTGACGAGACATTTTCAGCGGCGCCCCCAGCGCTTGGCCCCAGAAAACCTGACAGTGATGTCAGGATGACCTTTCCTGAATGCGTGCCTGGGGAGCATTCTCCACAGAGACACGTCCGCACCTACACTCTAGCGGTTCAAACAGGAGCACGTAGTAGGGGTTGATGTAGGGGTTCTGCACATCAACAGCAACTAAACGCTACATGGATTCTACAATCTAGTATAGTATCGATCCTAGTAACTAGTTAACACCTCTCGGTGGTGAGATGGACATTCTTTAGGTAACTAAAGACTGAGCAAAAGAATGCGGGGGAGTTTATTCGGAGATAACAAGGTTCAATCTGCACTCTCTGCCCGACAGATGCATTCTGTCTTCTCCCCAAACCTGATGGATACCCAATGAGCAAAGTGAGTGGACGTTTGCGTGAGTGATCGTAATTCAGTGAGTGCGCGCGTGTGTCTGTCTCACGCTTGTGCTCACACGCACACACGCACGCACGCACGCACATGCATGCACACACACACACACACACACACGCGCGGACCAGACCAGACCAGAGTTCCTCTTGGTGTGGAGCCCCATATCAACAGGCCGCATTAGATTTCATGATGAGGTTTGCTGCAGACGACAGCGGTTGCCTGATTCCCCGCGAGGAGGATAATAGAATAACGAAGGGGGGAAATGCAATCCTGTGTCGAACACAGAAGACTACAGCCCACCACTCACGCCGCCTCACTCCGCTCTGAAACATTCTGCGTATGAGACGTTGGGTCTGTGTTTGCACAGTTTGCTGGGTAGTCCTGCTTCAATATACATGAGCGACATCCCTGAGTGGTACCCCTGTGTGCTATTGACACAGGGGCTTCCGTGACAGTGAAATGTGTTTCCTCTGCATCTAGTGTCTCCAACTCAGTGGCGTCGCGTGGCAGACGTTCAGGGCACAGCCGTCCTAACCAAACGGTCTGCCTTTGTTCCTTCAGACCTGCTCCTAGATCTATAATGCATCTCCTGGAGCTTTTTCACAGGCGCCGCCGCCCACCCGCCAGTGCAGGCGGCAGCCGCCTGGCCCCGTCGCTAAACCTCAAGCCGGGGATTTGGAAGGAGGAACGGAATCATCCACAATGCGCTGTCACAAAGCCTTTCATGTCCCATTATGGATCTGCCAGTGAGCGCCATCAGTGTGATCGGCATCATTGGACAGCTCCTCTGAGGACGGTCGGCCACGCAATTAGAGAGCCCTGAACGCCCACACAGGGAGAGAGAGCAACAGCCGCACAGGGAGCGAGAGAGCCCTGAACACCCACAGAGGGAGAGAGAGAGCAACATCCACACAGGGAGAGAGAGCCCTGAACACCCACACAGGGAGAGAGAGCCCTGAACACCCACAAAGGGAAAGGGAGAGCGGGCCCTGAACACCCACACAGGGAGAGAGAGAGAGCACCAGCAGCAGGACTGCCAGTTAGCATGATGTTACATGATGAGAGTGCAGTCAACACCATGGCAACGCAGTCCCACAAACTTCTGATGCGGTAGAGAGACGAGGTGGTCACAGGGAGACCAGTCTGACCAGACCTGTCTGTCTGTCTGTCTGGTCAAATGAGTATAGTCCAGGATCTGCCCCCTAAATAGAACATTGTTTGAGTCTTTTGGAAGTATGGAGCTGCCACTGGGACTTTGGTTCGAGTTAATTAGATTTGCTTTTAACACGAAGGATTCTTGTCAGGGGAATTCAAGGCCTATTCTACCTGCTCCATTTTCTACTTAATAGCAAAACGTGTTGTTCCTGGTTAGGGGATAATAGAGCTCTAATAGAATTTGGATGGACAGATGGGGATTTTCATCTGGGTGTTTTGTCTGCGTGATTGGATTTTCTCTCAAATTGCTTTCCAATGTATCTGCTGGGAGAAATCTTAAGACCGGTGACTGATATCCCCTCCGAACTCCTTTTGAAGGGCGCTCGGAATGGAGGCAACAACAGGGCTGCCGCCGTCACTGCTGCCCTCCCTGGAGCACCGCTAAACATGCCAGCCTGCTGTGGCCACACTATTTCAAGTGTTAATATCAGTGGTGAGTCAAAAAGGGGGCCTAAATATATTCTCCCTTGGCTTCAACTCCCAATTCCCGCCTCGCTGTAGTAAACCACGCATCAAATCGCCCCCACCCCCCCCCCCCTCCACTCAGAAAGTTAAGAGGAGAGAGTATAAGAATAAAGTACCAGCAATTCTTTGCCCGAGGAATCTCTTTAGCTTGCTAATAGCATCGCAAACGTTTCCTCGGCCTCTCCCTATTGATCGGCCCCATCTTGAGGGCCATGGATTTCTTTTTTAGCGGCGGTGCTGCGATGAATGATTCGGTGGGAGGCGTGGGTCTCACGCTGTGCGCACGTGTGGCGGCCATGTTAGCCGCGTCCTCGTTAACACTGCTGCTAGGGGAGCCCGGGTTGGGATGGGATGGGAGGGAGCGTTAAAAAGGGGGAGAGAGATGAGGAGGCGGGGGGGGGGGGAGTGGGACGTGAGAGGGAAGTGTTAACGACGGCAGTTCATCAGAGCCGATGCCCACATGACAGCGCGTGGGGGTGGGGGGGGGAGGGGGGGATGCCGCCCCGTGCATTTGGAAATCGGCGCGGGTTTCAGTGTGCTTTTGTCCTGCTGAACTGTGTTATGAGCGGCCCAGAGGAACCGAACATAACAAAGGATGCTCCCTTCTTTCCCCCCCACGCCCAAGGATGACCACGGCCACAGCGCTGCAGTCCAACAAAAGTTCACTTATTCAGTGTTGAGGAAAAAAAATGGTAGCATTGAGCTTCAGGGTGAGCATGGATCCAAAACAACAAACAAAACAAAAATAGACCCAAACTAACTTACCTAACCAAAACCAAAGAAAACAAAGATTACACGTTTCTAACCTGACTCCCTATAAAATAAACTGGAGAAAAGGAGACCAACCAAAAGAGCTACTCACCTCTACAACTACCTGGACTGCTTTACTAACATCTCAGCAGACATTACCGAGCACAGGTTCAACACTATACAACACAATACACTACAACACACTACAGTACACTACAATACACTACAACACAATACAATACAATACAATACAACACAATACACTACAACACAATACAATACAATACAATACAACACAATACACTACAACACAATACAATACAATACAATACAATACAATACACTACAATACAATAAAGCCTGGTGCAGTTCCTCCTCAGGCAGGGAGGAACAGCACCTGGAGAGAGGGAGAGAGTGAGAGAGAGTGAGAGAGAGAGAGAGAGAGAGAGAGCACCACCACCCTCATCAGGCAGGGAGGAACAACAAAAAACAACAACAAAATCAACAAAATAACACATCACACACACACAAATCACACGAAAAATACTAAATTATGACCCCGGGTCATAACAACTGTGCTTACAGATCGGCGGTGGATACGGAGCCGCAAAGGTCCTGGGTTCGATCCCCAGTGTCCGTGGCCTCACCAGTAGGCGTGGCGGAACAAGACTTGCGCCGTAACGGCCGTGTCTCTGAGTGTACCGGGAGTTGCAGGGCTCCAGACTAACTTTTTGCATTGGTTGCACTGGTGCACCTAACTTTTTTTTTTAGATGCACCAGCAGAAAATTTAGGTGCACCCACATTTTTCATTGCGTCGCCTTTAACGCCAAAAGGTCACCTTTTTATAGCTTTTCATAACTTTCATATAACGTATAATTAAAAAAAAAAAAAAAAAGTTAATAAAGTGTTTAAGCCATTTTTCTTCATCAAAATAATCTCTGACTTAAATTTGGTGAACAGCATTTCCTCCTTTACAATGTTGTATGCAACATGTAGCTGGGAGAGGGGCCACTATGCTTTTTTGACATGTGCTTTTTTAACGTTTTGATACGAAACGTTGTTGCCTCGCATACGAATGCACTATTACCGGCCAAATTCTGACCGCACTCCCGACAGTAAATGCAGTGCATTGCATTCCATCCTTTATCGTATCTCAGCCAGGGAAATCAACCAGTCATTTCCGAAAGAATACATTTTGGGCTTTTTAATGTGAGTCTTGGGGCCGGGCTCTATCTCAGACTCGGTTGTCTCCTCTGGTTGCGAATCTGATGTTATCGCCGAAGGACCGGGGACCGTCCCAGGGGCCGTCACTGACGCAGAGGTTTCCGTGTGTTGGCTGGATGGACGCTCAGTTGGGATGGATGGAACGACAGTAGGGCTGGTTGTAAGAGAAGGCTTAGTTTTCTTAATGAAAACGCTTTCAATGTTTCTACCTCTCTTCATTTTCACTCGTTTTGTCGCGTTTATTTTCTTTTCCGTTTCAGTTAAGCTACTCTGGCGCTCAGCCTGCTCAGGTCGCTCGTTTTTTTTTTTTAACTCGCACAACTTAGAGCAGGGAAAAGGACGACTGCCAATCGGAGGCAAAGACCCGCCCTGAGCTCTCTCTTATTGGTTTAAACCACAATGCCATCAGGCAAACATAGAGAGATGTTGCGCTTGCGAAAGAAATTAATGTTTTCATCCGAGCAGCGTCAGGTGCACCAGTGCGACCTAGAATTTGTTTTAGTCGCACTATTAAATATTTTGGTCGCACTCTGGAGCCCTGAGTTGCCTCGGATAGAGGCGGCTGCTTCCTGTGTTGCTCAAGCCTGTTTAAGACGCCACGTTGTTATTTAGTTTTCATGCCTGCATGTTTTGGTTTTTTGGTTTTAGGCTCACTCAAACCTTTTGGCGCCTGGAACTGTTTTCGTGTCTGCATTTGAAATCCTTGCAGCCGGAGTGTGTTTTGGGTGTCAAGTTCCTTCATCCGCTGTCTTCTGGTTGTGAACGTTCCTCCTTAAGTCGATTGGCATCTTAGAATGTTTCCGTGTTTGGAATCCTTGAAGCCGGAGCGTGTTTTGGGTCTCGAGTTCTTTATCTCGTGTTGTTTCTCGGCTGTCTCCCTGGACCTCTGTTACCCGGTCTCCAGTAACCGTCACCGCGTCACTCATCTTTCACCCGGTGGCCATCTTGCTTCTAAACACTAGCATTCCGTTCCCCCCAGAAGATGGCCGCGAGGTGACTGAGGCCCCTGGAGGCCCCCCCGCCCCCCCCCTCTCTACGGGGGTCATGTTGCTGTTGGCGGTGCCCAGAGAGAGGCTCCCCATGGGGGGGGGGGGGAGACGCCATGAATCACGACTGTCCTCGGAGACCCATAACCGTCGGCCCTTTCACTCCCAGCTCCCTGAAGCTAACAGCCGTTCCCTCCCACATCACACCGTGTTCAGTTGCCATGGAGACCGCGGCCCTGTCTGAGACAACCGCCTCCCACAAACCTGAGGAGGAACGCCAAGAACAAAAGCCCAACTGTTCCCCTCCTCTTGTGTGCTCGCTCCAGTGCTCCTCCAACAGAGAGAGAGTGTGTGTGTGTGTGTGTGTGTGTGTGCGCCTGCTAGTCTTCTTAAAGTTGCTTCTTTTCTGTTTTGACTGACTTCAATTTCAAATAACACCCCACTTCTCCCCTGTAGCAAATTGATTAAAACTTTTAATGTTTTTTTTATATTCATTTTCATTAAACTTTGCATTTGTCACCGAAAGTGTCTCTCTGTTAAGTCGTAATTGCTAAGTGATAATGGCTTATCCCTATCTCCTTGTAACAACGTCGGCCCATGTCTTTCACAAAATCAGACAGTTTAATAGAGTTCACGCCGAAGGCACTGAGGCACAGTGGAACGCAGACAGAGAATGGATTCACCTCTGTCACCCTGCAGAGAGAGAGAGAGAGAGAGAGAGAGAGACAAGAGGACCCTGCTTTCTTACTCCCTGCCGTTGGTCCCCGGCTGAACGCTGCCGTCAGCGCGTGATTCTCTCCAGTGCTCAATGTCGTCGTCGCCAGGTTCTCTGCTCTCTCAAAACAAACCAAAGTGTCTCAGTGACGCACAAGCAGCTTATACAACACCTTAAAGTAAAAGTACCCCCCCCCCCCCCCCCCCCCCGCCTCCATTCTGATTACAAGCCGCACTCTAGGTAAACTCTGGTTGTGATACGACCAAACCATGCACCTTTGATGTCTCCCCCCCATGTGTTGACACGAACGCATCAAAAATGCATGCGGTCCGCATGGGGTACGCAGCATTTGAAGAAGCGTTTGCGCAGCGTTCTCCGTCGTTCTCTGTCGTTTTGGTGAGCCGAACTTCAGTTGTGTTGCGTAGGATTACGTGCGGAATAGAATAGAAATTAAAGCGGCGGCCTGTAAATACAGAACACACACGATTAAATACAACACGCGAAAACATGAAATATGAAACAGAAGGAACTCGAATGTGGGAAATCACAGATCTGAAAAGATTGTTTATAGTATGACATATATAAACCACTAAACCACTTCAATAACATAACACAGTAAACGAATATGCTGTCATAGTTGATCAGATAAATAAATAATAAAATATTCAAATAAAAGGATAAAAATAGATTTTTTTTTTCCCTCTGTTCCAATACGACAATTGTGTCTACTGTTGAGTGGCTTCAGAAGCCCTGACATGAAAGCCGCTCTGACAGTGAGTATCCCTACAGTCTATTGGCTGCTACAATGGAGAACTGAGTGTGTGTGTGTGTGTGTGTGTGTGTGGGCTCCTGACGGAGAGCGGAGAGAGCCAGCGATAACAGGCTTATCATGGAGGAACCTGAAGCTCAGCATGAGGCCTCTTTCCGTATCCCGGGCCGCTGTCACCCCAGGACTGCTCACTGTCAGCCCTGTTGTCACCGTGAGCCCAAAGTTGGCAGCTTTGTGGAGGGAAGTGTGTACAGTACGCAGTGGATGTACAGTGGGGAGCCCTGGGCGCTGTGTTGATAAGGACGTTTTCACTCAGAGAAATGTTAAACAAAAACAATTATTAGATTAGCGCATGCTGTGGTCCTGACAACAAAGGAATAATACAACCTGAGATAGGAGAATGAACACAGAAAGCTGAAGTGGCAGCATTTGTTATGTTGCGGGGAGTACAGCAGTCTGGACTTCTCTCTACACACAGCGGCTTTTCTCAGACCCCTGTGTGAACCCCTCTGGTAGCACTCTCAAGATCTCACTCATTCTCTCCCATCCACTCTCCCACTCACTTTCTCTCACTGTTTCTCTCCATCCCTCTTGCTCTGTCTACTTCACTGCAGTGACCTCTCTCTTTCTACCTCTCTCTCTCCCTCTCTCTCTCCCTCCCACACTCTCTCTTTCTCTCTGTCTCCCTCTATCTCCCTCCTACGCTCTCTCTTCTCTCTCTCTCTCTCTCTCTCTCTCTCTCTCTCTCTCTCTCTCTCTCTCTCTCTCTCTCTCTCTCTCTCCCCCCCCCCTCTCTCTCTCTGTCTCCCCTTGTCTCCAGGGCTCTTGCAGCTCTGGGGCGAGCGAGCGAGCGAGTCACACATTGTTCACACTCCTGGCGCGGATCACAGGGTCACTTTTTTGTTTAGCAACAACTCATTAAAGAGACAGGAGGGGGCGGGGGGGGGGGACACTCTTCAAGAGCTGCGAGATGAAACAGCAGTGGCGTCCAGCTAATAGTCATGTCTCTACATTCATTCATTCATTCATTCAAAAACCCTGTCGAATGTTGAGAGTTTTTCTCAAGTGATTTAACGAAAGCATTGTCAACAGGAGTTATTGCTCATTAGTGAGTTGAATATATATTTTAAGCTTCTTCCTTGCAGTAAATGTAAATGTAAATAGTTTTTGCAATTTCAATTGCATTTCTTATCATGATATATATATATATATATATATATATATATATATATATATATACAAATTATGTATAGATGTGTATAAATTGTATACATACAGAATCAAAATCCGGAATACTTCAGATGAGATGAAACCTCAGTAGCTGCATGGTAGCGACTGGTGAACCAGACTTCATGAGTGTCTCTGGAGGAACAAGCCTGGCCTGGTTTTACTCCCGATGACTAGCACTGGAACACCTGGAGTGCTCCACGCTGGCTGAATGTAAAGCCACTATTGTTGTCTATTGATACCCGCAAATGTGTGAATCCATAATTGATCCTCTTTCGGCTTCCCTGCTGTCTGCTCTGTATGAGCCTCGTGTCCGCGTCTGCAACCTGATGACCTGATAACGTCCTGTGTGGAAGGAAGGGTAAATAGATTTTAGAGACCAGGGCCAGATTCACACGGCCGGGATTGTGTGGCTGGATGGCGCAGGGAAAACAGAGATGCGGAGGGAGAGGAAGGGGATGGAGGGATGAAAGGATGTGCCGAGGAGCAAACCCACAACAAAGAGATCACAATCAACGGAAAGACAGGAGAATCAGAGGAATAAATGACACCGAGAAAGAGAGAGGCGAGAGACAACATGGCGACAGAGGCAAAGAATGGCAGTGTGTGCCAGTGAGTGTGTGTGTGTGTGTGTGTGTGTGTGTGTGTGTGTGTGTGTGTGTGTGTGTGTGTGTGTGTGTGTGTGTGCGTTTGACTGGGGAGTTTCCTGAATGTGAGGTTTGGATTAGTCCATGCATGCAACACTGGTCTTATAGTGGTAATTACACTCTCTCTCTCTCTCTCTCTCTCTCTCCCTCTCTCCCCCCTCCCTCTTCCTCATCTCTCGTTCTCTCACCGCTGCGGTTGCAATGAATCCACTTTCTTCTTCACATGCTCAGATTCATGAAAAAATTGTAAGAGAGAGTGAGAGCGAGAGAGAGAGAATGAGAGGGGAATTACCACTATAAGGCCCGTGTTGAGAGAGGAACTGCGCGACGTGTATGGAAAAAGATGGAAAAATAAATTCATCATCGTAAGCCCTCTCTCGCTTTTCTGATATTTTGGGGTTCTCTGATGCCAAGTCGTATTGCTCTCAGAGCTACCATACAGGTCTCCATATCAAGTGATATGACACCTTTACATCCAAATGCTTTTCACCCGGCCCTGTGTATTTCCCAGCTTTCAAATTCAATAAGGAAGGCTGCTTGGTAGCTATCAGTGTATGCTATTGAACTACCCGCTAATGGCTGGTTTGAATCATAGGCTGAAGATGATGGGTGACACTGGTTGCATCCTAATGCTGATTCTGACCGGCTTCAATCAACCCAGACGATCCCCGCTGTGGAGCATAGCGGTGTTTGGCATGCGTTCAATAGAAACATCTGAGGCCGTTTTTTCCTGGCCCGCGCTAATCAAACCACGTCACTCAATAACCTCCGGTGGCCGAGTCGCAACTCATATGAAAGGTGGAAAATAGCAGGAGGTGATATGGAAATGAGAAACACATTGGCAGGTAGAGGGAGGTAATCTCGTTTAAAAGGTCACCAGAGCCCACCGCTGCTCCGGGCTTTGATTCAGAACGCCGGCTTCAAGGCAGGTTCTCGCACACTAACACTCACACACACACACACGTACAACACACACATACACACACACGCACCACGTCCATCTGGGGGAGTGGAACAATGATCTAAATTGCCGTCATTATTTCCTGGCCTGCCCCTCGGGGAGCAGGAAGGGCCAGACAACAAGGCTGTGTGCTGCAGCCATTGGGGTCGATGAGCAAAAACTCCTGAATGCTTTGAAAGACGTTGCGGTTTCCTGCTACAAGCCTCAATTGATGAGCTCACAGATGCAGCGAGATAGGGAAAGAGAGTGTGTGTGTGTGTGTGTGTGTGTGTGTGTGTGTGTGTGTGTGTGTGTGTGTGTGTGTGTGCGCGCGCGTGTGTATGCGTGTGTGTTTGTGCATGCATGTGTGTGTGCGTGTGTGAGAGTGTGTGTGTGTGCGGGTGTGAGAGTGTGTGTGTGTGCGTGTGTGAGAGTGTGTGTGTGTGCGGGTGTGAGAGTGTGCCTGTGTGTGTGTGCGTGCATGTGTGTGTGTGTGCGTGTCTGTGCGTGTGTGTGCATGTGTGTAAGAGTGTGCGTGTGCGTGAGAGAGCAGTGACAAAAGGGAGGCAAAGTGTTTGGTAGAGATCACACATAGATGGTGTGACATACTTCTACTACTTTTTGCATGAAGGAAATCCACCTTCCAACGGAGATCTGAGTGAAAGTCTCTTTTTTGTTGCTTCATTATTTATTTTGAAATTCCCAACGTCATCCGAAGAAAAAGCTGTGCTTCAAAGTCACCTAACCCCGAACCTTGTTTTGTGTTTCACCCAAATCCTATTGAAACATTAGAATGTTTTGTGAACTCAAGTTACAAACGGGGCGGCACGGTGGTGCAGTGGTTAGCACTGTCGCCTCACAGCAAGAGGGTTCTGGGTTCGAATCCACCTGGGACCCGGGACCTTTCTGTGTGGAGTTTGCATGTTCTCCCCGTGCTTGCGTGGGATCTCTCCGGGTACTCCGGCTTCCTCCCACAGACCAAAAACATGCAGGTTGGGGATTAGGTTAATTGGTGTCTCTAAATTGACCATAGGTGTGATTGTGAGTGTCAATGGTTGTTTGTCTATGTATGTTAGCCCTGTGATAGGCTGGCGACCTGTCCAGGGTGTACCCCGCCTCTCGCCCGTTGCAGCTGGGATTGGCTCCAGCCCCCCCGCGACCCTCGTAGAGGATAAGCGGTCACGATAATGGATGGATGGATGGAAGTTACAAACGTATTATCTGTTACGTTCTCACTGAACAGAAACTCTGTGTGGTTAGCACCACCAGTGATTAGAATTCATGTGCATATCTCATTTTTGGATAAAAATGTCTTAGGCTAATTTAAAATGGCCCTGATTCTGTTTCCAACTGCATAAATGGTGCTTCTTATTGCATTCATTTTTCATTGTGTTTGTAGTGGAAGTGAGAACTAATCTCTAACTAATGTTTAAAACTGTTCATAACCTACAATTATCACTTTTCGGGACAAAAGTAATATGTGTGTGTTTGTGTGTGTGTGTGTGTGTGTTCTGTGGTCCCCCACCCACTCATTAACAGTTTGCCTGCATTGCAGCTCATGGCTAACACTGAATATTTGCTAACATTGAAGCTCATCTCGTTGCTGTTTCCTGGACCGTGTTGTGAGCTGTGTCCATCTCTGCAGTGAGACGTTTCATCCTCTTAATCGAAGCAACACATCAAGGGAATCAAAATGTGCCCAAAGAACCACATCGCACACATCCACACTGCAGCTGGAGCCAGACGCTTTCACGGACAGATAGTCCAGACTCAGTCGCCTGTAACTCCTATCCTGCCAAAGACACTCACACCCTTTACATCAGGGGTCATGGATCGTAACGTGTATCTCACACGACTCCATGGCCAGCGACGTGACGTAGGGGCCCGGTACGTCCTCAGCCTTCCCCCTTTCTGCAGCTTCCCTGGCCGCCTGCCGTCCAGCTGCCGTGGTAACAAGGGCTGCAGAGGCCGTCCATTCTTGCTCGGGGAAGCTTTTTAAAAAAAACACAGCTTTATGGACTCTCTTTCACTAGCTTCTCCTGGTTTCTGTCTTTTATCGCTGTTTTTTTTTACGGATGGTTGTTTTACCTCGGTGCCGTTGTTTTTACTATTGATGTTTTGACGGGTTTTGATTTTCGGCACTTTGTAAGCCTTTTTCAAAAAAGCTGCCATAAATAAAACTTTACCGACTGGCTTCCTTACCTAGCACCATCGGGGGGGGGGGGGGGGAGGGGGGGCTAGCGCTTATCGCTAGTGCCGTGCTAGTGCTCTGGGGCCGCGCGGCGCACCGCAGCTGCTGGCTGATAGCAGCTGGTCTCTGTGTTGTTTGACTTGATAAGGAGGCCCTGCCACCCCTCCCTGAGCAGGCCTTGTGTTAGAGGACAGAGGGGACTAGAGGGCAAGGACCCAGCGTGGGCTCCTGCTCTGTTTACTGACCAGACCAAGAAAAGGGCAGCGGAACACAAAGCTGAGGGAGCATTGACCTCGGAGCACTTTCAGGGGTGTGTGTGTGTGTGTGTGTGTGTATGTGTGTGTGTGTGTGTGTGTGTGTGTGTGTGTGTGTGTGTGTGTGTGTGTGTGTGTGTGTGTGTGTGTGTTTTTGTGTGTATGATTGGGAGGTTGCGTGCGTGCATGTGTGTGTGTGTGTGTGCATTGTATATCTGGGTACCTGCGTCCTTGTATCCGTGTGCAAATGTGTGTGTGTGTGTGTGTGTCGGCAAGTGTGTCTCGGTACCTGCGTGCGTGTGTGTGTGTGTGTGTGTGTGTGTCTGTGTTGCAGTGAATGTGTGTGTTCATGATTGTTTGTTCTGAATGTGCAATGAGATGGCTTACGGCCACACAGGGTTAAGCCTCGGCCATTCGGAGCCCAACCACGAAGCCGGGCTGACCTGCCTGTCGCTCAGACTGCAGAGCCCGGCCTGCAGGAATGAGTGAGTTTGACAGGAGGAGTTACAGCTCTCTGCTGCACCAGATAAGCCTGCAGCAGACTTTCCATGCTGGCCTATGACCCAGTCCCCCCACCCCCCTCCTTCCTGCAAACATACACACAAACACTCACACACACAAACACACACACACACACACACATACACACACACACACACACACACACACACAGATTATGTACGTGTTTATACACAAACACAGACACAAACACATACACATACCGGCACAGACACACACACACACACACACACACACACACACACACACACACACACACACACACACATACACACACAGCTTATGTGTTTATACAAAAACACAGACACACGTACACATACGCATACCGGCACAGACACACACACACACACACACAGACTATGTACGTGTATATGCCAGCACAAACACAGACACACACACACACTATATATATGCGCCCTGTTTGACTGCACATAAAAGCACCATGTGTCCATTCTCGAGGGTATGTTACATACAGTATGTTGATGTAAGGTCCCCTACAGTCACACTTTAATTAAAACATGGCCGCCACTCTTTCAACTTGAGAGGGACCCTGGCTGTGCAAATGTGATCTTTGCTCCTGGCACTTTGTCAAATGTTGTCAACCTGAACTTCAAACAGCTAGAAGGTCTCCTGTCACCACCAGTTCTCACATAGATAGGGTTACCCGGAGCATGCCTGGTGCCTGGTGAGTTTGTGTGCGTGTGTTTGTGTATTTCATGCTGTGTGTGTTGGTGGGTTTCACAAGGTATAGAGTATAGAGTATAGGTATAGGTATAAAGGTATAGAGTCAGAGGTAGATGTGTGTGGATTTTTCCAACTACATAACCTAGGGGTCCAGGGTCAATTTATTCCCAAACCTAGTGCTTGTGCGGTTTGTGTCTCCCTGCCCCTTTGCTGCCTGCACTGCGCATTTATCAATCGTGTTAGTTCAACATCTACACGCTCTACCGGAACCAGATTCAGAATTCAGAAAGAGCTTCATCGCCAGGAATGTCAGCACATACAATGAATAGTGTTCTGATATTTCTGATGAAATAGTGAGGTAGAATGAACCCATTCCTTCCGTGTTATCAGGGCTGGTGCTGTGGTCAGTGATGACCACTGATACCCCACAGTGTTACCTCACTCTGTGTCGTGTTGGCGTCTCTTTCCTATGTTAAGCTGAGTCTAATGCTGAGGCTCCTGTGGGTGATTTGGTTTCCAAACACGTGCAATGTCACCAACAGTACAGTCACTGACATGTGTGTAAAGGAATGTGAAAGACGTGCTTATTAACAAACACGTATCACAAACACGCAGCACACAGTGGAAAGGAACGGCTCACAGTGGAAGAGGAACATTGCCGACAGCTATGAAAGAGAGAAATAACGCCAATGAACCGTTCCTTAATAAATAAAAAGTTAAATAAAAACCAACCCGTCAAATGGTTTATTTATTTCGGAAGCTAATAAATGGCTTCATAACAATAAACACATTGCTCACATCATTACTTGCCAGCGTTCGGTGTCGGAGGGAGAGAAAAAAAAAAAGCTGTCAAACCAACGCCGGGCTCCTAACAAACATAAAACTGTCAAATACACAAAACAAACAGTGGGTACTGCTGGTGACCACTATCTGCAGAATGGCGGGTTTACCTGCATCGCCACTGTAATACAGAAACAATGGGGCACCAATCAGAAGTATTTCAGGAATGTACCCGTACAATAGCTAACCACCAAAACACAGCCAAACGCTCACCTGGTCACGCGTGTGTGCGCTCATGAAGGCCCAGAGGAGAGGAATTAGGCTTTCGGTAAGCAAAGAGAGAGAGAGCTCTCCAACCCTCGGCCTTTGTAAAGGGGCATTCAGCGGACGCTTTCGCCCAAAGCGACTTACAATCAGTCATTTTTTGAGGGTTCGACATGTGGACAGTTGGAGGAGGAGGGGGGATCGAACCGCCGACCCTACGGTTGGTGGACGACCCGCTCTGGCAACCCGCTCTACCCACTGAGACAGACAGACAGACAGACATACTTTATTGATCCCTGAGGGAAATTGCCTAAAGAGCTAATGTGACTGGAGTTGACCCATGTGTGGCAACACTTTGGGGCTGCATTGACATTTGCTTCACCCATAGCTGCTGGCTGTGTTGTTGTTGTGCACCTGTGATGCATCCAGGAGGCCTCTGCATGAAACACGCTCATACATCTGTGTGGAAGTGTGAAAACTAAAGGGAATTCCTGTATTACAATTTTTTTTTTTTAATGGTTGTCGTTATTTTATCGGTTTAAATGAATCTGATCTGCGCCACGAATGAGGAGAGTACTAAAAACACGAAAGCAGCTTCTCTTGGGTATGATTGAAAAAACATCACTTGCCATTGATAATGATCATCTATTGCACCAGAAAACGCGTTCTGCTGAGGAAAATCAAAAGCACTCAATCAGTAGCTGGAGGAACTGTAACATCTCAGAGAGAACGTCAAAAGTGCATGCAAAATTCAACTTGCGCTCCAAAACAATGGCGTGCAGAAGTGAGTCGCAGGGGTTGCCTACAGCGGAGGAAGTCCTCAGATGTTTCCTGGAGGATTCCGCAGCGGCTCGTTCCGTCATGGAGGTGCAGCCCCAACTTGAGAAAGAGTCCAGACTGCAAATTAGTTCCGTTCGACGCAGGCGATGTCAGGCGGCAGAAGTGCTCAGAGGGCACACAATCTATTTATATTATTCTCATCATCAACTCGACTTTTTTGTACCAAAGACTTTCAGCCGTATCACATCCTTTTGTGTCGGCGTTAATTAATGTGTTAGCGTCGAGGCGTTGTCATCGCACCGAATCTGTGGCGCGTGTGAACGAAGGCCTGACCTCCCAGGACACGTTATGGGCTGTCCTGTGACCGCCGGCTGGTCCCGGGGTTCTGACGCATTAACAGAACCAAAACCGGGTCCCAAGCACCGGAGCTGGCTGTCAGATCTGTGTGATCGGCTCTGCGTCATTTCCAAAAGTGTACCTTTAATTAGTGCTGAGCTTGAGCGCTCCTCTCTCTCTCTCTCTCTCTCTCGTCTCTCTCTCTCTCTCTCTCTCTCTCTCTCTCTCTCTCTCTCTCTCTCTCTCTCTCTCTCTCTCTCTCTCTCTCTCTCCGCGGCGCTAACGAGTGACTGGTTGAAGATAAGCTTCAGAGAGGACCGGGGCGCGCGGAGAAGCCGGCGTTGGGGAAGAGGCAGCTCGGAGCCCGGGGTAATGGGGGAGCGCGGTTCCCTCCTTGCTCATATCCAGACTCCCCGGCCATTAGCGCACAAGCTTTGTTCTGGCTCTCGTCATCTCAGTAATGAATCATTAGTGCTGCGTCTAAATCGCCTGTCTGGACCGCCCCTGGACCGCCCCAGCCGCTGCGGAATGTCTTGCCTCCCGTCGCCCTCGCTCTGCTGCATGCCGGTGTCCTCAAATCCCATTAGAGCCCCCCCTTCTCTCTCGTAAAACTCTCGCTTCCCCCCGTTCCCCACGACTACCGTTTTGGTGGTCATCACCTGTTAAACTGAATTTGCAGCCGTCTTGTGTTTACGGTTATTGCCTCGACACGAGCTGGAAGTGCTCCTCTGTTCCATTATTGTTATAAATACATGAAAAGAGTATCGACGGCTGTGTCTTTCAAAGTCTGCTTCCATTCCTGCGGGGGCGCGGCGAATGCTCACGTAGTTCGTATCCACGAGGCAGGATTTCAAATATTAATAAAAACGCACGCACGCACGCCAGAAGCGCCGAGCAGCGAGAACGCTCGGGCGTGAGACGTCACACACCCTTCAAGCCTCAAGGTGCACACGGCCTCCCTCCAGTGAACCTGCCGGGGCCTTCCGACCCAATCATGAAGCGCCAAGGTCGTGTGTATCGACCCGCCGCGCTCAATACAAACGACCGACCTCGCTCACGCTCGCGCCGTCGTCGTCTGGCTGCCTGGAATCGTAGCATCCAGGCAGGCTGCTGCTGCTCTCGGGTGCCGGCTGTCTTCTCCCCTCAGAGAGACCCCCGCTCCATCCCCCCTCCAGAGTGGGGGGGGGGGGGGGGTCCTCTCCCAGGCCCTGCCCCAGATTCTGATGGTTCTCTCCTGGGCTTCCATCGAGTCAGGAGCACTGGAGACAAGAGACTGGCAGCGTCACGCAGGGTGTGTTGCTGCTCTGAGGACCTGCAGCAACATCCCCCCCCCCCCCGCGCCCGCCAGCCAGCCTGGAAATATGTATGAGGATTGATGGGGGGGGATGTGTAGATGGATGTGCAAAACAGACACACACACGCTTCCTCAGATAGGAGGGGGATGTGTATGTCTGTGTTCTGAATTATGCCAGAATCCTCGAAAATTATACTTTTCTTGGATTCTTTTGGAACATAGCACAGATGCTTCCACCCCCCACTCCCCCCCCCTCACTAACACACACACACACAAACACCGTTTCCATAGAGACCACACTCCCCTGTGCTCACCTGAATGCCTGAATGGCATAACAGCAGAAGGTCGCCCCAATGTCTCCATCCCCCCCAATGCTCCCAATGCCCCCCCCCCCCCAGTGCCTCCTGCCCAGGTCCAGTCCCAATGGTTTTGTCAAACAACGCGCAACTATTTGTGCTCAGCCAATCAGCCTCTTGTAGGCTTGTGCTTTGTCGCAAGCATTTGGCTTCTGCCTCTGAAGTCTCCTCAAAGTCTATGGATTCTGCTTGAAGCTGTGTTGAAAAAAAAACCCTCCAGAAACAGCAGCTCAAAAATCCACAACAGTGAACGTCTCCCACCACCGGCAGGATGGCCATCTGCTCTGTGATTGGTTCAGGTGGAAGCCGCCAGACCAGATCTGGATACATCTCAGATGGAAGAAACTTCAGACTAAATTACGAAGAGGGAACGGAATACAAATTCTGAATGATTCTCAGACGATGCAATGCTGCGGGGAATCTATGTTTCGTCTACTACTAAACCAATAGTATGATTGGTTTTAATCAGAAAACATTTTTCACTGATGTATTGCAGTGGGGGGTCTGATCGAGGCATGGGGCTGAAAGGGGCTGAGGAACAGAGACAGAGCAGGTTGTGAAGCATCAGCACACAGCGGGCTGCCGTGCTTCCCGTGTGGAATTCCCCTGTTCTCTTCCCAGGGGAAATTCCGCCTCTCCAGCGGTGTCTACGTAGGACGGGGCTGTGGATGCTGCCCCTCAGCAGCCTGTTACGGGGGAACACAGGATATGCGTACGGGCCGGCCAGAGAGTGCTGAATCGTAAGCTAGACGCTGACACTTGATGATACTTGTTTTACTGTGAGGTGTGATGGACCCTTATATACCAACACTGATTATACACCAACTCGTGATTCATGAAGCCTGAAGTTCTCCTCCTGACTCCTCCTCACTGGGACATGAAGACATGGCGGGCCTGTGTTTATGGGGTTAAGACAACGTGTGCGGAGGCAGCGGCCCAACGTCAGCAACGTGGAAGAAGTTTGGGTCGTGATCGTTTTTTTAACATGGAAATATGGGTACAAAAGTGTTGAGAACCACTGGTCTACTCTGTTCATATTCTGAGTTGTAGACAGTTTGACTTATTTCCTGCTGAAATCCAACCCTGGTTTTTCTTTTGTTGAAAGCCATTGAGGCACAGAGACGTTCAATTCAAGCTAACAAAGACACACACACACACGCACACACACCATGCTTATCTCCATGTCCCTATGAACACTTATCCTGAACACATACCATACCATACTCTGTCCACCTTGGCCTTGTATCTCTCTCTCTCTCTCTCTCTCTCTCTCTCTCTCTCTCTCTCTCTCTCTCTCTCTCTCTCTCTCTCCCACTCTCTATCACTCTCTCTGTACATCCCACCCTTTCCTCCTATCTTCATCACCCTCTCTGTCTCTTTACTCTGTCTCCCTCCCTCCATCTTTTTCTCGCTTTCTCTCCCTCCCTCCTACTCTCCCTCCCTCCTTCTCTCCCCCCCTCCTTCTCTCCCTCCCTCCTTCTCTCCCCCCCCTCCCCCGCCCGGCTCTCCTCTCTGACTGATGGTACATGACAGGCCACAGAGTGACGGCAGCAGGGTGAAACCAGGGTCATAAATATTAATATAAGCCATGTCGCCTGCTCGCAGCCGCTGCCGGGACGGTTAGCATGATAAATATCAGCAGCGTGCCGCACGGTTAGCCCGCGCGGCCCGCCTCGACACGCACACACACATACACACACATACACACACACACACACAGCCACGGCCAGGCAGAGATGTCTGTATCTGCTGGAGGAAAACCATTCTCTGGGATCTGGTGTCTCCACACTGCAGGCGCCAAGGTCCACGTTAAGTGTGTGCGTGTGTGTGTGTGTGTGTGTGTGTGTGTGTACATGCGTGTGTGTGTGTGTGTCTGTGTGCGTGCATGTGTGTGTGTCTGTGTCTGTGTCTTTGTGTATGGGTGTGTGTGTGTCTTGTGTGTGTGTGTGTGTTTGTCTGTGTGTGTGTGTGTGTGTGTGTGTATGTGTGTGTGTGCGTGCGTGTGTGTGTGTGTGTGTGTGCGTGCGTGTGTGTGTGTGTGTGTGTGTGTGTGTGTGTGTGTGTGTGCATTAGTGTGTGAGAGAGAGAGTTTTGAGTGTGTTGAGGCAGGCGAGCCAACACGTAGGGTAAAGATTCTGCTCATTATGCCCAGACACGAGGCTTCAGCCTTGGCAGCAAGTGCTCTGGATCAGGATGAAAACAAGTGTTTGTGTGTGTGTGTGTGTGTGTGTGTGTGTGTACCAAGTATATAAGCCCATCCTGCCCTCTGGTGGTCTCTCTCTCTCTCTCTCTCTCTCTCTCTCTCTCTCTCCTCTTTATTTAGTTGTCAAATCTGTAAACGTGTGTTGCTGTGCCCCGATGTGGCCTCCTGTCTGTCATTAAATGTGTTAGAGAGAAGGAGGGGGTGGGGGGGTCTTTACATTTCCTTCCTACAGTCGGCATTCTCACAATAAAAGACCCTCAGTCAGTTCCATGGCGGTGAGCTTGGTGGTCTGCTTGTGTCCCCCCCGTGGTTCACCGTGGGTCGAACGTGTTCACACAAGAGTCGCTTGTTAGCTGCTGAGCAAAGAAGGAGTCTGACTCTGTTTATGAGGAAGGGAATAATGGAAGCAGCCCATGAAACACACCATAACGCAATACATGTGTGATGACACCCAGAAGAGAAGGCCGCTACATTTCCTGGCTCTTCCTATTCAATGGCGAACTGATGTTGAAAGGCGAGTGTGCTGTAGTGTATCCATGCTATACAATATGGCCGCTGTGTGGTTTGTGTGGGTGATGTTTCTGCGTGTGCGTGAGGATGGTGAATGCGAAGCGTGTCCAGGATGATTTGCTCTGAGTGTTTGAGTGGTGTGTTTAAACGCCCGTAAAGGGTTATGGCGAGTGCGGTGAAAACGGCCATACAGAAACGCAGTATTAAGTCGCAATTAACACACGCGCTCTATAAAAAAAATGTCCCCTCCGTTTAACGGTGACCCTTCAAGCTCGGCTACCTCTCTACTAGAGGGTTGTGGGTTCGCGTGCGTGTTGTGAAACCCTCAGCCAGCCAAACAGAACACGGGGGTCCCTCACGTCATTGGCCTCTCTGGTCCCATTCAGATATTAGGACATATTTTTCAGAAAGCGCATATGAAGCTGTGCATTTCTTGTATTCCAGCATATATCTGTGGCCTTCCTTTTCAATTCCATACATCACAGAACTCCTACCAGAGATATGGTACTTTAATCGCTCTTTGTAACTTGGCACTTAGTCAGAGATTTTGTATACTAGCAATGGTTGACCTAGCATTTGAAATGCTTGAAACTTAAATGTACTCTTTGTAAGTCGCTTTGGATAAAAGCGTCTGCTCAATGCCCATAGATGTAAATGTAGATATTGCGGAAGCCAAAGTTGAAATGTCCCTTTCCATTATGTAAGATAAGAGTCTCGCTTCACATGTGTGGAGGATGGAGACGTTGGACCCTGTCTGTTAGGCTCTGCGTACCGAGAACACCATGATGGGCCACGGGCGTCGAGCCTTCAACCTTTCTGTGGGTTTATCACAGTCTGCATGTTTTGTTTTTTTTTTCCACGACACACGGCTGAAGGGGTGCTTCACGGATCATCTGCGTGATCTGAACCCCTCTGGTCTCCAAGCCTCTCTTGTGATAAGAGGAGACCACCTGAATGCCAACGAGAACCGTGCTGGCTTTATTTAGAAAACATCGAAGTCCTAGAAGTGTGTTTTTGTATGTATGTGTGTGTGTGTGTGTGTATGTGTTTGTCTGTGCGTGTGTGTGCGTGCGTGTGTGTGTGTGTGTGTGTGTATGTGTTTGTCTGTGCGCGTGTGTGCGTGTGTGTGCGTGCGTGTGTGTGCGTGCGTGTGTGTGTGTGTGTGTGTGTGTGTGTGTGTTCTCAGTGGAATGTGGAGCTGAGCAGATGACATGCGTGTGAAGATGTTGACACATAGGTAAGAAATCAAAGATACAGCGGCAGCACTGTGAGTCACATTGAGTCTTGTGATGTCCTCCTCACACCTGTCTGCAGCTGTCCTTTTTCAGCGCGCGTCTTGTGCAGATCTCTCCCTCTTGCTCTCGCTCACCCTCTCTCCATCTCTCCCTCCCTGGCTCTTCCTATCTCTCTCTCTCTCTCTCCCTTAAATTTTGTACTGGCATGGAAAGCATACATTTACATTGCGTGAGACACAAAAGTAAGTACGTCACCGAGACTTTAATGCAGAGAAAGGAGCTTGCATTGTAATTCTCTCTCTCTCTCTCTCTCTCTCTCTCTCTCTCTCTCTCTCTCTCTCTCTCTCTCTCTCTCTCTCTCTCTCTCTCTCTCTCTCTCTCTCTCTCTCTCTCTCTCTCTCTCTCACTCTCTCTCTCTCTCTCTCTCTCTCTCTCTCTCTATATATATATATATATATATATATATATATATATATATATAATGTAGGTGCAGTAGTTCATACAGGCTGAATGTAATCACACAAGGCTGGTGGAGCAAGAGAAACCAATAGATGGAGAGAGAGAGAGAGAGGAGAGAGAGAGAGAGAGTCTGAGCAAGATGAGATAGAGAGATAGAGAGAGGGATGCTGCTGACTACATAATCTCCACCCTGGTGGAGGTGCATCGTCCTGGCACTGTGATGAACCTGAGCCTGAGGACGTTGAGGAGGTGAAGGAGGAGGCATGAGGTGGAGAAGAGGAGACGAAATGGGTCAGGACAGGATGGAGGAGGTGGAGAGCACAGGGAATGAAAGGTGAAGGCCCGGACATAGCAGGGAGACGACAGAGGAGCTTGCTGACAGAGGGCGGAGAGAGGGGGTGATGACAGGAGGAGCTAATGGAGAGAGAGGGAGAGAGTGTGTGCATGTGTGTGTGTGTGTGTGTGCATGTATGTGTGTGTATGAGCGTGTGTGCGTTGAACGGGAACTCTGATGTAATCACGGGGCCTGGGTTGTGCGGTGCGCTTAATTCATCCTCCTACGTCTCTAAAGATGGAAGGTTCTTGAGCACTGAGCCAGATATTAGTCACCAGCACACCTGCATTCACAAAGTGTGAAAGCTGCACAATGTGGGCCTGTATGCATCTAGATCTAGATCATAGATGTTACAATGTTAGGATTATGGTGCTTGCTAGGATTATGGTTTCCTTGTTAGGGTTTCTTATGGCTAGGATTAGGGTTTCTTAAAGATAGGGTTAGGATTGGGGGTTTGTATGGTGAGGGTTATAGAGTTGGGGGCTTCTTATGGCTACGGTTTTGGTTTCCAATAGGGTTGGGATTTGCGATTAGGGTTAGGGGTTCATGTTAGGGTTTCATGTTAGGGTTAGGGGTTCATGTTAGGGTTTCATGTTAGGGTTAGGGGTTCATGATAGGGTTTCATGTTAGGGTTAGGGGTTCATGTCAGGGTTTCATGTTTAGGGTTAGGGGTTCATGTTAGGGTTAGGGCTTCATGTAGGGTTGGGGGGTTCATGTTAGGGTTTCATGTTAAGGTTAGGGGTTCATGTTAGGGTTAGGGGTTCATGTAGGGTTGGGGGTTCGTGTAGGGTTAGGGGTTCATCTTAGGGTCAGGGTTTTACGGTTTACTGTCACGGATTGGTTTTTGATTCAGGTTTTAGTGTCAGGGTGTGGTGTTGTGGGGTCAGGATCTCTGCATCTGGGGGGGTCCTGTGCCACTCATTGTCGACGCCCGGTACTGTTCTGGACTCCGCTTTAACACGTGCACGTAGCGGGCGTCTGGAGACCGGGTCGCCCTGAGACCCGCCGGAGCAGCGAGCCGTGGCGGCGCCAGGGCCCGCTCACCCCGCTGCTTCTGTTATGTAGTAATTATGGAAGTGGATTCTCTTTGTTCTCGTCTTCGCCCGGTGAGACGCCAGAGTTGATGAGTCGACGGCGCACAGGAGTGCCGCCGATCTGGGATGACAAGGGAGGGGCGGGGCGGGGCCTCGCGCTATTGGCCGGGCCGGGCTCTCTGGCTCAAGCGGCTCACGTTAATTAGAGGGCTGGTGGTGCGCGCACATACACACAGACACACACACACACTACAGTAGAGATGCGCGGTTGGCGTTTGCAGCCGTGTACTCCAATCAAATTAAAAACATATGCACATTGTTAAATAGCGTTACCTATATCCTTTCAAGAACAGGCAATAACTTTCTAGCCTCGCGTCAGCAGCGCCTTGCATCGCCTACAGACCTAAAATGGCGGCTGGCGGATGGCGGGCGGGTTCAGTTTTGAAAATTGGTCAAAAAACGGTTGATGCAGATGGATGGCGGACGGATGATGCCGTTTTGAGCTGCGGTTGAGGATGAAATAATAGCCCTTCCGCGCATCTCTAACACACACACACACACACACACACACACAACACACACACACACAGATTAGTTAGTTGTTGTTTGTAGTGTGTGTGAGGCAGGCCCCCAGCCCGCTGTGACAGCTAACCCCTGCCTTGTCGAAGCTCAGACCCGTAGATATCTGGCTTGGTTAACCACTGTTGTTGACCAGTTAATAATATCCTCTGTTTGTTTGCTCACCTGGTGGTACCCTCTCTCTCTCTCCCCCCCCACAGCCCCTGTGACCCTGGACTACCGCCTGCGCTACTACCCCAGCATCCCCTACGCCGTCATCGGCAGCGCCATCATCTTCGTGCTGGTGGTGGCGCTGCTGGCGCTGGTGCTCCACCACCAGAGGAAGAGGAGCGTGCTGCTGCCCCGCAGCGCCCGGGCCGGCTCGCACCACCACCACCACCACCACCACCAGCCCCTGCTGCTGTCCCGCCTCGTCATTCTGGACCGCGGCCACGTGGGCCCCGCCCGGACCCCCGGCTCGCCCACCGGGGGGGCGCCCGCTACGCCCGGGCGCCGCCGTCCTCCTCCTCCTCCTCCTCCCGGGGGCCTCCGCTGCCGTCCGGGGCCCTGTACCCCCCCGGGATCGCCTCCCCCGGACGCCCCCCCGTCGTACTCCCAGGCCGTGCTGGACGTCAGGTGGGTCGCCCCCCCCCCACCACATGCACATGGGGGGTCTTGACGCGTGCTCGGCTCGGCGACGGCTTCGCATTCGTGTCGTCCGCTGCCATCGCAAACACACACAAACCTCTGCCACCAGAAGTAATCTGTCCATGAATGTAGGTGAAGGTTTCAAATCAATAGCGTGTAGGCAGTAAACTTTCACTTAAGTACACGCGCAGGTAAATGAAAGGAGAGGCAGCAGCGTGAGTGTGTTTGTAAGCAGTAAGAGAGCAGCTCTGATGTGGACCACAGAGCTCTCGCCGTGCGTGCGTGAGTGAGCCTTGACTGCCGTGCCAACAGTCTGCCGCACTTCAACGCTGCTTCCTCGATATGGATTATTGCGTTTGCACTGTGATTATGACCAAAGGTAGTGGAGTGTTTTATGTAAGCTCTTCTGTTTAAAGGTTCTTACTAATGGGCCTGGCGTTCTATAGCTAGCATGACTCCATGAGTTAGCATGACTCCATGAGTTCCTCTACTTTAAAGAGCCTGTGACGCACGCTCACACAGAAAAACATGGCCGACAGAGACCCACGAGTGAAGAAGGAAATAAGAAGTGACTAAACGGCACAAATATTGAGCAAAATAAATATTAATATGATCAACGCTATGCACCACATTTTACTTCCTGGACAGTTTTTCACCAAGAAATCAACAACAAAACTCTGCAGCAAAATATTTTCCGCATTTACATGGGGGTTTTTTTTGGAACACATCTTCTAAAATATGTTAATTCAAAACTGCAGGGAAACACTGGTTTGTAGCAGATTGTGTGATACCAGAGCGGAGCAGTGAAAGCACCCTGTTTGCGAGGGGGAGGTTCTTTCGGCGAGGACTCGTTTCTCCGCCCGTGTTCAACCTGTGAGCCCGCCGTGAATCCCCCTGTCTGCTCTTCCGCCCCCCCCCCTGCAGCCGGCCGCCATGGTTCGACCTGCCACCGCCCCCGTACCTGGAGGGGGGAGAGCTGCCGTCGGAGGGGGAGCTGCCTCGGTACCAGGACCACCTCCAGCCCCTGCGTCCCCCCCCGCCGCGCCCCTGTCTGCGCCCCCCCACGCCAAGGACCCTCCCCCCCCGGGCCTCCCCTCGCCGAGGGCTCCCCGGGAGGGCCGCGCAGGTTGTAGCTGCCGCCCCTCCCCCCCCTGCTGAGCGCCGCTCTCCATCTGGATACTGCGGGAGGGGAAAGAGACGCGTGAAGACCCCCGCCGCCGTTTGGAGGAGCACAGCGATGTCCTGCTGTGTGCTAGAGGGGATGGGGGCGGGGCGTCCCGGTCGTCCAATCGGGACGCAGGGACCGAAAAATGTTGCCCTCCAGTTTTGCCAACCTTCAACCTTTTTGTGACTGGGGAGCAGGGTTGAAGTAATGGCCTGTGTGTTGCTGCCCTCTAGTGGCGCTTTGACTGAATGACAGCAGAGTTACACTGCGGTCTCAATCTCATGTTTTTGTTTTCTGTATATTTGTGCGACGCATACTTACCAATAAAATAATAACCAGCACTTGCATTTCCAAACCGGGATGGAGATAAAAACATGTCGCGCTGCGCCTGGTGGTGGTACAACAGTGCGTCAGCGTTTTTTTTATAATGTATGATATTAATTATCCTATTAAGTCCTATTATGTCATAACGTCAAATGTCTCAAGCGCGTTGTCACGTTGTGGACTTTCAGGTTGTTTGTTAAACATTTTGCAATGTAACATTCGACTGGTCGGTGCCACCTTTCAATTGAAGATGAAGCTACATGTTAAGCGTGTGCTATTTCACATGTTTCTCAAATGAAGAATATGCTCACTTTATTATCTCATGTCTGATGTTGGCCGCAGCTAAACAAGAGTTGTTTGGATGAACTGTTTGGTGGTACAAGAATTGTTGTGGTTTTTTTGTAGATACGGAAGGTTCTTGTGTATATGTGCGTCAGTCAACTGAAACGGTAACACTGTAGAACAGGATTAGGCCTATTAGTGCTGGATTTGACGTTTGTGTCCGCCTTACTTTATGTTGTGTCGAGCAGCTGTTGTGAAGCATTTCTCAGAAGACAATAAGGTCATGGTCTCGTCACTTCATTCGCTAATCAAAGTGCTATTATAAACTTACATGTGAGTATAGGACCAGATGTTAGAATTTTAACAAACTACTAGTGACCATGAATCCATGTTTTTGTACATTTGTGTCCAGCAGACAGTTTTAAAGTCATTCCTATGTGTCAAAGAACCCCTCCTCACCCCCCCCCCCCCCCCCCCCCCCCCCCCCCCCCCTCCCAGACATATTTGTATTCGCTGTTCTAGCATTATAGAAAACCATACGGCCATGTTGAAGAAAACAGGCTCAACTGCGGTCCATCTGTGGTGATTCAGGTGGAAGTGCTGATGGTCACAGTATCACGTCAACCACAGCTTCTCCTCCTCTACATCACAGTAACGTGCTGAGCTCGCGGTGCGTCTTCTCCTCTTAGGAAACGCAGTCAAGTGTGAGCCAGACTGACCCCCCCCCCCCCCCTCCCTCTCTCTGAGGGATTGGTGTATAAATGTCATTGTTTCTCCGTCACCTTGTTCCTGTAAGGAGAAAGGGGCAGAGGAGAACAGTTGATGTCATTTTATTTGTGCCTTTGCCAACAAATGTAATACTGGCACCAAAAAAAAGATATATTAAACCAAAGATAATCATAATTAATCGACCCTTGTTCCCAAGGTGATACGGTAACTGTCTGAAAGCTGTTGTGTTAATGCCTATTGTTGTGTTGATACAAAAAATACAATGACAGATCATTAAAATCAAGGTAATACCCGTGTAACCAGATGATTAGCCTCAGGAAAATGTGTACTCTGTTTTCCCCATGTTTTGAATGCACAGGACCACTTGTGTATGGATAAATTTATTTCGACGTTTTAACCCTGTGCATTCTGTACTTTGAAAGTAATATAAGAAGTTATTTTTGGTTCGGTATACTTCTTTCCACTATGTTTTTAAAGTTTTACAAAAATATACGTTTCTTTATAACAAAAATGTTGTCTGTAACTTTTGTAGCATCCAAATCAGTCGTCCGTCCAATTTCCAACCGGTTAACATGTCATTCTGTTTCTACGCCAGCAGGTGTCGCTCTTTCTCCATCTGTCCACTCGGTCTTGTCCTTGGGAGGCTGAGCTCACTCCTCACAGCGTGCCTCTATGTTTACAAAGCCAGAGCACAAAGACAATAAAAACATTAGGCTACACATGTGCCGTTCCAAGTGTAAGATAGCAACCATCAAATAATTAGTGCACGGGGCAAACGCACCGAGCACTGGCCCTACAGCAAAGCTGTGGAGCCAGTGCTCGGGGCGAAGCCCCGAGCACTATTGTTATACTGTGGATTTTTTCTTTTTATTATTCTTTTTATTATTATTCCTCTTCCTCGCTTTTTTGATTCGCTACTAGTCCTACAACTCGAAGAGTTGTAGGACAAATGATATATCAAAATGTGCGTCTTCATCGGGATCGGTGTGCTATTCGATTTCTTAAAATAATATAAATTTTTCATGAAGTTATTTGCAAAAAACTGTGAATATTTTCCCATAGAGAATGCATGGGAGGAGGTCAAAAAATAAATACTTTTACTACTACCTACTGCTGTCTGCTGCTCCTGCATACTTTGACCTAGAGACTCCATTTCAACTTTAAACAGTAGACACCAGTCTTGTGTATTTTAGGTATATTTCCATGTTTTGATAGGTCATATACTTTTTGATCAATCACTGTTCAATGACCATGATCATTTTTGGAAAAATGATGAGATTACAATGGGTGTGTATTGCATGCCCTTATTAGGGTTACAGTGTAGCTAGAGTGGAGAGAGCCCCACAAAAATGTAAAAAATAATGTCTTTCCACGCTGCTCCTGGCCACAGTTTACAATGTACACACGTGATTTTTTCCAACTTTGTAGACATAGGTGTTCTGTCTCTCACAATGTGTTTAAAAAATCGGAGAGATTTACAGAATTCGAATTAGCAGCTTCTACGTGCGGCCAGTCGCTGTCTTCTACTCATTGACTCCAATACAAATATTTTCAGAGAAAAGCAGAACGGACCCCTGTTTTAAACTTGCGAGTGTCTCCGAAATATTTACTCTAGAAACATTTTAGAAACACCAAATCGTTCGGGAAGTCCTAACGGCGATGATGGTCTTGCTGTTTTTCTGGTAGGAGCTACCGTTTTGTCAGAATAAGCCAAAATGTGAGACCAGTGCCGAGGCAGAAAATGGCTGTTTTCCTCTATTCCTCTCCTCCTCGTCTCTGTCGTCATCGCGCGCGTGTGTGGGTCTAACTGTCAATTTAAATAATAACATTGTATCGATCGCGCGCAGCACCTGTACACACACACACACACACACACACACACACACACACACACACACACACACACACACACACACACACACACACACACACATATACACACACACACACACACACACACACACACACACACACACACACACACACACCGCTGCTGCTGGGAGAACTGGTTGTAGACGCGATTTCCTGGCTATGATCACGCACAGAGCTCTAATACTTTTCATTGGATAATGCGATTCAGATAGGTGCAGTTCAGCCGTGTCTACCTGCTGAATGTAACCGCTGTGAAACTATCGGGAAATAACGATTCATTTCGCTGATTAACGGCTTTATCGAGACCGGCGCTCGCTCTCTGTTATTGTACGTCTCTCTACCAAAGTGCTCTATCTCTCTCCGTCTCTCTCTCGTCATCGGACACAAATCAAATTAAACGTGAATGTAAAGTAAACCTAACACTAACCCTAACCTCAACGTCTCTGTATATATTGTGCGTGCTTGCGTGTGTGGGTGCTTGCAAAACTGTCATTTTAATTCATAACATTGAGTGACACACACACACACACACACACACACACACGACCGCAGCAGTTGATTCGTTGATAAATAAACTGTGAGATAGCGAGTCTTCGTTGCCATGGTTACCATCTAGCGTCTCTCTCGTCATCGGACACAAATCAAATTAAATGTTAAATGGTTTAATGGTTTCTATTTTGTGTAAATTAGGTTAATGATTTTGTGTTTTCTTGTATTATCAGTTCAAGTTGTTGTACTTGCCTGAGGAAATCGTGGATAGTAGCGTGTTTTGTAACGTGTTGGGGGAGTGTTTCCCAGAATGCATTGCGACATTATGGCATTCTGTTTCATTACATGTTATTGCTATTAGATAGGGTTTGGAGGTGAATGTTGAGGACATGTTGGGTTCCTTACATTTCACTGTTTCATGACGTTTCATGACGTGTTTTAAACTTGCGAGTGTCTCCGAAATATTTACTCTAGAAACATTGTAGAAACACCAAATCGTTCGGGAAGTCCCAACGGCGATGATGGTCTTGCTGTTTTTCTGGTAGGAGCTACCGTTTTGTCAGAATAAGCCCAAATGTGAGACCAGTGCCGAGGCCGAAAATGGCTCTTTTCCTCTTCTCCTCTACTCCTCGTCTCTGTCGTCATCGCGCGCGCGTGTGTGTGGGGTGTAACTGTCAATTTAAATAATAACATTGTATCGATCGCGCGCAGCACCTGTACTCACACACACACACACACACACACACACACACACACACACACACACACACACACACACAAACAGCGCTGCCCGGCTATACGTAAGGGATAATGCCCGACGAGGTGTCCATTAAAGAGCGGCTTGCAGGTTAGAGACTCCAGTGGATCAATATGTAGGAAAATAATTTAGGCAATAGATTTTCATAATAATATACTCATATATACACTACATTGACTTCTGGAGTCATTTTTGTGAATTAATTTTACTTCCGCAACTAAAAAAGCCAAACCGGACGTGACGTAGAAAAAGGGAGTCCGGTCTAGTAGTCCGGTCAGACTGTACACAAGAAATGGATGGATCTCAAGCCAGTTTTGACACTGAAGAGGTTGTAAATGTTTATTCACAGGCATATGGTGGACCACAGCCTTATAATTATGAGCCTGCTAGGCGTCCAAGAGACCAGGAACAGACCAGGGTTAGAAGGAATAACGGTCAGAGGAGAGAAATTGAGTTATGTTGTGAGGAGAATCGGTCGAGAACTGGGCAGGTGTCGTGAGTAACCGGCGTTGGCTAACGATGTCCGCTACGTTCACATCACAGCGTTGTAAAGTTTGCTGTCGTGTATCAGGCTATAAGAAAAGTAGTATTAACACAGGCATGAGTAATTATACTTACCCAGAACAGAAACCAGCGTGCACGTATCAGTCATATCTCGACTCGCACTGTGTAACGTTAATATAACTACAACTACGTTATACAACGCTCTACCGTTAACGATGGAGGGAGGGACGGAGGACCATATCCAATTTTAAATAGAATAGTGAACAGTACAACTAAGTATGAATATGGAGATAAATAGCAAATTTGAGATATTAAAACAATCTCAATCTTATTTTCTCTATTACAAGTTGCCCATATTTAGAACCTCACTACTTATATCACTTTTCAAAATTAATATGACTACAAATATTGATATTATGTCCCTATCCCCAGGCAATACCACTACACAGCTTACAGGCAGATTGTCCGCTGGGCCTATGGCATTCTGTGCAGACACATTAGGAAGCCCTTACCTTCATGTGTTGTGTCTGCCATCAGAAGACAGTTTCCAGAGGAAGGAGGAGTTTATGAAGGTTTTAACTGGCCTCATTTGGGTGATGATCAATAAAAAATACTCACAATCACAAAGTGTCTTACTGTATAAAACCTTTTTATTAAGTTTAGATAAAATATATGTAACAGGTCTGCATTGATAGTAAAGCCCATCAGCAACCCAATAACAAACATGTGGCAGAATCACAAGGGTGGAATGGTTCTGACGCCACTTGGGGTTAGCCCCAGGAAAATTAAATAACTATTTAAGGTCACTCAGGTTTGAAATAATCCCACGGGGCAAGAGACGGTGTACAAAAGAGGGAACACTTTATTCACACAATTAATGATTCTTTTAAAATGATGCTGAGCATGAGGAGAATAAATGAGGGGACCGGGTGGGGGCCTACCAGACGGCAGAGAGGCAAAACCAAGATGGAGGGATCCAACTAAAACACCCGCGGCACCACACTCACACTGTAAAGGAAATGGTGAAAAGGGGAACACCAACACCATGGAAGAACTGCCGCCGACAGCCTACAGTACCTGTACAACAGAAACAAAGGTTAAACACAGTGCAAAAATAATATAACAGCAGGCATAATGCCAAGTTTCAAGCTAACGGCCAGTGTTAAAACGTGAATGTCGTGCAAGATACAAGCCAACTGCCTCATCCTTGGTGATGTTCTGGCAGGATCTGGAAAGTGGTGCAGGTGTAGTTGAATTCAAGGCAGCACTGCTCTCTCGTAGAGCCTGTGGTGACCTGGAGTATCCCACTCTCAGAGACTCCATGAGGGCTGATGCATATGCTGGAGGAATGAAACAAATATTTAGATCACATTCAGTGACATTATAGTTGACTCATGGACTGACTCGCATAATAAATCATATTTAGGGACTGACTGAAACTGCTAACCGTATGATGGCTTCTCCTTGATAGGACGGACTACCCAGCCACCTTTGCAGAACCTTGGGTAGCGAACCGCATAGCGTACCTCACCATCACTGGTTCGAGCAACTTCTCTGCTGCCATTAGCATTGAAATGCAGGGCTGCCAAGAGAAGTCTGTAGAAAACATAGAATGTGTAGTTCAAAAGTAATGGCCATAATAATAATAATACATTTTATTTAGAAGCGCCTTTCAGGTCACTTAAGGACACTTTACAATTTAAACAAGAGCAAGCAAATAACAAAACCATTAAAAGTGCAAGTAAAAACAACATGACAGCTACAATGAGAAAGCTGTCCTGAAAAGGTGGGTTTTGAGAGAGGATTTGAACTGAGGGAGGGAGTCAATATTTCGGATGTCAGATGGGAGTGAGTTCCAGAGTTTGGGGGCAGAGCGGCTAAAAGCTCTGCTCCCCATGGTGGTGAGCCGGAAAGAGGGGACAGTGAGGTGGATGGAAGAGGAGGATTTACCTGCTGTACATCCCAAGGAAGGAAAAGCCTGTGTGCTTTGGTGCAAAGTGCAGGATGAGTGAGTGAAATGCCTCTAGTGAAAAGGTCTGATGCTGTGGGGACAACTGCCGGACATCCTTCACCAGTGCTGTCCTAGTGGCTACACTCTCCAGTTTAACTGCTACAGTTGATCCTGTAAACATATTTTGTTTAGATGTTACTAGAACTGACTATACATGCATTCATTACATACAATGATAAGGCATGATTGTATAACCACTATCAGGTGTGATTTTTTTAACACCTTGTTCACATATTTTATATCTGGCTGAAACACCAGATATAAAATATGATGATTAATGTACAATGAAGCTGGAGAATTTCGATGTGTTGAATCTCCTGTATAAAATAACAACACAATCAATTCTTAGCACGCTGAATTATATATTGATAGAACCAAAATAAACCAAGCAGCAACCAGCACACAGAAGAGTGAAGTATTTTCAGCCACATACTGTACACAGTATTGTGTTCCTTTTTGTTGTATTGTTGTACCTGGTTCCAGCCACTCTTTGTTCCTTTCTTCTCCCTCCAGAGGTGGATGGGCACAGCAGGGAAAAGCAGGAGTGTCATGTTCATGAATGTCCTGAACATGGTTAACCATGCTCTGCCACTTGGCCTCCATCACGTCTGGATCTCCATCTGGAGTGGAGGCTGCAGTCCAGTAGAGATGGTTGATAACTGCTGGCCTCCACAGCTTCAGGTCCTCACACTGTCTCTCCTTTGCAGCAGCATCCAAAGCTTTTCCTAGGCCTGTTTCAGTACAGAAACACAAAATGTTAAAGAAAATATAATTATTAACAACAACCTCAACAAAACTACCAATATCAAGATACATACTTTTACCAATATGCCAGATGTCAAAAAAATGGCTTGTTCCTTCTGGACACAACTTCTCCCGCACCCACTTGGCAACCTAAAGTGTGGGACACAATACATACGTTATAATAAGAAAATGTACTTTTAACTGTAAATATTTTCAGTGCTAATATGTTGTGTGTGCGCGTCTTTACCTGTCGATTTCTGTCAGTGATGAGGGCTGACACCTGCAGGTGTTGCTCCTTCAGGAATTTAATGGTGCGCTTCAGACCCTCTATCTCACACCAGTTGCTGCTTGGGACCTCTGAGCTCTGTAAAAAACATTCAGTCATTCACTGACTGTACATCAGACAACTTATTTGTGTGTCTTATGACGTTAACTTACCTGGACAAGTTGAAGATCTAAAACTTTGTTTATTCTGTCCTCAATAACAGAGTAAGTGCCATATTTGGCACAATGGCCAGGAGAGTCGGACCTATCAATGTCAAAAACAGTTGAGATGTTAAAGAACAAAAACTGTCACATAACTAAATTATATCTGCGCATATTGTTTTGACCTGTTTTCTATATCAATGACTACCTGCAGTCACCAGAGAGGATTAGGCCACCCTCCATCTCTTTCAGTTCTCTGATGATCCCGGCCTGCTCATTCTGCCAGGCCTGCACAATGGTGGGAATTGTGTACAGCCGTTGATGGCGGAAGAAGGTGCTGCTGCTGATGCACTGGAGCCCAAACAGCTTCAGCATCCGAATAGTCTGGGTTGCCATGCAACCTGAAAAGTGGATGGCCCCACTTAGTAGCAGGTTGCAGGCAGGCATATTTCTATGCAGCATTGCCTGGTTCTGCCAAGAACGTACATGCCCACACGTTGCACAGACCTAAGAGATGTATTAAAAATTACCATTACCAGTGAAAATTACCAGTACAACGGTTAACAGTCACAAATAAAGTATACCAGTAGAACTCATAAATATCCTCTTACCTGTTTTATTTTTACAAAAGTTCCCTCCTGTTGTTGCATGATTCCCTGGGTTTCCCCACAACAGACAGGGCAAATGTTGAACAAGGACATCAGCTGGCGTTCGCACACGATGAACTTGTCAGGAGCACTGACAAAAGAAAAACACCTATTATTTCTGACTATGACACAATGTGGTGATACACATTATGTAAAATCAAAAGAAGTCTAACCTGAGGTCAGAGTGAGATTCCTGCAGTGGCTCTTTTGACGGCTCCTCGTCAGATGCCTCACTCATGGTTTCCTCCTCTGGTCTCCATGACGTATCACCAGGTTGGTCCATGTTAACATCATCATCATCATCGCTGTGTACAGGACTGGTCAGTGGAGTTGATGTCCGTTTCTCAGATCTTTCTGTCTGAGTCCCCACACTGACCATTCTGGGCTGTACCTGGATAGCTAGGATAAAAAAGATAAAATGCCACTTTAATAGGTACACCTGTGTAATAAAATTCAATCCAATACAACAGCTCTGCCACAAAATCTACTTTTACAAAGCTTATAATGTTCAGTGTTTGTTGACATTCAGTCTAAGATGTTAATGCAATCATATTTCATTACAGAGTTCATAGTTAGCATTGTACCAGCCTGCATCATACTGAGAGTAGTTTCTAATATTTTGCCCTCCTACATTATGTAGCTAATTCTAGATATACGAGTACAGATACACTACCTGATGAACGATGTGAAGGTCTGAGGTTACACTGTGAGCCAAAGTGAAGCACAGATGGTTGCTGAGCCATAGGACAGACAGCCTCCTGCTCTGGGTCTGAATGCACTGCAGCACTGGATGTAGATGCTTGTGCTCCTTCATCACTTGCAGTATCTCCCTAATAACAAACCAATATTACACAAAATGAACATTTATAGTTTTAAAATCATAAAATAGAGCAAGTAAAAATAGATGAAAACAAACATATTATAAAATAGAGTGCAGTATAAAAGCACATTGTTATAAGTTAAAAGCTAATTTAAAAAGGTGAGTCTTGAGCATGGTCTTGAAGGTTGGGAGGTGTGTGCAGATACGGATGGGTTTGGGGAGTGAATTCCAGATCTCCCCAGGTTTGGTGCTTGGTCCCTGCAGGTGGAGAAAGGATGTTCCCTTCGGATGAGCGGAGGTCACGGGAGGGTGTGTGGTGGTGGAGCAGGTCTGTGAGGTAGGGGGGGGCAGGTTATTGAGTGCTTTGTGTGTGAGGAGGAGGATTTTGAACTCTATGCGGTGAGTGATGGGCAGCCAGTGCAGGTCACGGAGGACAGGGGTGATGTGGTCTCTGGAGCGGGTGCGGGTGAGCAGGCGTGCCGAGTTCTGGATGTATTGAGGTTTATTGAGGAGTTTGGAAGGTGAACCAGGATGCAGTTGCAATATAGTCTGGATGTGATAAAAGCATGGATGAGGGTTTCTGCAGTTTAAGAAGTAAAAACAAAGTCACCAAGCTGTAATTTGTAGGATTTCTGAAGTGAGCAAACTGATGTTATCACTTATGCCTTATCATTAGTGGTGCAACGGATCATCATCATTGATCCGTGATCCGTCTTTTTTTTGCTGATCCGAAAAATGATCCAATCCGTGACTCTGATCCGCGAACCTATCCGAACCGTGAGGTTTTTGATCCGTTGCACCCCTACGTATCATATGGTAAGGTTTTACAGAATAGTCTGCTAATGCTAACGTTAGCTAACATGAGCTACCATGCATTATTAGCTGGTTTTACACGGTTTTACGACATAGCTTTGCTACAATTAACAGGTATCACACGTTGCTTGTCATTATTTAATTAATTACGCTGACTAATTTGGAAGTTAGCAAACGTTAGAAAACTGTACTTACCTTGAACAGTTCACGTTTCCGTAGTGCTGAATCTCTGACGGATCCGTGACCACTCTCGCCGGCAGAGCCACTAGCTGCTGCTGACGACCGCGCACCAGATGAAACTGCGGTGTGCACCGAAGGCACTGCTCCAGGGGCCAGTCTCACCCGCTTCTGGCTGCGACACCCCATCCTGAGCTCCATCATATCGCCGGGACGGTAATCCTCCGGTCGAAAATGAGCGCCACAAACGACCGCGTTTTTCGTTACCGATGCAGCAGTGAAGTCCTGTCTCTTCACCCGCACAAAACGCACCCAGGCACGAAAACTGGCACCCTCCACCTTCCTGTCAGGAAAATTGTGGACTCGATGTCCTGAAGAGTTTGAATGTGTGCAACCTGCACATACACAATAATTCACCATTTTGTTTGTCGAACTCCAGACCAGCTACAGTGCGTTGTAACGTGGGTCTCTTCGCACGACTCCCTTTTTCTACGTCATATGACGCGGTGTTGAAAAAAAAGCAGTTTTTAGGAGCAGTTGCTCAAAACGGCCACTTTTTCCTCCAAATGTGTGCCCTTATGTCTTATAAGCATATTAATTCCTACATTAACTTTTCAAATGCTCATTTTCAAACAAGGTTGAATATAAATTTCTTAAAAAAATTAACCTGCAAATTGCTCTTTAACATAAATTAATGGACACCTCGAAGGGCATCATCCCGCGTATACCATGGTCACTTACGAAAAAATATGTTTTAGAGTTAAAATCGTATCTCCTGTATGCAGGCGTTGCCAAGCAACATGGTCATAGCATCCCGACCGCAGCATTTGATCAGTGATGGGCAGTGAGATGTCTGTCTTGCCGTTGATAAATAAACTGTGAAATACCATTGAGTCTCCGTTGCCATGGTTACCAACTGTCATCTGGCAATTTGACCCGAACGTCTTTCCAAGGTGTACATTAACACTTTCTAACCTACGTCCTCCAGCCAATCAGAATCGAGTATTCACCCGACCGGCGCTCGCTCTCTGTTAATGTTATTCTATGTCTCTCTACCAAAGTGCGCGCGCTCTCTCTCTCTCTCTCTCTCTCTCTCTCTCTCTCTCTCTCTCTCTCTCTCTCTCTCTCTCTCTCTCTCTCTCTCTCTCTCTCTCTCTCTCTCTCTCTCTCTCTCTCTCCATCTCTCTCTCCCTCTCGTCATTGGACACAAATCAAATACTTAGAAGTTGTTTCTATTTTGCGTAAATTAGGTTAATGCTTTTTGTTTTCTTGTATTATCAGTTCAAGTTGTTTTACTTGCTTGAGGAAATCGTAGATATTGTAACGTGTTGGGGAAGTGTTTACCAGAATGCATTGCGACATTCTGGTATTCTGTGTTATTATATGTTATTGCTATTAGATAGGGTTTCGAGGCGAATGTTCAGGACATGTTGGGTTCCTTGCATTTCACTGTTTCACTTTGTTGACTGTTGTTTTTGGGATGAGCACCATTGCTCAACTCACTTTGGCATCTTGTCATAGCCCACCACTCTGTACATGACGTAATGTATAGTCCACTTGTGACCGCGTCCCAATAAAGCGACCTGTTAAACTTGAGTTAATCTGTGCTGTGCTTGCCGTAGCTCGCCACAACATGAAAACATTGTAGAAACACCAAATCGCTCAGGATGTCCTTACAGCGATGACGGTCTTGGATATTTTTTTCTGATAGGAGCTACCGTTTTGCCGTTTTGCAAATGTGAGATCAGTGCCGAGGCAGAAATGGCTCTTTTCCTCACTCTGTCGACATCGTGCGGGCCTGCGCGTTTTCGCGGGTTTTCGCGTCCTCGGGTGACACAAGACGACTCACGGGCTGTTGTCAGGCAGACCCGTACAGATATCCCTCGTTTGATTTGACGGCGGATACAAGAGGAGTCCTATTGGTCATTTTCACTGGCGCGAATGTTCACGGGCTGTTGTCAGGCAGACCCGTACAGATATCCCTGGTTTGATTTGACGGCGGATACAAGAGGAGTCCTATTGGTAATTTTCAGTCGCCTGACGTTGGTGTTTGGCCAGGACATATAAAAGCCCCCCCCCCCATCTGCTCTTCCCCTTGATCGCATCAGAGGTAAGAAGTATACATCAGTTGTACACAATAGTGAGCTTGACTTTGTTACTCGTCGTGTTTTGGCTATAATCATCTGAAACACATTCAAATATGTACAGTTGTTGTCTTGAAGGGCAGTCATTTAAACGGCGGGAAAATGTGCCACAATAGGGAATAGGAAATGCGCAAGATGAAAATGTAATGGCGGTCTGATAATAAAGACGTGTAAATAAATATTTCCTTTGTCAAAAATTAAATCCAAAACTCATTTTAATTAATAACATTGAGTGACGTGGTCTCTACCACTGTGAAACAATTGGGAAATAACTTTTTATTTATCTATTTATCTGATTAATAACAGCTTTATCGACGTCGGCACTCGCTCTCTGTTGTCTACCAAAGCGCTCTCTCTCGTCATCGGACACAAATCAAATAATTACAGATCTTTGTGTTTCTATTTTGCTGTAAAGTAAACTAGGTTCATGAATGGTTTTATGTTTTCTTGTATTATCGGTTCAAGTTGTTATACTTGCTAGAGGAAATCGTAAATATGATTTCTACACAGATACATAATTTTCGATGTTGCGGTCAGACTGCATTTAAGGAAACAGTGATTTAAGATGGCGGTACGCGGGAAAACAGTGATTTAAGATGGTGGTACGCGGGAAAACAGTGATTAAAGATGGCGCTTTCGAATAGGGAATGTCTTAAATTAAACTGGTTCATGAATGGCTTAATGTTTTTTTTAATGCAGTGTGGTGTATTTGAAGACTGACTCATTGCTTATTTTTTCTTTTCTTTTTAAACATTTTAGACACGTTCTAGATACGTTCTTTCACAATGAATTAATTAATTAATAACTGGCCAAACAAGTATATCAGATTTAAAAATGGATCTTAGTGTTGTAAAATAATGCTGTTGTAAGAAATATTGTGCATGTTTATACGTCACTACCAGCACATTTGCTGAAGTTAGGTGCAGAGCATGAAAATTAAATATGTCCAAGATGTGTTCATAATGCCTTTAGCTTGTTTCTTATTGCAGATTCTCTTTGGTCACGGTCAGACATTTACAAAGCTCATTTTGGAGATTTATCATCGTCGTCACCAAGATTCCTGGATCTTCATCTAACCATCACACACCTTTCTCCACTCACCTCATCTCTACTGTATTCTTCCTGTTTACATATTAATATAATAACAGAACATATCTACATATTAACATTATAGGATTACCGATAGGTTACTTTACATTAGATTAAATTAGATTTGGGGTAAGTAGGTATTTCAGGTTGGGTCAGGGTTAGATTAGCTTTAATTAGGGTTAGGGTTTTGTTCAGGAGTTGTCTCCAGCAGGATGCCGAGGAAGGGGAAGCGTGCGCAGGCGGCGAAGCAGCGATGCAGGAAGCTCACCCAGGAGCAGGTGTCCCCCCCAGCCACCGGGTCCAGGACCATCGAGACCCAACCCCCGTGCTCCCCATCTCCAGTTAGTGTATGTTCCCATTACAACTGACACACACACACACAGACACTTGTTTTGAACAACAAACTGAACTGAGACATAGCAAGACTGTCCACATTGTGGACAGTCTTGCTGTTGAGGTTTAATGTCTTAATGAGGTAAATGTGTTACTAAGGCTGTCATTTGTAACATCCACATGGATATTAAAATCACCTACAATTACCGGTATTACTTTATCTGATTTAAGAACAAAAATGATGTGTTTGACCAATCAAACCTTATAAATTACACATGGCACTCACTGGATATGTATTGCCATTGAGAATGACAGTGGCTGAGTTCATTAAAAAACTAGGACAGATAATTAATAGACTAATTGATTGGCATCAATTATCATTGCTACAGTTACTGTTATTGCTGCTCATTGTGCTATACAAATAAAATTGAATTGAATTCGTCTTCTTTTTTTTGTGAAGTCTCAGCCAGTGTCCCCGCTGAGACCGCCCTGGACCAAGGAAAGGCACCCCTCGGGCACCCGACCTCCTGTGAACGATGTATGTTACTTTCTGCTCTGTATGCTATGTTTTTTAACTGAGTTGTGTCTACATTATCCATTATCCACACTGTCTAGAGTGTAATGTTTTTTGTCATCTGTCAACAGCTCGTTGGATCCCCCCCAACCAGATTGTCCTTGAGTTCGGGTGATGCAGCAACCCCCTGCTGTTCACTGGCTGAAAAGGTAAATTTCACTCCACCTGAATAAAGTGTATTGTTTTATTTAACAGGGTCCCCGCGGGTCCTTAAAAAGTCTTAAATAATTTTTTTGATTTTTAAGGTCTTAAAATGTCTTTAATTCTAGAATTACCGATAAGGAGGTCTTAAATTTCATGTCGTGCCGAGTCCGTCTCGTCAATTATTTTTTAAATCCACATTTTGATCAGTGCACCATCTGGGGGCAGCACTTCGATCTATGTGGGTGCAACCTGCATCATTACATGACTGACGAGTAGAATTAGGTGATTGAGGAATGCGTTGCGTTGATGGTTCTACACCACGACAGCTCTCCGTGTATGGGCTAGCAAAACGCTGCTAACAGGCTAACCTCTTGGATGCGCGTTGTTCAAGTAGTACATCATTTGAGTCGTGGCCGTGTTGTAGCCTACTTTTACACAGCTTCGCAGTGTTGGCAGCGAACTAAGTCATTAGTGTTTAAATCAAAATGGTCCCACACCACACTTCGCTGTGTCCTCTCAGATGGCCAAGCTCAAGACACCTTCCCCAACCACGCCATCTTGGACCATTACAGATGCAGGTTGCGATCCTCCCTCCCCAGCAACGGTATTTTCTTCCCTCTCCAATCCACACACAAAATGTTTACAGTACGATGAATTACATCTGAAATAAACTATGGCCCATGTTAAATCTCTGAAACCATTATCTTTCTCTGCAATAGAAACATGAACTTAAAAAGGCCGAAAGAATGACTAGCAAACGTGGGAATGGGGAATATCCATCACACTGTGAATGAAGCACAGCGTGCTTATGTTTGAAAACAGACAACATGGCGTTGATTGTGTGGGACTTTTTCAAAGTTTCTGAAGAAGACGGGTCACTTGTTATTTGTAACAACTGTTAAAAGTAGCACTAGCTTAATACGTCAAACCTGATAAGTCACCTGAAACATAGAAAGCATATGAGGTCGCCCGGGCTTCAATAAAGCCAGCCGCAAAGAAGCTACTGGGATTTGCACACATCGGCGTATTTGCATCAGTTCTAGGGGCCTTCATTTTTGGAAAAAATAAATATCTATTAAAAGAGTCAAAAGTGTTTTTGTACCACAACCGTTTTAGTATTGTTTAGGCTTAAAATTCGTACATAAATTGGGGATTGGTTACGTTGAGTGACAGGTTCATGGACAGTTACCATTAGCTGGTTGCTTCGAGTTCAGTGGGCGGGTCCTCAGCCGGCTAACCACCGCATCTCCTCCAAAATATGGAAAGTACACTCCCACTAAAATCCAAGATAGTGCAGTACAAATGTCTGTAGTAGGATCACAAAACGGACTCCCCCAAACCAATGGATGACGTCACAGGTGCTACGTCCATTATTTTTAAAGTCTATGGGTGCAGCGCGATGCAGCTGTGTTTCTCAGCAGAGACCTTTCTACTGCAGACATTATAACCCTAATCCTGCATTATTTATACTACTAGCACTACAATAATAACCATAATCATAATATTAATCATATGTGAAACAGTAATGCTAATGGTAGCAATCCTTTTATGACATAATTTCAGGTTCAAGCCAGGACAAGGACAGACCAGCGTGTTGAAAAAGTGAGGGCCAGTCATAGTCAGAATGACGGGAGATACAAAACATTCTCCAGAAATCACCAGTGCACCTGCATGTCCCTGACTTTCCTGGCTTACCAGAAGGAGGGCAGTCAATTCAACACGACTGCCCTCGACAAAGTGATGGCACAGGGAGACTCCCTCTATCTTGGAATTAAACAGCAGCTAATTCTGGACAAAAAATTCCAAGGAAACCACCTGACATTAGAGGAAATGCCAAAACAGGTGCTGACAGACACAAATATGTACAATGTGAAAATGTCTTTTGCCAGACTAGGCCCCCTTAAAGCCCAAGCACCCAGCCCAGGAAGTGAGCAGTGGGGGCAGTCCCTTGCCACACAGCTAGAGTGTCTGTCGTCAGAAGTCAGCCAAGCTTTGATCATGGTAACTCCAGAGTGCATTGCAGTTTTCCGTGACAACTCGGGGAGGTATGGAGTCTTTGATTCACACACAAGAAATGCAGCAGGCTTACCACACCACTACGGAACTGCAATCATGATGACCTTCTCTGAGCTCAGCGACCTGGCTGACCATCTGCACAAACTGTTTAAAAATCGCGGAGCTCATGCCAGCTATGAGTTTGTGCCCATTTCATTTGACGCTGTCGGTTCCAGTGAACATCAACAATTAGCTCAACAATTAGCTCACCCAACCAAAGACACCCAGTCTGAAACTCTCCCCTGCACACCCCAAGCAGAGGTTCCGACAGCTGACATCAACTTTTCCTCAGCCCCACAAGTTGTCCCACAAACAGCAAGTATCTCCAAGCTGAATACACAGCGACGACAAAAAGCTAGACGGAAGGCAAGTGCCAGCAAAGACCAAAATGCATCATTGTCTTGTGGCACTGAACATAATAGAAACAAGTATGCCAGCTGTCCAGAATTTAGAATGAAAAAAGTTCAGGCTGCAAAAACTATGTATGCACAAAAAAGTCGTCATCAACAACGACTGTTGTCCTTTAAACGATATTATTTGGATCCCCAAGTTCACACTAAAAAGAAGGAACAAAACATCGGAAGATACAGGACAGATCTTGCTTTCCGAAGCAAACAGAAGAAAGCCATAACTGACCGGTACAGAACAGATCCTGCTTTCCAAAGCAAACAGAAGAAAGCCATAACTGACCGGTACAGAACAGATCCTGCTTTCCAAATCAAACAGAAGAAAGCCATAACTGACCGGTACAGAACAGATCCTGCTTTCCAAATCAAACAGAAGAAAGCCATTACTGACCGGTACAGAATAGATCCTGCTTTCCAAATCAAACAGAAGAAAGCCATAACTGACCGGTACAGAACAGATCCTGCTTTCCAAAACAAACAAAAGAAAGCCATAACTGACCGGTACAGAACAGATCCTGCTTTCCAAAGCAAACAAAATAAAGCCATAACTGACCGGTACAGAACAGATCCAGCTTACCGGAGCAGACTGAAAATGTGCATGAAAACACATTATGCATCCAGCCAGAGCTACAGGCAAAATAAAATGCAAAGTCTTAAGTTAAGATATCACAATGACCCAGAGTTTAGACGACGTTGCATTCAACGCGTTAGCCAGAAAACAATAACCAAACTGGCCACTAATGCTGTCTTTTGCATTCATCACAAGATACAAAAAGCAATTAGAATTAGAAGAAAATACAGACACATTGTTACCCACCACCAGGAACCTTCCCAGCCCCTGATGGATCCTGTGATGGAAGCAGCCGTGGCGTCCTTCCATGAAACTAATAGACATGGACCCACATATGTTTGTACAGTCTGTAACAGAACAATGTTCCCCAATCAGGTCAAGCTATGCAAAAGAGACAAATATAGCAAACACAATAAAATGGCAGTGGCATGCTTGACAGGAAACTATGTTCATTTCTGTGATGATCACTGCACTTCCCCCTGCTCTGTTCCACCAGAAAGACTTAAGGAGTGGATCTGCCACACCTGTGACAACCACCTGAGCAGAGGCAGAATGCCATCCCCTGCAGTAGCAAACAATCTAGAGTTAGCACCAATCCCCCCAGAATTGGCTATACTTAATGTGCTTGAAAGGCAGCTCATTGCTAAAATCCTGCCTTTTGCAAAAATAATCGCTCTGCCAAAAGGACAACAGAGAGCTGTACACGGAGCTGTTGTGTGTGTTCCATCAGAGATGGAAACAGTCGTAAACAGTCTCCCAAGGCCCAACACTGAAGCACAGCTACTGCAAGTAAAACTAAAAAGACGCATTAAATACAAAGGCCACCAGCACTTCTACACCGTCAACATGAAGAATGTGCTAGCTGGCCTGGCTAAACTCAAACAGCTACATTCTGAGTACAAAAATGTGTCCATTGATGACAGTGCCACTTATGACAGTGTACAAGATGAGTCAGCCGATGAAGAAGACTCACGGCACAACACTGCAGTTGCTGCGCAGCCAGAGCAGCACAGCACCCCAGAGCAGCACAGCAACACAGAGGTAAACATGGAGGAAGCAGACAAAGAAAAAGAGGAGCTGAGACCTGGTCTGGCTCTGGACACATGCATGCAGCCCCCGGACATTGCACAGGAAATCCTTTCATATGGTGATGGCATTTTCAGTGTTGCACCCGCCCAAGGCAACAAACCAGTAGGTTTCTTCACCATACCAAAATTAGAAGCCATGGCCTTTCCTGTGCAGTTTCCAACAGGACAGAACACGTTGGATGAAGCCAGAAACATCAAACTGTCCCCCAGCATGTACTTTAATGCTAGGCTATTTGCTGCAGATACACGGTTTGCCAGTGACCAAAGCTACCTTTTCTTTGCGCAGTTTGTCACAGAGACACACTTGGCCACCAGCAGTATGTCTATTCAAATGCGCAAAGGAAAATCCAAAAGCAAGGATGGCCGCAGAGTTAACAACTTGATGCTGCAAGACAAAGAAGAGCTGGAGAGACTTATTATGGACAAGGATGCAACACGATTCATGCAACCACTCAGAGGCACTCCAGCTTATTGGGAGAAAACACTGAGAGATGTCCACGCAATGGTCAGGCAGATTGGCAAACCGACATTTTTCCTGACGTTCTCTGCTGCTGAGATGAGATGGCCTGAAGTCGTGGAGGTCATTAAGGCTCAGCAGGGTGAACTAGGGGACTTTTCAGAGCTCGACTGGAACGCCAAATGTGACATTCTGCGCAGCAACCCCATCACAGTTATGCGCATGTTTGAAAAGAGAGTAGACGCTCTGATGACCAGCCTCATCCTCTCACCAGCAAAGCCCATTTCTGAAGTAGAGGATTACTTTTACCGTGTGGAGTTTCAAGCCAGAGGAAGCCCACACATTCACATGCTGGTCTGGATAAAAAATGCACCCAAGTTTGAAGGCGATCTTGACAGCGATGTCGCCAAATTCATTGACCAGTACATTTCGTGCAAAATGCCTGACCCAAAGAGAGACCCAGAGCTTCACAAAATTGTATCCGAGGTTCAGGTGCACAGCAGGAAACATTCAAAATCATGCAAAAAAGGTAATGTTTCCTGCAGATTTGGCTTCCCTAAACTGCCTATGAAAAAAACAATAATCACCAGGCCACCCACTGTAGACAGCAAATCAGTTGAAAACCCAGATCCAGCTGCACAATTGAAGGCACATAAGAGACAGCTATCAAAAATGCAAAAGGAAGCCAAGTCAAAGCTTCAGCCACTAAGAGAGTTGCTCATGCAACCAGACACCTCATTCAGCAGCTTCTCAGACATGCTCCGCCAATGCAAGATGACAGAACAAGAGTACCTGGAACACGTCATCAGTCTGACAAGCCGCAATGTAGTGATGCTGAAGCGTGATCCAAATGAATGTTGGATCAACACCTACAATCCGGACCTGCTACGAGCCTGGAACGCCAACATGGACATTCAGTACGTTGTCGATGACTTCAGCTGCATAATGTACATGATGTCCTATGTTTCCAAGCCAGAGCACGAGATGACCGAATTCCTCAACTCGGTCATCAAAAACGTCAAAAAATCCAAGGTCAATGAGCGTGATGAGATGAAGCAGATCATGCAGGCCTACGCAAAGCACAGAGAGGTCAGCGCTCAAGAAGCTGCAGCTCGCACTTGCAGCTTACCCTTGAAAAAGTGCTCCCGTTCCGTTGTTTTCCTTCAGACTGATGAGGACGGTCTGAAAATGAGTCACCCCATCAACAGGCTCAAAAACATGGAACCAGGTTCCGAGGAGGTGTGGATGTCAGGAGTACCTGAAAAGTACTTGGCCCGACCTGTCGGACAACCATTCGAATGTATGTGTCTGGCTGAGTTTGCATCAGAGTACAGGATAGTGTATGGCCAGCAAGTTAAAGGCAAAAGTACAATTCCTCTCCAAAATGAGAAAGGGTTCATTCAGAAGAGAACTGTAGGCAAACCAGCCATCATCAGATTTGCTCGCTTCTCGGAAAAGAAAACCCCAGAGAAGTTTTACAGGCGGCTTCTAAAGCTTTATCTCCCACACAGATCTGATGATGAGCTGACTGATAAACAATGCCCCACTTATGAACAGTTTTACAAATGCGCTAAAAGGGGTGTTGGGGACATCAGACGTATCGTAGACGCCAACAAGAAACGATACGAAGGTGGAGGCAAAAACATTGATGCAGCACTCCAACAGTTTCAGCAGTGTGGTCCAGTTCTTAATGCTTGGAACACCTTTGCACCCGAGGTGGAACTGGACCGCTTGGAGTGTCTTGCTGAGCGCGAACCCTTGGAGACGGAGCATGAAGAGAACGAAGACATCCCCGACTATCAAGTCAACAACGATGGGAGGGGCTTCATGCAGATGATAGATGCACCAGAGTTGAGTCCAGACTACATGAGAAAGATGTATCAGAGTCTGAACGAGACACAGGCATCCATATTCTACAGTGTGCGTGAGTGGTGCTTCAAATGTGTCTGGGGCCACGATCCAGACCCATTTTATTATTTCATGACGGGAGGAGCTGGCTGTGGCAAATCCCATGTCATCAAGTGCATGCATCAGGAGGCAACAAGGATTCTGCGTGAGCTCCCCAGATTCCGGGACAAAGCCGACATGTCCCAGCCTGCAGTGCTGCTGACTGCATTCACTGGCACAGCAGCCTTCAACATCTCAGGCAAAACATTGCACTCCATCCTGAAGCTTCCAAGGTCCTTGAAGCCACCATATCAGGGCCTTGGAAATGCACTAGACGAAGTCAGAGCGGCACTGTCCAATGCCCAGATTCTCATCATCGACGAGATATCAATGGTTTCCAAAGAGCTGTTTGCCTACGTCCACTGGCGATTTCAGCAAATCAAAGGGAACAGGAAACCATTTGGAGGAATGTCTGTCCTTGCTGTAGGTGACTTTTACCAACTGCCACCCCTCGGCAGAGCCAAGCCACTGTGTGTGTATGAGCAGAATGAGTTTGATCTCTGGAAGGATTACTTCACAATGGTCAACCTGACAGAGATCATGAGACAGAAAGACGATCAAGCTTTTGCTGAACTCCTGAACCGCCTTCGAGTGAAGCTAAAGGGAGATTGTCTGAGTCATGAAGACAGGCAGTTGCTCACACAGGCAGTGGCTGATGGCAAGGATTGTCCAGCAGATGTGCTACACATCTACGCCACAAATAAAGAAGTCGACAATCACAATGCTGTTACTGTAGCCGCCCTCCACAAGAATGTTGTCGAGATTGCAGCCCAAGACTTCAGAAAAGATCCCAGAACAGGCTGCATGATGAACTTACTCTACAACTTTCAAGGAAGCAAAAGAGACTTGCCTGACAACATAATGGCTGCTCAAGGAGTACGCGTTATGTTGACCAGGAATCTCGATGTGGAGGATGGGATTGTTAATGGAACATTTGGAACAATCAAACACATTGTGATGAGTGAACGTGGCCCAAAAGCTGCGAGGCTGATTGGGCTGCGGCTGGACAATCCTACAGCAGGACAGAGATTCCGTAAAAAAATCCTGGGTCCCTCAGACGACTTGGTGTACATCGAGAGATCTGAGGAGAGCACGAGCAAGAAGGGAGTCATTCGACGTCAGTTTCCAATGAAGTTGGCCTTTGCATGTACTGCCCACAAAGTGCAAGGCATGACCATGACGTCGGCGGTCGTGTGCCTCAAACGTGTTTTCGAAAGAGGAATGGCTTATGTCGCTCTGAGCCGCACAACTTCCCTTCAAGGTCTCACCATTAGAGACTTTGATGAGAAAAAGATATATGCTGATCCTGAAATCAAGAAGGCTCTGGAAAATATGAATCATGCATCTTTCCAGAGTGCCAGACCCCTGTTGACTCTTTTTAAATCAACGGACCAAACTCTAAAGACTTTGACAATCATCCACCACAACACACAAGGACTTCCATCTCATATTGCGGACCTGAAAGCACATCATGAACTCAGACATGCAGATGTGTTGTGCCTCACAGAGACACATCTGTCAGGGTCCTCTGTGTCCCCAGTTTTCCAGCTGGAGGGATACGACATGTTCACACGCAGTAGACAGGTGTCATACAACACCTGTGTGGACATGGCAAAAAAAGATGGAGGTGGAGTTGCAGTGTACTGCAGAAGCGATGTTCAAACAGAGCCTCGCAGATACATGCAAGATGTCACTGATTTAGAGTTTGTTATTGTGAAAATTGAGGCTCCAGTCAAAGTGCTATTGGCGACTGTTTACAAACCGCCTAATTTCAGTTTGGCAAAATTTCTGCCAAACATGAAAAGCCTCTTGGACTCGCTGGAATTACTTAATCACCAGCCCATTGTTGTTTGTGGGGACTTTAATGAGGATCTCTTGTCAAAAGGAAAGAAAAGCATAAGAGATTTGTTCCAGTCCAGAGGTTACTCTCAGTTGATCACAGACTCCACAACTGAAAAGAACACCCTGATTGATCACATTTATATTTCACATCCTGATAAATGTCTTCACTCAGGTGTTCTGCAAACATATTACAGTTATCACAGTCCAGTTTATTGTACTTTGACTGACTAATAGCCTCTCCAGCCAACACATTGTGCCAAAAATGTGCTAATCATGTCTTCTATGATACGTTAAATCATGATGTTTTAGTTTCACATAATGGTTTTATGTGTTCTATTTATACTCTATTTATACTTATTTATAACCCTATTTATTGATCACAAATCATGCTGTGATTGCACATTGGGTGCATTTTAATTATTTGTTTCTTGTTATTTATTTATCAATCAATCAATCAAATCATGCAGTGATTGCACATTGGGTGCATTTTAACTTTATTTATTTAATAGATTTATCAATCACATACACTGTGATTGCACATTGGGTGCATTTTAACTATTTAATGTTATTTATTCCAGCCAAGTGCTGGTGTGTACCTAATGGCTCTGGGTACAAAAATGGCTGTCTCTGGGTCCAGCCAAGTCCTGGCGTTTACGTACTGGCTCTGGTTACAAAAAAATGGCTGTCTCTGGGTGCAAATATGATATTTTTAACAGACCAATGCTGTCATTCTGGGTGCATTTTAACTTTATTTATTTCATGTTATTTATTTATTTTTATCAATGAAATCATGTTGGATTTATCAAATCACATACACTGTGATTGCACATTGGGTGCACTTTTACTTCATTTGTTTCATGTTATTTATTTATCAATCAATCAAATCATGTAGTGATTGAATATTGGGTGAATTTTAACTTTATTTAATGTTATTTATTCCAGCCAAGTGCTGGTGTGTACCTAATGGCTCTGGGTACAAAAAAATGGCTGTCTCTGGGTCCAGCCAAATGCTGGCGTTTACCTACTGGCTCTTGATACAAAAAAATGGCTGTCTCTGGGTGCAAATATGATACGCTGTCATTCTGGGTGCTTTTTATTAAGTCTGAAATAGACTGGGTGCATTTTAACTTTATTTATTTCATGTTATTTATTTATCTTTTTATCAATGAAATCATGCTGGATTTATCAATCACATACGCTGTGATTGCACATTGGGTGCATTTTAACTTTATTTGTTTCACGTTATTTATTTATCAATCAAATCATGCAGTGATTGCACGTGGTGCATTTTAACTTTATTTAATGTTATTTATTCCAGCCAAGTGCTGGCGTGTACCTAATGGCTCTGGGTACAAAAAATGGCTGTCTCTGGGTGCAAATGTTAATTTTAAAACAACAATGCTGTCATCATTCTGGGTGCATTTTAACTTTATTTATTTCATGTTA
>JAXIVH010000523.1:0-78495 GCA_036785325.1 Urophycis tenuis | reverse complement strand
TGTTTTGCATGCAAAAGATGTGGGGTAGTATCCTGCAGATCTTAACAGGGACTGGGGGATTTTCACCCTCACTGAGGGCTTTGAAGGCCCTTGGTCTAATTTATCCTAAGTCTCTTAGGGGGAAAGCAGGGCTAAAGCCAGGGGGGTTAAGGGGAGGAGTATAATAGAGGTGACTGAGGAAAAGGCAAGGGGGAGGGAAAAGGTTGTTGTTTGAAATCGTCAGGGGGCGAGGGAGGTAATACTATGAGGGGAGATAGTGAGGGCTATGGCATAGGATACCCGTAGGTAGAAGTATAGGCTAAGGAGTGCGCTTAGAGCAGCAATTGAGGCAACAAGGGCAAGATCTTGTTTAGTTAATTCTTGAAGAATTAATCATTTTGGCATAAATCCTGAAAGTGGAGGTAGGCCACCTAGGGATAATAAAATTAAGGGTGTCAGGGTTATAATTGCTGGTGTTTTGGCCCAAGAAGTGGCCAGGGCGTTAATGGTTGTCGAAGAAGAGGATTTAAAAATAAGGAAAGTTGATAAAGTTATTAGAATATAAATTATTAATCCTAAAAATGCTAATTCTTGATTAAATTGTATAATTAAAATTATTCAGCCCAGGTGTGCAATTGATGAGTAGGCTAAAATTTTACGTAATTGAATTTGATTTAGTCCCCCTCAGCCTCCCACTAGAATTGAAGTCATGCCTAAAATAGTGATTAGGTATGGGTTAATGGGTATAATTTGATACATTAATACGAAGGGGGCTAGTTTTTGTCAAGTGGATAAAATTAGGCCTGTTGTCAGGCTGAGACCTTGAAGAACTTCTGGAAGCCAGAAGTGTAAGGGGGCCAGGCCTATTTTGAGGGCAAGGGCCATTGTTAAAAAAGAGGCTGGCAGTGGGTGAAGAATAAAGTTAATGTCTCATTGGCCTGTAATTCAGGCATTTGTAGAGCTGGCAAAGAGAATTAGTGCAGCTGCAGTCGCTTGAATAATAAAATATTTTGTGGTGGCTTCAACTGCACGAGGGTGGTGATGTTGGGCTATTAGGGGGATAATGGCTAGGGTATTAATTTCCAGGCCTATTCATGCAAGAAGTCAGTGAGAACTTGCGAAGGTAAGTGTGGTCCCCATTCCCAGGCTTAACAACAGGACAGTTAAAATAAGGGGGTTCATTAGTAAGGGAAGGAATTTAACCAACATGTTCGGGGTATGGGCCCAAGAGCTTTAACTTAGCTGACCTTACTAGAATTAGAGAATGGTGTAGAGGGAGCACGAGGAGTTTTGATCTCCTAGGGGAGGGTTCAAGTCCCTTTTTTCTAAGGAGTTGGAGGGACTCTAACCCTCATAATTCACTCTATCAAAGTGATCCTATAAAATTCAGGCACAGCTCCCATTAGGCATGGGGGGGAAGGCCTCCGCATGCGGTAGAGAGTGAAAGATGTCAAATAACTAACGCGAGGGTTAAGGGTAGAAAGTTTTTTCAGACTAGGTGTATGAGTTGGTCATAGCGGAATCGGGGGTAAGATGCTCGTACTCATAGAAAAGCTATAGAGAGAAGGGCTGCTTTAGTTATTAATGTTAATGAGGTAAATTCAGGCAGAGAGTAAGAATATGAAGAGCCCATAAATAAAATTGTGGAAAGGGTATTCATTAAGAGAATGTTGGCGTATTCGGCTAGAAAAAATAGTGCGAAGGGTCCTCCTGCATATTCAACGTTGAAACCCGAGACTAGTTCTGACTCTCCCTCCGTCAGGTCAAATGGTGCTCGATTTGTTTCTGCAAGGGTGGAGATGTACCATATAGCGGCTAGAGGTCATGCTGGGAAAATCAGTCAAGTTGCTTCTTGGGTAAAACTAAACGTTTGGAGGGTAAAACCCCCCGAAAAGATAATAATGCTCAATAAAATAAGGCCTAGGCTGACTTCGTAGGAAATGGTTTGGGCGACAGCTCGTAAAGCACCTACTAAGGCATATTTAGAATTTGAGGCCCACCCTGAGCCCAGGGTAGCATATACGGCAAGGCTTGATAGAGCAAGAATAAACAGGATGCTTAAATTTAAGTCGGTGACTGAAAAAGGTATAGGAATAGGGGCTCAGAGGGTGAGGGCCAAGGTAAGTGCAAGTATAGGGGAAATAAGGAATAGAAGGGGGGATGATGTTGAGGGTCGAATGGGCTCCTTAATAAAGAGTTTGACGCCATCGGCAATTGGTTGGAGAAGGCCATAAGGTCCAACTACGTTTGGTCCTTTACGTAGTTGCATATAGCCGAGAACTTTTCGTTCAATTAAAGTTAGAAAGGCAACTGCGAGAAGGACTGGTACTATATAAATTAGTGGGTTAATAATAAAATTAGCTACGGTGTTGGCTATAGTCATAGTTAGAGGAGGGAGTTGAACCCTCGTTGAAAGGGCTTAGGCCTTTTGCAATCACCGGGCTCTGCCACTCTTACTGGCCCTGTTTTCGGGGTTTTCTTCAAGCTTCCTTGTCCGTTTTATTGGTCTTCAGCGGTAGGTGGTAGGGCGTGCGTTAGGCATTGGCCCTTCTTTCCCGGTCCTTTCGTACTGGGGGGAGACTTATCATAGATAGAAACTGACCTGGATTGCTCCGGTCTGAACTCAGATCACGTAGGACTTTAATCGTTGAACAAACGAACCCTTAATAGCGGCTGCACCATTAGGATGTCCTGATCCAACATCGAGGTCGTAAACCCCCTCGTCGATATGGGCTCTGAGAGAGGATTGCGCTGTTATCCCTGGGGTAACTCGGTCCGTTGATCGGTTATACCGGATCATGAAAGTCAGAATTTCTGTTACTTGGAGTAGCGGCTCTGGGTGCTAGGAGTAGTTCTCCCGGTCCACGTGGGGGTTTTGTTGTACCCCGCGGTCGCCCCAACCAAAGACACTTCAATAATTATTATTAAGTTTAAGCTGATATTTCTAGTATACTAAACATAAATTATATTAGGTCTTAAGCTCCACAGGGTCTTCTCGTCTTATGTTTTAATCCCCGCCTCTGCACGGGGAGGTCAATTTCATTGACTGGAGGGGGGAGACAGTTAAGCCCTCGTGATGCCATTCATACAGGTCTTCATTTAAAAGACAAGTGATTACGCTACCTTCGCACGGTTAAAATACCGCGGCCGTTAAACATATAGTCACAGGGCAGGCGGGACCTCTTATAGGGGGAGGGCAAGAGGCGATGTTTTTGGTAAACAGGCGGGGCTTTTGTTTGCCGAGTTCCTTCCCACTCGTTTAGTCTTTCCTTCGGGCACGCCTGTGTGGGGTTAACGATGTAAATAAAGTGTTTTTCTTGTGGGTGTCGCTTTATTCCCTCTGGGGGTGGGGTCGATTAACAGTCGGTGGGGGGTCCGTTCCAACTTACACATGTGCTAGGAGAAGATCATGTCTTCTTATTACTCATTTTAGCATAATTGCTCTTATGGGGGCATAAGACAGCCTGGTAGGGGGCAGGGAGGAAGATTTTGTATCAGAATACGGGGATTGGACTTAAGCTGAGCTTTAACGCTTTCTGTTAAGATGGCTGCTTTCAGGCCCACTTAATTTGAAGTCCTCTAGTATTATGATCTTGTGTCACCTGTAAAAGTTGTTTCTCTTGTCAGGAAGGCTGTACCCTTTCTGACTAACTCCTTTAGCTATCTTTACCAATGTGAGCATTGCTTGTGTGGTTAGGAAAACTTAAAGGGCTGAACTTCTATTCAATTCCCAGGCAACCAGCTATTACTGTGCTCGGTAGGTTTATCACCTCTACTCAAAGATCTTCCCACTCTTTTGCCACAGAGACGGGTTTGCCCTATAATAGGCTGTCCTGGAGTAGCTCGCTCAGTTTCGGGGTTACAAACTAAAGGGCTCTTTGCTTGCATTTTACTTGCTAAATCATGATGCAAAAGGTACGAGGGGTAATCTCTGCTATTTTATACTTAATTGGTTTATTTCATTTCTTTTTCAGCATTCCCTTGCGGTACTTTATCTGTTGCTCTTTTTTCCTTTTCTGTCGCCCATACTTTGGGGTAAAATGATTTATTCAAATGTATTGTGAGTCTTAAATCATAAATAGGTTATACTTGATGAGGCTAGCTGTTTAGTAGCAGAGCAGTCCGACTTGCACGGACAACTTCTCGGTGTAAGGGAGATGCTTTTCTCATTTGGCCATGCACTGCGGTTATCCAAGTGCACCTTCCGGTACACTTACCATGTTACGACTTGCCTCTCCTTTTAAATCTCTGTTTTTAGGAAGGGGGGGGGGGGGTGTTCTTTGGAGAGAGTGACGGGCGGTGTGTGCGCGCTTCAGGGCCATTTTCAGCAGGGCGCTCTATTCTCTGCTTACTGCTAAATCCTCCTTCAGGTATTATTTCAATCTACCATTCGTAAATTCTCTGGGGCAGAGAATGTAGCCCATGTCTTCCCATCTTATTGGCTACACCTCGACCTGACGTTTTTGGCTGTGCCACTTGCGCTTACTGTAATGTGCCTTCACAGGGTAAGCTGACGACGGCGGTATATAGGCTGAGTTAAACAAAAGATGGTGAGGTTTAACGGGGGTTATCAGTTCTAGAACAGGCTCCTCTAGGGGGGTCTAAAGCACCGCCAAGTCCTTTGGGTTTTAAGCTAATGCTCGTAGTTCCCGGGCGGATAATTTAAGTACAATAATTATCGATGTTGAGGACCACACATAGTGGGGTATCTAATCCCAGTTTGTATTGTGGTTTTCGTGGATTCACGTTTGGTAGGGACACTTTCGTAGTTGTTCTTCATAGCCTCGAGTACATTCAACTGTTTTGAGGCATTTTGACCCTATTCTCAATTCTTATCATTAACCACTCTTTACGCCGTTCTCAGTCAACTTGGGCCTCTCGTATAACCGCGGTGGCTGGCACGAGTTTTACCGGCCCTCTTAGTCTTAACTAGGTCAAGTTTTCACTCATGGCCTAAATTTTATCACTGCTGATTACCCGTAGGGGTGTGGCTAAGCAAGGCGTCGTGGGCTTCGGGGGGGGGTGCCTGATGCCTGCTCCTCAATTCCGGGCGGGATATCAAGGGCATTCTCACAGGGGTGCGGATACTTGCATGTGTAAGTTGGACTATAATTGATAGTAAAGTCAGGACCAAGCCTTTGTGCTTTTGGAGCTTTCTAGGGCTCATCTTAACATCTTCAGTGTTATGCTTTAGGTTAAGCTACAATAGCGCGACATATAAGAACATTATATAAAGACTGAATCAATATGAGATTATATCAGACTACATTCATTATAATATTATATATTATATAGTACCCAATAGTGCCCCAGTATCTAATACTATATAATACTATATAATACTATATAATACTATATAATACTATATAATACTATATAATACTATATAATACTATATAATACTATATAATACTATATAATACTATATAATACTATATAATATTATATAATATTATATAACACTATATAATACTATATAATACTATATAATACTATATAATACTATATAATATTATATAATATTATATAATATTATATAACACTATATAACACTATATAATACTATATAATACTATATAATACTATATAATACTATATAATACTATATAATACTATATAATACTATATAATACTATATAATACTATATACTATATAATACTATATAATACTATATAATACTATATAATACTATATAATACTATATAATACTATATAATACTATATAATACTATATAATACTATATAATACTATATAATACTATATAATACTATATAATACTATATAATACTATATGATATTATATAATACTATATAATACTATATGATACTATATAATACTATATAATACTATATAATACTATATAATACTATATAATACTATATAATACTATATAATACTATATAATACTATATAATACTATATAATACTATATAATACTATATAATACTATATAATACTATATAATACTATATAATACTATATAATACTATATAATACTATATAATACTATATAATACTATATAATACTATATAATACTATATAATACTATATAATACTATATAATACTATATAATACTATATAATACTATATAATACTACATAATACTATATAATACTATATAATACTATATAATACTATATGATACAATATAATACAATATAATACAATATAATTCCATGTGATGTGATGTAAAACATTATTTACTCCTGCAAATGTTATATAAATAATTTATAAATTTAATGAAAACACTGTTTAAATTTTAGAAAAGATAATCTTATGAAGTCCTAAAAAGTCTGTTAATTTGAGGCCTGAATTTTCCCCTGCATTATGGGGGGGTAGGGGGGGTTTACGCAGTAAAAATCTTCAGACTTTTATTTTTCAGTGGGCTCTCCCGAGAAATATTTTAAGATTATGTCCTTGAAATAGAAGTGTGTGATATAATAACCATTGTCTATTATTAATTAATATTATGTATATAAACCAAGAAATAGTCCCACCTAAATTTGAGTTATTAGGATGCACTCTGAAATGTTAGTGAAGGGGAAAAAAAAAAAGAAACCCCTTGCCCTTGGGGTGGATGCCCGCATGCTGGTGATTTAGTCGAGCTGTTATACACCATTTAGAGATGTGCAAAAAAGTGATTCCTGGAGCTACACGAGTTGAATGTTCTTGAAGCTAGGCAAGGATGCCGGGAATAATTCACGGAGTGGTAGTTCTACAATTAATGCTCTTGACCATCATGTAGATTGTGTATCATTAGGATACAGAGATAGATTATACTTACTTAACTCTAGATCTCTAGTAATGATTATTAAGGAAAAAACCGTGTTTAATTTCGATATATGGGGGCGTACACAAATGTACTATCTTATTAATATGGTTGCCTGAATGGTTAATTTCGATATATGGTGATAATACATATATGTACTATCTTATTAATATGGTTGCCTGAATGGTTAATTTCGATATATGGTGATAATACATATATGTACTATCTATGACAAGGGGTAGTTTAATCTAAAATACTGGCTTTGGGAGTCAGTGAGGGGAGTGTGAGCCTCCTTCCCTTGAGTGTTGTGAGGCAGATCTCGGTAGAATGAGCGCTAGGGAGGAATTTAGCCCCCGCATCCGGCTTACAAGGCCGGCGCTCTTCGCATTGAGCTACTAGGGCAAGTTCATTCGAGGGCTTTATTCTCAACAATTCCTGCAATGGGGAATAAGATTAAGAATAGGGAGAAGTATAGGATAGATGCGAGTTGGCCAATTACAATAAAGGGGTGTTCGACAGGCACTCCTCCAATTCATGTGAGAATTAATATGTCTGCTACTAATACTCAGAAAAGTACTTGAGTGAGTGGGCGAAAGGTCAGGCTTCGTTGTTTTGAGGTGTGAAGAAGAGGGACGAGCATGAGCACGAGGATCGAGAATAATAGTGCTAGAACACCGCCTAGTTTGTTTGGGATTGATCGTAAGATGGCGTATGCAAATAGAAAATATCACTCAGGTTTGACGTGGGGGGGAGTAACAATTGGATTGGCGGGGGTGAAATTGTCTGGGTCTCCCAGAAGATTTGGTGAGAATAGGGCTAGGGAGGTAAGTCCTAGAAGAAGGATGGCGAAACCAAGAAGATCTTTGTAGGTAAAGTAAGGGTGAAAAGGAATTTTGTCCGCGGCGGAGTTAATCCCTGTCGGGTTGTTTGATCCGGTCTCATGGAGGAATAGGAGATGTAATATAGTAACTGCTACAATAATAAATGGGAAAAGGAAGTGGAATGCGAAGAATCGGGTGAGGGTAGCGTTGTCCACGGAGAATCCACCCCAGATTCACTGAACTAGGGTGTCTCCCACATATGGAACAGTGGACATTAGATTAGTGATGACAGTGGCACCTCAGAAGGATATTTGTCCTCAAGGGAGGACGTAACCTACAAAAGAAGTTATTATTACAAGAAGGAATAGGACTACTCCAATATTTCATGTCTCTATGAATAAATAGGAGCCATAGTAGAGGCCTCGTGCAATATGGAGATAAAGGCAAATAAAAAAGAAAGAGGCGCCGTTGGCGTGTATGTTACGAATAAGTCAGCCGTAGTTGACGTCACGGCAGATGTGGACTACAGAGGAGAAAGCTATTTCGATGTCCGAGGTGTAGTGTATGGCTAAAAAAAGCCCGGTTAAAATTTGAGTAATTAAGCAGAGTCCAAGAAGAGAGCCGAAGTTTCATCAGACGGAAATGTTTGAGGGGGCAGGAAGGTCTACTAATGCGTCGTTTGCAATTTTGAGAATGGGGTGTGTTTTTCGGAGGCTGGCCATTATGGGGTTTTTATAGTTGAAGTACAACGGTGGTTTTTCAAGTCACTGGTCTTGGTTAGAATCCAGGTAAAAATAATGACATTTATCATGTTAATTCTTCTAGTGGGTATAATTTTAGGGGTGGTTTCTGTAGCTTCTAATCCTTCTCCGTATTTCTCTGCTTTAGGGTTGGTGTTGGTCGCGGGAGTAGGGTGTGCCATTTTAGTGGGGCATGGTGGGTCGTTACTGTCATTAGTATTATTTTTAATCTATTTGGGGGGGATGTTAGTTGTATTTGCTTATTGTGCTGCGCTAGCAGCAGAGCCTTACCCGGAAGCGTGAGGTGAGTGATCTGTGTTGGGGTCTGCAGTGGGTTATTTGCTATTAGTGCTGGGTGGGGTATCCTACTTCTGGGGGTGATGGCATGAAGGGGCGTGAATTCCTGTGGATGAACTGGTTGAATTTTCTAGTGAGTCTGGGGACACGTCGGGGGTGGCATTAATGTATTCTGTGGGAGGGGGCCTTTTGGTAGTAAGCGCTTGGGTACTTCTTTTAACACTTTTTGTTGTGTTGGAACTAACTCGCGGTTGCACTCGAGGTGCCTTACGAGCAGTGAGGTTAATACCGGTTAGTAAAATAGTGGTGCTAGGCTAGCTAGAGTTAGGGACATTAAGAAGAGGGTTAAGTATGTCTTAATGTGGCCCCGTTGGATGTTGCTTGTTACGGAGGCTAGGGGTTTAGTGAGGGAGACGATTGTTTTAGGGCCAATTTTCTCTAGTCATAGCTTATCTGTTAAGTGGGTGACGAAGGTGTGGGCGATGAATAGGGTGAGGAGGGGGCCTAGGCGGTGCATTGTTGATGGGATAAATCCAAGTATAAGTGAGAAGTGGTGTGGGGTTTTTATGGGTAATAAGTCGTGTTGATTAGATTTAAATTGGGCTAGTCATAGGGCAAAGATTAGTCCTAAAATTGAAACGATAATGGCGGTTATTTTAGTTTCGGTTGGTATGGTTAATACAGGGGTTTTATAGAGGTCAGTATTTATTAAAATCAGGAAGCCGGCAATAATGCTACCTCAGGCTAGTCGTTTAAGCGGGTTAACTATTGCGGGGCTAGTTTCATTAATTGGGGAAGTTGGAAGGAATCGGGGGGAGCCTATTGTAACGTAAAAAATGAGTCGAAGACTATAGACGGCTGTGAAGGAGGTGGCAATTAGTGTGAGGATCAGTGCCCCGGTATTTACATAAGATGTATTGAGGGCCTCAATAATGGCATCTTTTGAGAAAAAGCCTGCTAGGAATGGAGTGCCGGTAAGGGCAAGGCTTCCAATGGTTAGGCAGGAGGAGGTGATAGGTGCAAGGTTAAACAGGCCGCCTATTTTTCGAATATCTTGTTCATCATTTAGGCTATGAATAATAGACCCGGAGCAAAGAAATAGTATGGCCTTAAAGAAAGCATGGGTACAGATGTGGAAAAATGCCAGTTGTGGTTGGTTGAGTCCAATTGCTACCATTATTAGTCCAAGTTGACTAGATGTTGAGAAAGCAATAATTTTCTTGATGTCATTTTGGGTAAGGGCACAAGCTGCGGTAAAGAGCGTAGTTAAGGCTCCGAGGCAGAGGCAGATAGTTAGGATAAATTGGTTGTTTTGTATTAGGGGGCTAAGTCGAATTAGTAGGAAGATTCCTGCGACAACTATTGTGCTAGAGTGTAGTAGGGCTGATACAGGGGTGGGCCCTTCTATTGCTGCGGGCAGTCAAGGGTGGAGGCCAAATTGTGCAGACTTGCCTGTTGTGGCCAGAACAAAGCCCAGCAGGGGGAGGGTTAAGTCTATATCTTTACTTAAAATAAAAATTTGTTCAAGATCTCAGGTGTTGGTGGAAGAGGCAAGCCATGCTATGCTCATGGCTATACCAATATCGCCAACTCGGTTGTAGATAATAGCTTGTGTTGCTGCGGTATTAGCATCTGCTCGTCCGAACCATCATCCAATTAATAAGAAAGATATAATGCCGACACCTTCTCAGCCAATGAATAGCTGAAGAAGGTTATTAGCTGTAACCAAAAGGAGCATCGCCACTAGGAAAATGAGAAGGTATTTAAAAAACTGCGCTACATTGGGGTCAGAGTGCATATACCAGGTAGCGAATTCTAGAATGGACCACGTGACGTAAAGGGCAATTGGAATGAAGAGGGCGGAGTAAAAATCAAGCTTAAAGCTGATGGTTACGTCTAAAGAGTTGGTCACCATTCAGGACCATGAGGAGACAACAGTGTCTGTTGTTGTTCCTAAGAATATAGAAAGGGGGAGAAGGCTTAGGAAAAAGGCTGTTATTACTGCTTTTTTTGTATGGTCTGTCAAAGGAGTGTTGTCTTTGGGGGAGGGGTTCAGTGAGATTAAGAGGGGGTACAGTAGAACTGCATAAATTAGTAGCAGACTAGAAGAATATGCGGTAGTTGTAGCATCCATAGCTCCTGCTTGGAGTTGCACCAAGGGGCTTTGGTTCCTAAGACCAACGGAAGAACTATTATCCTTCAAGAGCATTCGAGGGAGCCTTGGGGTTTAACCAGGGGGATGATAAATTAGCAGTTTTCATTGCCGGCGGGCCTCTCTCGGTGAACTAGGGGAATTAAACCCCTATTTTTAGAATCACAATCTAATGTTTTTATTAAACTAAGTTTACAGTAAAACCAGCCTCAAAGAAGGGCGGGTTTAAAAATTAGTAAAATAAGGGGGATGAGGTGTAGTGTTATCAGGAGATGTTCTCGGGTATATGATGGGGGAAGTGCTAGTATGTGTTGGGGCAGGGGCCCACGTTGGCTAGTTAAGAACATGTAGAGGGAATAGGAGGCCGTAATAAGAATGCCTGACCCCGTTAGGAAAATTGTTAGGGGTGATCAGTTAAATAATGAGGTGAGGATTATAAGTTCTCCTATGAGATTTGGGAGGGGGGGAAGGGCTAGGTTTGCCAGGCTGGTAAAAAATCATCAGGTTGTTATTAGGGGGAGGGCAATCTGCAGCCCTCGGGCTAGTAGTATGGTGCGACTGTGTGTTCGTTCATAGTTGGTATTAGCTAGACAGAAGAGGGCTGAGGATGTGAGGCCATGGGCAATCATTAAAATTAATGCTCCTGTAAATCCTCAGGGGGTTTGAATTAGAATACCTCCTGCTACTAGACCTATGTGACTAACGGATGAGTAGGCGATTAGGGATTTTAGGTCCGTTTGGCGTAAGCAGATTAGGCCGGTCATTACGATGCCTCATAGAGCAAGGGTAATAAATGGGTAGAGCATGTCTTTGGAGAGAGGGTCCAAAATGACCATTAGGCGTATTATCCCATAACCCCCTAATTTAAGGAGAACTGCGGCAAGGACTATTGATCCAGCGACGGGGGCTTCTACGTGGGCTTTGGGAAGTCACAAGTGTAGTCCGTAAAGGGGCATTTTTACCAGGAAGGCGATCATACAGGCAGCTCATCAAATTTTAGCCCCAAAAGGTAAAAAAAGCATGGGCTTTGTGTAGGGGATTACTAGTATTGATAGTGTCCCAGTGTTATTCTGAAGTATTAGAAGGGCAACTAGTAGGGGGAGGGAGCCTGCAAGGGTATAGAATAAAAAATAAACTCCGGCATTTAGACGTTCTGCTTGGTTACCTCAGCGGGTAATTACCAGGAGGGTGGGGATAAGGGTTGCTTCAAATATAATGAAAAACATAACTAGTTCAGTAGCACTAAATGCTAGGATAAGGAGGAATTGAAGTGTTGAGAGTAGAGTAATATATGTTCGTTGGCGGTTATGAGGCTCAGATAATAGGTGATTTTGGCTGGCTAGGATTATTAGTGGAAGAAGTCAGCAAGAGAGAACCAGAAGGGGGGTTGACAGGGGGTCTGTGGCAGTATATAAACCGAGTGTAGACCAGCCGGTTTCGGCCGGGTTATAAAATCAAGTAAGACTTGCGAGGGCAATTAACATGCTCTGAACAAGGGTAGTAGACCATAATCATTTGTAGGGGGTTAATCATGTTGTGGGGATGAGGAGTATGGTAGGAATAATAATTTTTAGCATTGTAATAAGTTTAGGGATGAGAGGTGGTCTGAGCCGTGTGTTCGGGCAGTGGCAACTAGTATTGCCAGTCCAGCGCTTGCTTCGCAAGCTGAAAAAGCTAGTATTAGTATAGGGATGGTTGTGGAGGTGGTAGAGTTGAGTGTTAGAGATCAGAGGGAGAGCATAACGAAGAGGGTTAATATCATGGCCTCTAAGCAAAGAAGTGCAGATAGCAGGTGGGTTCGATGGAAGGCTAGTCCTATTATACTGAGTAAAAAAGCTGTAGAAACTGTGAAGTGTGTGGGGGTCATCTGGCGGCTGTGGATTTTAACCACAAACTCTTGAGCCGAAATCAAGTGTTTTAATTATACTAGCCACCTATTCAGCCCATTCTAGGCCTCCTTGGAGTCATTCATAGACTAATCCGAGGGTTAAGAGGGTTAAAATGGTGGCGGCTCATAAAAATGTTAGGGAGGGGTCGTTTAGCTGGTCGCCTCAGGGGAGTGGAAGTAGAAGAGCAATTTCTAGGTCAAAAAGAAGAAAAAGAATAGCAATCAAAAAAAATCGGAGGGAGAAAGGAAGTCGGGCGGATCCTAGGGGGTCAAACCCGCATTCGTAGGGGGATAGCTTCTCATAGTCGGGGTTTAAATGAGGGAGTCAGAATGAAATAATGATAAGGATGAGTGAGAGTGTAGAAGAAATTAAAATAACTGTTGTAATTAAGTTCATTATCTTTCTTTGGGTTTGAACCAAAACCGTGTGATTGGAAGTCACTTATACTTATTAATACTAGAAAGATTAGGATCCTCATCAATAGATTGAAATGTAAAGGAAGAGTCAGACAACGTCTACGAAATGTCAGTATCATGCAGCTGCTTCAAAGCCAAAATGGTGTTCGGATGTAAAATGGTAGCGGATTTGACGGAGTAGGCAGACTGCTAGAAATGTTGTACCAATGATTACGTGGAGGCCGTGGAAGCCGGTGGCAACGAAAAAGGTTGCGCCGTAAACACTGTCTGCAATGGTAAAGGGTGCTTCGTAGTACTCTAGGGCCTGGAGAAGTGTGAAATATAAACCTAGAAGAATAGTGAGTGTTAGGGCGTGAATGGCTTGTTTTCGTTCCCCGGCTATAATACTGTGGTGGGCTCAGGTTACTGTTGCGCCAGAGGCTAAAAGAACAGTGGTATTAAGTAGGGGAACTTCAAATGGGTCAAGGGTGGTAATGCCTGTTGGGGGTCAACATCCCCCCAGCTCAGGTGTTGGTGCGAGACTTGAGTGGTAGAATGCCCAGAAGAAGCCTATAAAAAATAATACTTCTGATGAAATAAATAATAGTATGCCATATTGTAAGCCGCTTTGAACTACGGGTGTGTGGTGGCCTTGGAAGGTCCCTTCTCGGACAATATCTCGCCATCATTGGTATATGGTTAATAAAAGAATAATTGTGCCAAGGGTTATGAGGGTAGTTGAGTGGTAGTGGAATCATACGGCTAGTCCGGAGGTTATTAATAGTGCGGCTACTGCCCCTGTCAGGGGCCATGGGCTTGGGTCTACTATGTGGTATGCATGGGCTTGGTGGGTCATTAGACGTTTTCCTGTAGGTAGAGGCTTAGAAGGAGGACAAAGACGTAGGCTTGAATAATAGCGACGGCGACTTCTAGAAGGGTTAGTATTAGAAGGAGGAGAGTCGGCAAGATAGCGATAGCTGGCATAAGGGGGATGAGTGCAAGGGTTGCGGAAGAAATAAGGTGAATTAATAGGTGGCCTGCTGTTAAGTTGGCTGTAAGTCGAACACCAAGGGCGAGAGGGCGAATGAACAGGCTAATTGTCTCGATAATAATTAGGATTGGAATTAGCAGGGTTGGGGTTCCTTCTGGAAGGAAGTGTCCGAATGCATGGGTGGGTTGGGTTCGCATGCCAATAATTACTGTAGCGAGTCACAGGGGGACAGCGAGGCCCATATTGAGTGAGAGTTGAGTTGTGGGTGTAAAGGTGTATGGTATTAGACCAAGGACATTAAGGGTAAGCAGAAAAACTATTAGGGATGTAAATAAGGGGGCCCACTTGTGCCCGCCGGGGTTTAGTGGAAGAAAAAGTTGGTTGGTAAAGCGGGCAATAAATCAGCTTTGAAGAGTGAGGGTGCGGTTGTTTAGTCATCGGGTAGTGGGGGTGGGGAAAAGAATTCATGGTAGGGTAAGTGCTACTAAGATTAAAGGAATCCCTAGATATGTGGGGCTGGAAAATTGATTAAAAAGGCTTAGTGTCATGGTCAGTTTCAGGGGGTGGTTTGGGCTTTTGTTGTGCTTTGAGGGGAAGGTTCGTTGGGGAAAATATGTTTTAAAACCTTAGGCGGGATAATAACAAGAAAGATTATTCAGGAAAATATCAAGATTATGAGTCAAGGGGCAGGGTTTAGTTGGGGCATGTCACTAAGGGTGGGGAGGAGTCACCAGTCTCCAGCTTAAAAGGCTGGCGCTTGGTCCTAGATAAGCTTCTTAGTGAAGCGTCTTCAAGTATAAGGGAAGATCAAGATTCAAAGTGTTCTAAAGGAACTGATTCAACAACAATGGGTATAAAGCTGTGGTTGGCTCCACAAATCTCGGAACATTGTCCATAAAAAACTCCGGGGCGAGTAGTAATAAAAGTTGTTTGATTTAAACGGCCGGGTACTGCGTCCATTTTAATTCCCAGTGCTGGGACTGCCCATGAGTGAAGGACGTCTTCTGCTGAAATTAGCACTCGAATGGGGGATTGGAAAGGTACAACTATTCGATGGTCTGCTTCTAGAAGTCGAAACTGGCCGGGATTTAGGTCTTGCGTGGGGATTATATAAGAATCAAAGCTTAGGTCCTCATAGTCGGTATATTCATAACTTCAGTATCATTGGTGCCCTATTGCTTTAATAGTTAGGTGGGGTGCGTTGACTTCATCTATTAAGTATAGGACTCGTAATGAGGGGAGTGCAATAAGGGTAAGGATTAAAGCAGGTAATATTGTTCAGATAATCTCGATTTCTTGAGAATCTAAAATATACTTATCTGTAAGGGAGGTGGTTATTATTATTATAATAATGTAAAGTACGAAGGCGCTAATCAAAAATACGATTATTAGGGCATGATCATGAAAATGTAATAATTCTTCTATTAGAGGTGATGCCGCATCTTGGAATCCTAGTTGTGTTGGGTGTGCCATACAGCTATATGCTAGGATCACGTGGGGTTTTAACCCACAATTCTGCCTTGACAAGGCAGTGTAATAACTTTACTAGAAATCCAATAAGAAAGTGACAGAGCGGTTATGTGGCTGGCTTGAAACCAGTTTATGGGGGTTCAACTCCCTCCTTTCTCGAACTAGCGTGTTTGTATTAAAACAAAGGCGGGTTCTTCATATGTGTGATTAGGGGGAGGGCACCCGTGAAGTCATTCAACGTTTGAAGCGGTTTGTTCAACTGCAAGAACTTTTCGTTTAGCAGTGAAGGCTTCTCAAAGAATAAATAAAAATAATACGACGGCAGTTAGAGATGTTAATGACCCGATAGAGGAGACAGTGTTTCAAAGGGTGTAGGCGTCGGGGTAGTCAGAGTACCGTCGGGGTATGCCCGCAAGGCCTAAGAAATGTTGTGGGAAAAAGGTTAGGTTTACTCCTGCAAATATTAGTCCAAAGTGAATTTTTGATCATGTCTGATGAAGTGTATACCCAGTGAAAAGGGGGAATCAGTGGACGAGGCCTGCTATAATTGCGAATACGGCACCTATTGATAGAACGTAGTGGAAGTGGGCTACTACATAATATGTGTCATGAAGAATAATATCTAGGGAAGAATTGGCTAAGATAATTCCGGTTAGACCTCCAACTGTAAAGAGGAAAATAAATCCGAGGGCCCAGAATATTGGAGCATCTCATTTAACTGAGGCCCCGTGGAGAGTAGCCAGTCAGCTGAAGACTTTTACTCCTGTTGGGATGGCAATCACTATAGTTGCTGATGTAAAGTAAGCGCGTGTATCAACGTCTATTCCAACAGTAAACATGTGATGGGCTCATACAATAAATCCAAGGACTCCGATAGAAATCATGGCCCACACTATACCCATATACCCGAAAGTTTCTTTTTTGCCGGCATAGTATGCCACGATGTGTGAAATCATGCCAAATCCGGGCAGAATTAAGATGTAAACTTCGGGATGGCCAAAGAACCAGAAGAGGTGTTGGTATAGGATGGGGTCTCCTCCCCCAGAGGGGTCAAAGAAAGAAGTGTTGAGGTTTCGGTCTGTAAGAAGTATAGTAATGCCGGCAGCTAAAACAGGAAGAGACAGGAGAAGTAGAACGGCTGTAATAAGAACGGCTCATACAAACAGGGGTATATGATATAGTGTTGTGGTAGGAGGTTTCATATTAATAATAGTAGTAATAAAATTAATGGCCCCAAGAATTGAGGAGACTCCGGCCAGATGAAGGGAGAAGATAGTAAGGTCTACGGATGCACCGGCGTGGGCAAGATTACTTGCTAAAGGGGGATAAACTGTTCAGCCTGTTCCGGCCCCAGCTTCTACCCCAGAAGATGCTAATAGAAGCAAGAAGGAGGGTGGAAGGAGTCAGAAACTTATGTTGTTTATACGGGGGAAAGCCATGTCAGGGGCACCAATTATTAAAGGGACAAGCCAATTTCCAAAACCCCCAATTATTAAGGGTATAACCATGAAGAAGATTATTACGAAGGCATGTGCTGTTACGATAACATTATAAATCTGATCGTCGCCCAGGAGGGTACCTGGTTGACTTAATTCTGCTCGGATGAGTAGGCTTAGGGCTGTACCAACTATTCCGGCTCAGGCACCAAATACTAGATAAAGGGTGCCAATGTCTTTGTGATTAGTCGAGAAAACTCAGCGGGTGATGGCCACAGTTAAATTGTTTAAAGATAGGATGGCTGAGCAAGCGGCGGATTGTAATCCCGCACACAGAGGTTTGAGCCCTCTTCTTATCAAGTTCTGGGGTATTATTACGTCAGATTGCAAACCTGAAGAAGCAAATTTACAATTTGCCGGAACTTAAGCAAAAATTATGGGTAGATGAATGCTTGTTGGTTTAAGCACTTAGCTGTTAACTAAGAGATTAAAGGATCGAAGCCTTTTCATCTAGTAAGGTCTTAGCTTAATTAAAGTATTTGTTTTGCATGCAAAAGATGTGGGGTAGTATCCTGCAGATCTTAACAGGGACTGGGGGATTTTCACCCTCACTGAGGGCTTTGAAGGCCCTTGGTCTAATTTATCCTAAGTCTCTTAGGGGGAAAGCAGGGCTAAAGCCAGGGGGGTTAAGGGGAGGAGTATAATAGAGGTGACTGAGGAAAAGGCAAGGGGGAGGGAAAAGGTTGTTGTTTGAAATCGTCAGGGGGCGAGGGAGGTAATACTATGAGGGGAGATAGTGAGGGCTATGGCATAGGATACCCGTAGGTAGAAGTATAGGCTAAGGAGTGCGCTTAGAGCAGCAATTGAGGCAACAAGGGCAAGATCTTGTTTAGTTAATTCTTGAAGAATTAATCATTTTGGCATAAATCCTGAAAGTGGAGGTAGGCCACCTAGGGATAATAAAATTAAGGGTGTCAGGGTTATAATTGCTGGTGTTTTGGCCCAAGAAGTGGCCAGGGCGTTAATGGTTGTCGAAGAAGAGGATTTAAAAATAAGGAAAGTTGATAAAGTTATTAGAATATAAATTATTAATCCTAAAAATGCTAATTCTTGATTAAATTGTATAATTAAAATTATTCAGCCCAGGTGTGCAATTGATGAGTAGGCTAAAATTTTACGTAATTGAATTTGATTTAGTCCCCCTCAGCCTCCCACTAGAATTGAAGTCATGCCTAAAATAGTGATTAGGTATGGGTTAATGGGTATAATTTGATACATTAATACGAAGGGGGCTAGTTTTTGTCAAGTGGATAAAATTAGGCCTGTTGTCAGGCTGAGACCTTGAAGAACTTCTGGAAGCCAGAAGTGTAAGGGGGCCAGGCCTATTTTGAGGGCAAGGGCCATTGTTAAAAAAGAGGCTGGCAGTGGGTGAAGAATAAAGTTAATGTCTCATTGGCCTGTAATTCAGGCATTTGTAGAGCTGGCAAAGAGAATTAGTGCAGCTGCAGTCGCTTGAATAATAAAATATTTTGTGGTGGCTTCAACTGCACGAGGGTGGTGATGTTGGGCTATTAGGGGGATAATGGCTAGGGTATTAATTTCCAGGCCTATTCATGCAAGAAGTCAGTGAGAACTTGCGAAGGTAAGTGTGGTCCCCATTCCCAGGCTTAACAACAGGACAGTTAAAATAAGGGGGTTCATTAGTAAGGGAAGGAATTTAACCAACATGTTCGGGGTATGGGCCCAAGAGCTTTAACTTAGCTGACCTTACTAGAATTAGAGAATGGTGTAGAGGGAGCACGAGGAGTTTTGATCTCCTAGGGGAGGGTTCAAGTCCCTTTTTTCTAAGGAGTTGGAGGGACTCTAACCCTCATAATTCACTCTATCAAAGTGATCCTATAAAATTCAGGCACAGCTCCCATTAGGCATGGGGGGGAAGGCCTCCGCATGCGGTAGAGAGTGAAAGATGTCAAATAACTAACGCGAGGGTTAAGGGTAGAAAGTTTTTTCAGACTAGGTGTATGAGTTGGTCATAGCGGAATCGGGGGTAAGATGCTCGTACTCATAGAAAAGCTATAGAGAGAAGGGCTGCTTTAGTTATTAATGTTAATGAGGTAAATTCAGGCAGAGAGTAAGAATATGAAGAGCCCATAAATAAAATTGTGGAAAGGGTATTCATTAAGAGAATGTTGGCGTATTCGGCTAGAAAAAATAGTGCGAAGGGTCCTCCTGCATATTCAACGTTGAAACCCGAGACTAGTTCTGACTCTCCCTCCGTCAGGTCAAATGGTGCTCGATTTGTTTCTGCAAGGGTGGAGATGTACCATATAGCGGCTAGAGGTCATGCTGGGAAAATCAGTCAAGTTGCTTCTTGGGTAAAACTAAACGTTTGGAGGGTAAAACCCCCCGAAAAGATAATAATGCTCAATAAAATAAGGCCTAGGCTGACTTCGTAGGAAATGGTTTGGGCGACAGCTCGTAAAGCACCTACTAAGGCATATTTAGAATTTGAGGCCCACCCTGAGCCCAGGGTAGCATATACGGCAAGGCTTGATAGAGCAAGAATAAACAGGATGCTTAAATTTAAGTCGGTGACTGAAAAAGGTATAGGAATAGGGGCTCAGAGGGTGAGGGCCAAGGTAAGTGCAAGTATAGGGGAAATAAGGAATAGAAGGGGGGATGATGTTGAGGGTCGAATGGGCTCCTTAATAAAGAGTTTGACGCCATCGGCAATTGGTTGGAGAAGGCCATAAGGTCCAACTACGTTTGGTCCTTTACGTAGTTGCATATAGCCGAGAACTTTTCGTTCAATTAAAGTTAGAAAGGCAACTGCGAGAAGGACTGGTACTATATAAATTAGTGGGTTAATAATAAAATTAGCTACGGTGTTGGCTATAGTCATAGTTAGAGGAGGGAGTTGAACCCTCGTTGAAAGGGCTTAGGCCTTTTGCAATCACCGGGCTCTGCCACTCTTACTGGCCCTGTTTTCGGGGTTTTCTTCAAGCTTCCTTGTCCGTTTTATTGGTCTTCAGCGGTAGGTGGTAGGGCGTGCGTTAGGCATTGGCCCTTCTTTCCCGGTCCTTTCGTACTGGGGGGAGACTTATCATAGATAGAAACTGACCTGGATTGCTCCGGTCTGAACTCAGATCACGTAGGACTTTAATCGTTGAACAAACGAACCCTTAATAGCGGCTGCACCATTAGGATGTCCTGATCCAACATCGAGGTCGTAAACCCCCTCGTCGATATGGGCTCTGAGAGAGGATTGCGCTGTTATCCCTGGGGTAACTCGGTCCGTTGATCGGTTATACCGGATCATGAAAGTCAGAATTTCTGTTACTTGGAGTAGCGGCTCTGGGTGCTAGGAGTAGTTCTCCCGGTCCACGTGGGGGTTTTGTTGTACCCCGCGGTCGCCCCAACCAAAGACACTTCAATAATTATTATTAAGTTTAAGCTGATATTTCTAGTATACTAAACATAAATTATATTAGGTCTTAAGCTCCACAGGGTCTTCTCGTCTTATGTTTTAATCCCCGCCTCTGCACGGGGAGGTCAATTTCATTGACTGGAGGGGGGAGACAGTTAAGCCCTCGTGATGCCATTCATACAGGTCTTCATTTAAAAGACAAGTGATTACGCTACCTTCGCACGGTTAAAATACCGCGGCCGTTAAACATATAGTCACAGGGCAGGCGGGACCTCTTATAGGGGGAGGGCAAGAGGCGATGTTTTTGGTAAACAGGCGGGGCTTTTGTTTGCCGAGTTCCTTCCCACTCGTTTAGTCTTTCCTTCGGGCACGCCTGTGTGGGGTTAACGATGTAAATAAAGTGTTTTTCTTGTGGGTGTCGCTTTATTCCCTCTGGGGGTGGGGTCGATTAACAGTCGGTGGGGGGTCCGTTCCAACTTACACATGTGCTAGGAGAAGATCATGTCTTCTTATTACTCATTTTAGCATAATTGCTCTTATGGGGGCATAAGACAGCCTGGTAGGGGGCAGGGAGGAAGATTTTGTATCAGAATACGGGGATTGGACTTAAGCTGAGCTTTAACGCTTTCTGTTAAGATGGCTGCTTTCAGGCCCACTTAATTTGAAGTCCTCTAGTATTATGATCTTGTGTCACCTGTAAAAGTTGTTTCTCTTGTCAGGAAGGCTGTACCCTTTCTGACTAACTCCTTTAGCTATCTTTACCAATGTGAGCATTGCTTGTGTGGTTAGGAAAACTTAAAGGGCTGAACTTCTATTCAATTCCCAGGCAACCAGCTATTACTGTGCTCGGTAGGTTTATCACCTCTACTCAAAGATCTTCCCACTCTTTTGCCACAGAGACGGGTTTGCCCTATAATAGGCTGTCCTGGAGTAGCTCGCTCAGTTTCGGGGTTACAAACTAAAGGGCTCTTTGCTTGCATTTTACTTGCTAAATCATGATGCAAAAGGTACGAGGGGTAATCTCTGCTATTTTATACTTAATTGGTTTATTTCATTTCTTTTTCAGCATTCCCTTGCGGTACTTTATCTGTTGCTCTTTTTTCCTTTTCTGTCGCCCATACTTTGGGGTAAAATGATTTATTCAAATGTATTGTGAGTCTTAAATCATAAATAGGTTATACTTGATGAGGCTAGCTGTTTAGTAGCAGAGCAGTCCGACTTGCACGGACAACTTCTCGGTGTAAGGGAGATGCTTTTCTCATTTGGCCATGCACTGCGGTTATCCAAGTGCACCTTCCGGTACACTTACCATGTTACGACTTGCCTCTCCTTTTAAATCTCTGTTTTTAGGAAGGGGGGGGGGGGGTGTTCTTTGGAGAGAGTGACGGGCGGTGTGTGCGCGCTTCAGGGCCATTTTCAGCAGGGCGCTCTATTCTCTGCTTACTGCTAAATCCTCCTTCAGGTATTATTTCAATCTACCATTCGTAAATTCTCTGGGGCAGAGAATGTAGCCCATGTCTTCCCATCTTATTGGCTACACCTCGACCTGACGTTTTTGGCTGTGCCACTTGCGCTTACTGTAATGTGCCTTCACAGGGTAAGCTGACGACGGCGGTATATAGGCTGAGTTAAACAAAAGATGGTGAGGTTTAACGGGGGTTATCAGTTCTAGAACAGGCTCCTCTAGGGGGGTCTAAAGCACCGCCAAGTCCTTTGGGTTTTAAGCTAATGCTCGTAGTTCCCGGGCGGATAATTTAAGTACAATAATTATCGATGTTGAGGACCACACATAGTGGGGTATCTAATCCCAGTTTGTATTGTGGTTTTCGTGGATTCACGTTTGGTAGGGACACTTTCGTAGTTGTTCTTCATAGCCTCGAGTACATTCAACTGTTTTGAGGCATTTTGACCCTATTCTCAATTCTTATCATTAACCACTCTTTACGCCGTTCTCAGTCAACTTGGGCCTCTCGTATAACCGCGGTGGCTGGCACGAGTTTTACCGGCCCTCTTAGTCTTAACTAGGTCAAGTTTTCACTCATGGCCTAAATTTTATCACTGCTGATTACCCGTAGGGGTGTGGCTAAGCAAGGCGTCGTGGGCTTCGGGGGGGGGTGCCTGATGCCTGCTCCTCAATTCCGGGCGGGATATCAAGGGCATTCTCACAGGGGTGCGGATACTTGCATGTGTAAGTTGGACTATAATTGATAGTAAAGTCAGGACCAAGCCTTTGTGCTTTTGGAGCTTTCTAGGGCTCATCTTAACATCTTCAGTGTTATGCTTTAGGTTAAGCTACAATAGCGCGACATATAAGAACATTATATAAAGACTGAATCAATATGAGATTATATCAGACTACATTCATTATAATATTATATATTATATAGTACCCAATAGTGCCCCAGTATCTAATACTATATAATACTATATAATACTATATAATACTATATAATACTATATAATACTATATAATACTATATAATACTATATAATACTATATAATACTATATAATACTATATAATACTATATAATATTATATAATATTATATAACACTATATAATACTATATAATACTATATAATACTATATAATACTATATAATATTATATAATATTATATAATATTATATAACACTATATAACACTATATAATACTATATAATACTATATAATACTATATAATACTATATAATACTATATAATACTATATAATACTATATAATACTATATAATACTATATAATACTATATAATACTATATAATACTATATAATACTATATAATACTATATAATACTATATAATACTATATAATACTATATAATACTATATAATACTATATAATACTATATAATACTATATAATACTATATAATACTATATAATACTATATAATACTATATAATACTATATGATATTATATAATACTATATAATACTATATAATACTATATAATACTATATAATACTATATAATACTATATAATACTATATAATACTATATAATACTATATAATACTATATAATACTATATAATACTATATAATACTATATAATACTATATAATACTATATAATACTATATAATACTATATAATACTATATAATACTATATAATACTATATAATACTATATAATACTATATAATACTATATAATACTATATAATACTATATAATACTATATAATACTATATAATACTACATAATACTATATAATACTATATAATACTATATAATACTATATGATACAATATAATACAATATAATACAATATAATTCCATGTGATGTGATGTAAAACATTATTTACTCCTGCAAATGTTATATAAATAATTTATAAATTTAATGAAAACACTGTTTAAATTTTAGAAAAGATAATCTTATGAAGTCCTAAAAAGTCTGTTAATTTGAGGCCTGAATTTTCCCCTGCATTATGGGGGGGTAGGGGGGGTTTACGCAGTAAAAATCTTCAGACTTTTATTTTTCAGTGGGCTCTCCCGAGAAATATTTTAAGATTATGTCCTTGAAATAGAAGTGTGTGATATAATAACCATTGTCTATTATTAATTAATATTATGTATATAAACCAAGAAATAGTCCCACCTAAATTTGAGTTATTAGGATGCACTCTGAAATGTTAGTGAAGGGGAAAAAAAAAAAGAAACCCCTTGCCCTTGGGGTGGATGCCCGCATGCTGGTGATTTAGTCGAGCTGTTATACACCATTTAGAGATGTGCAAAAAAGTGATTCCTGGAGCTACACGAGTTGAATGTTCTTGAAGCTAGGCAAGGATGCCGGGAATAATTCACGGAGTGGTAGTTCTACAATTAATGCTCTTGACCATCATGTAGATTGTGTATCATTAGGATACAGAGATAGATTATACTTACTTAACTCTAGATCTCTAGTAATGATTATTAAGGAAAAAACCGTGTTTAATTTCGATATATGGGGGCGTACACAAATGTACTATCTTATTAATATGGTTGCCTGAATGGTTAATTTCGATATATGGTGATAATACATATATGTACTATCTTATTAATATGGTTGCCTGAATGGTTAATTTCGATATATGGTGATAATACATATATGTACTATCTATGACAAGGGGTAGTTTAATCTAAAATACTGGCTTTGGGAGTCAGTGAGGGGAGTGTGAGCCTCCTTCCCTTGAGTGTTGTGAGGCAGATCTCGGTAGAATGAGCGCTAGGGAGGAATTTAGCCCCCGCATCCGGCTTACAAGGCCGGCGCTCTTCGCATTGAGCTACTAGGGCAAGTTCATTCGAGGGCTTTATTCTCAACAATTCCTGCAATGGGGAATAAGATTAAGAATAGGGAGAAGTATAGGATAGATGCGAGTTGGCCAATTACAATAAAGGGGTGTTCGACAGGCACTCCTCCAATTCATGTGAGAATTAATATGTCTGCTACTAATACTCAGAAAAGTACTTGAGTGAGTGGGCGAAAGGTCAGGCTTCGTTGTTTTGAGGTGTGAAGAAGAGGGACGAGCATGAGCACGAGGATCGAGAATAATAGTGCTAGAACACCGCCTAGTTTGTTTGGGATTGATCGTAAGATGGCGTATGCAAATAGAAAATATCACTCAGGTTTGACGTGGGGGGGAGTAACAATTGGATTGGCGGGGGTGAAATTGTCTGGGTCTCCCAGAAGATTTGGTGAGAATAGGGCTAGGGAGGTAAGTCCTAGAAGAAGGATGGCGAAACCAAGAAGATCTTTGTAGGTAAAGTAAGGGTGAAAAGGAATTTTGTCCGCGGCGGAGTTAATCCCTGTCGGGTTGTTTGATCCGGTCTCATGGAGGAATAGGAGATGTAATATAGTAACTGCTACAATAATAAATGGGAAAAGGAAGTGGAATGCGAAGAATCGGGTGAGGGTAGCGTTGTCCACGGAGAATCCACCCCAGATTCACTGAACTAGGGTGTCTCCCACATATGGAACAGTGGACATTAGATTAGTGATGACAGTGGCACCTCAGAAGGATATTTGTCCTCAAGGGAGGACGTAACCTACAAAAGAAGTTATTATTACAAGAAGGAATAGGACTACTCCAATATTTCATGTCTCTATGAATAAATAGGAGCCATAGTAGAGGCCTCGTGCAATATGGAGATAAAGGCAAATAAAAAAGAAAGAGGCGCCGTTGGCGTGTATGTTACGAATAAGTCAGCCGTAGTTGACGTCACGGCAGATGTGGACTACAGAGGAGAAAGCTATTTCGATGTCCGAGGTGTAGTGTATGGCTAAAAAAAGCCCGGTTAAAATTTGAGTAATTAAGCAGAGTCCAAGAAGAGAGCCGAAGTTTCATCAGACGGAAATGTTTGAGGGGGCAGGAAGGTCTACTAATGCGTCGTTTGCAATTTTGAGAATGGGGTGTGTTTTTCGGAGGCTGGCCATTATGGGGTTTTTATAGTTGAAGTACAACGGTGGTTTTTCAAGTCACTGGTCTTGGTTAGAATCCAGGTAAAAATAATGACATTTATCATGTTAATTCTTCTAGTGGGTATAATTTTAGGGGTGGTTTCTGTAGCTTCTAATCCTTCTCCGTATTTCTCTGCTTTAGGGTTGGTGTTGGTCGCGGGAGTAGGGTGTGCCATTTTAGTGGGGCATGGTGGGTCGTTACTGTCATTAGTATTATTTTTAATCTATTTGGGGGGGATGTTAGTTGTATTTGCTTATTGTGCTGCGCTAGCAGCAGAGCCTTACCCGGAAGCGTGAGGTGAGTGATCTGTGTTGGGGTCTGCAGTGGGTTATTTGCTATTAGTGCTGGGTGCTTCTGGGGGTGATGGCATGAAGGGGCGTGAATTCCTGTGGATGAACTGGTTGAATTTTCTAGTGAGTCTGGGGACACGTCGGGGGTGGCATTAATGTATTCTGTGGGAGGGGGCCTTTTGGTAGTAAGCGCTTGGGTACTTCTTTTAACACTTTTTGTTGTGTTGGAACTAACTCGCGGTTGCACTCGAGGTGCCTTACGAGCAGTGAGGTTAATACCGGTTAGTAAAATAGTGGTGCTAGGCTAGCTAGAGTTAGGGACATTAAGAAGAGGGTTAAGTATGTCTTAATGTGGCCCCGTTGGATGTTGCTTGTTACGGAGGCTAGGGGTTTAGTGAGGGAGACGATTGTTTTAGGGCCAATTTTCTCTAGTCATAGCTTATCTGTTAAGTGGGTGACGAAGGTGTGGGCGATGAATAGGGTGAGGAGGGGGCCTAGGCGGTGCATTGTTGATGGGATAAATCCAAGTATAAGTGAGAAGTGGTGTGGGGTTTTTATGGGTAATAAGTCGTGTTGATTAGATTTAAATTGGGCTAGTCATAGGGCAAAGATTAGTCCTAAAATTGAAACGATAATGGCGGTTATTTTAGTTTCGGTTGGTATGGTTAATACAGGGGTTTTATAGAGGTCAGTATTTATTAAAATCAGGAAGCCGGCAATAATGCTACCTCAGGCTAGTCGTTTAAGCGGGTTAACTATTGCGGGGCTAGTTTCATTAATTGGGGAAGTTGGAAGGAATCGGGGGGAGCCTATTGTAACGTAAAAAATGAGTCGAAGACTATAGACGGCTGTGAAGGAGGTGGCAATTAGTGTGAGGATCAGTGCCCCGGTATTTACATAAGATGTATTGAGGGCCTCAATAATGGCATCTTTTGAGAAAAAGCCTGCTAGGAATGGAGTGCCGGTAAGGGCAAGGCTTCCAATGGTTAGGCAGGAGGAGGTGATAGGTGCAAGGTTAAACAGGCCGCCTATTTTTCGAATATCTTGTTCATCATTTAGGCTATGAATAATAGACCCGGAGCAAAGAAATAGTATGGCCTTAAAGAAAGCATGGGTACAGATGTGGAAAAATGCCAGTTGTGGTTGGTTGAGTCCAATTGCTACCATTATTAGTCCAAGTTGACTAGATGTTGAGAAAGCAATAATTTTCTTGATGTCATTTTGGGTAAGGGCACAAGCTGCGGTAAAGAGCGTAGTTAAGGCTCCGAGGCAGAGGCAGATAGTTAGGATAAATTGGTTGTTTTGTATTAGGGGGCTAAGTCGAATTAGTAGGAAGATTCCTGCGACAACTATTGTGCTAGAGTGTAGTAGGGCTGATACAGGGGTGGGCCCTTCTATTGCTGCGGGCAGTCAAGGGTGGAGGCCAAATTGTGCAGACTTGCCTGTTGTGGCCAGAACAAAGCCCAGCAGGGGGAGGGTTAAGTCTATATCTTTACTTAAAATAAAAATTTGTTCAAGATCTCAGGTGTTGGTGGAAGAGGCAAGCCATGCTATGCTCATGGCTATACCAATATCGCCAACTCGGTTGTAGATAATAGCTTGTGTTGCTGCGGTATTAGCATCTGCTCGTCCGAACCATCATCCAATTAATAAGAAAGATATAATGCCGACACCTTCTCAGCCAATGAATAGCTGAAGAAGGTTATTAGCTGTAACCAAAAGGAGCATCGCCACTAGGAAAATGAGAAGGTATTTAAAAAACTGCGCTACATTGGGGTCAGAGTGCATATACCAGGTAGCGAATTCTAGAATGGACCACGTGACGTAAAGGGCAATTGGAATGAAGAGGGCGGAGTAAAAATCAAGCTTAAAGCTGATGGTTACGTCTAAAGAGTTGGTCACCATTCAGGACCATGAGGAGACAACAGTGTCTGTTGTTGTTCCTAAGAATATAGAAAGGGGGAGAAGGCTTAGGAAAAAGGCTGTTATTACTGCTTTTTTTGTATGGTCTGTCAAAGGAGTGTTGTCTTTGGGGGAGGGGTTCAGTGAGATTAAGAGGGGGTACAGTAGAACTGCATAAATTAGTAGCAGACTAGAAGAATATGCGGTAGTTGTAGCATCCATAGCTCCTGCTTGGAGTTGCACCAAGGGGCTTTGGTTCCTAAGACCAACGGAAGAACTATTATCCTTCAAGAGCATTCGAGGGAGCCTTGGGGTTTAACCAGGGGGATGATAAATTAGCAGTTTTCATTGCCGGCGGGCCTCTCTCGGTGAACTAGGGGAATTAAACCCCTATTTTTAGAATCACAATCTAATGTTTTTATTAAACTAAGTTTACAGTAAAACCAGCCTCAAAGAAGGGCGGGTTTAAAAATTAGTAAAATAAGGGGGATGAGGTGTAGTGTTATCAGGAGATGTTCTCGGGTATATGATGGGGGAAGTGCTAGTATGTGTTGGGGCAGGGGCCCACGTTGGCTAGTTAAGAACATGTAGAGGGAATAGGAGGCCGTAATAAGAATGCCTGACCCCGTTAGGAAAATTGTTAGGGGTGATCAGTTAAATAATGAGGTGAGGATTATAAGTTCTCCTATGAGATTTGGGAGGGGGGGAAGGGCTAGGTTTGCCAGGCTGGTAAAAAATCATCAGGTTGTTATTAGGGGGAGGGCAATCTGCAGCCCTCGGGCTAGTAGTATGGTGCGACTGTGTGTTCGTTCATAGTTGGTATTAGCTAGACAGAAGAGGGCTGAGGATGTGAGGCCATGGGCAATCATTAAAATTAATGCTCCTGTAAATCCTCAGGGGGTTTGAATTAGAATACCTCCTGCTACTAGACCTATGTGACTAACGGATGAGTAGGCGATTAGGGATTTTAGGTCCGTTTGGCGTAAGCAGATTAGGCCGGTCATTACGATGCCTCATAGAGCAAGGGTAATAAATGGGTAGAGCATGTCTTTGGAGAGAGGGTCCAAAATGACCATTAGGCGTATTATCCCATAACCCCCTAATTTAAGGAGAACTGCGGCAAGGACTATTGATCCAGCGACGGGGGCTTCTACGTGGGCTTTGGGAAGTCACAAGTGTAGTCCGTAAAGGGGCATTTTTACCAGGAAGGCGATCATACAGGCAGCTCATCAAATTTTAGCCCCAAAAGGTAAAAAAAGCATGGGCTTTGTGTAGGGGATTACTAGTATTGATAGTGTCCCAGTGTTATTCTGAAGTATTAGAAGGGCAACTAGTAGGGGGAGGGAGCCTGCAAGGGTATAGAATAAAAAATAAACTCCGGCATTTAGACGTTCTGCTTGGTTACCTCAGCGGGTAATTACCAGGAGGGTGGGGATAAGGGTTGCTTCAAATATAATGAAAAACATAACTAGTTCAGTAGCACTAAATGCTAGGATAAGGAGGAATTGAAGTGTTGAGAGTAGAGTAATATATGTTCGTTGGCGGTTATGAGGCTCAGATAATAGGTGATTTTGGCTGGCTAGGATTATTAGTGGAAGAAGTCAGCAAGAGAGAACCAGAAGGGGGGTTGACAGGGGGTCTGTGGCAGTATATAAACCGAGTGTAGACCAGCCGGTTTCGGCCGGGTTATAAAATCAAGTAAGACTTGCGAGGGCAATTAACATGCTCTGAACAAGGGTAGTAGACCATAATCATTTGTAGGGGGTTAATCATGTTGTGGGGATGAGGAGTATGGTAGGAATAATAATTTTTAGCATTGTAATAAGTTTAGGGATGAGAGGTGGTCTGAGCCGTGTGTTCGGGCAGTGGCAACTAGTATTGCCAGTCCAGCGCTTGCTTCGCAAGCTGAAAAAGCTAGTATTAGTATAGGGATGGTTGTGGAGGTGGTAGAGTTGAGTGTTAGAGATCAGAGGGAGAGCATAACGAAGAGGGTTAATATCATGGCCTCTAAGCAAAGAAGTGCAGATAGCAGGTGGGTTCGATGGAAGGCTAGTCCTATTATACTGAGTAAAAAAGCTGTAGAAACTGTGAAGTGTGTGGGGGTCATCTGGCGGCTGTGGATTTTAACCACAAACTCTTGAGCCGAAATCAAGTGTTTTAATTATACTAGCCACCTATTCAGCCCATTCTAGGCCTCCTTGGAGTCATTCATAGACTAATCCGAGGGTTAAGAGGGTTAAAATGGTGGCGGCTCATAAAAATGTTAGGGAGGGGTCGTTTAGCTGGTCGCCTCAGGGGAGTGGAAGTAGAAGAGCAATTTCTAGGTCAAAAAGAAGAAAAAGAATAGCAATCAAAAAAAATCGGAGGGAGAAAGGAAGTCGGGCGGATCCTAGGGGGTCAAACCCGCATTCGTAGGGGGATAGCTTCTCATAGTCGGGGTTTAAATGAGGGAGTCAGAATGAAATAATGATAAGGATGAGTGAGAGTGTAGAAGAAATTAAAATAACTGTTGTAATTAAGTTCATTATCTTTCTTTGGGTTTGAACCAAAACCGTGTGATTGGAAGTCACTTATACTTATTAATACTAGAAAGATTAGGATCCTCATCAATAGATTGAAATGTAAAGGAAGAGTCAGACAACGTCTACGAAATGTCAGTATCATGCAGCTGCTTCAAAGCCAAAATGGTGTTCGGATGTAAAATGGTAGCGGATTTGACGGAGTAGGCAGACTGCTAGAAATGTTGTACCAATGATTACGTGGAGGCCGTGGAAGCCGGTGGCAACGAAAAAGGTTGCGCCGTAAACACTGTCTGCAATGGTAAAGGGTGCTTCGTAGTACTCTAGGGCCTGGAGAAGTGTGAAATATAAACCTAGAAGAATAGTGAGTGTTAGGGCGTGAATGGCTTGTTTTCGTTCCCCGGCTATAATACTGTGGTGGGCTCAGGTTACTGTTGCGCCAGAGGCTAAAAGAACAGTGGTATTAAGTAGGGGAACTTCAAATGGGTCAAGGGTGGTAATGCCTGTTGGGGGTCAACATCCCCCCAGCTCAGGTGTTGGTGCGAGACTTGAGTGGTAGAATGCCCAGAAGAAGCCTATAAAAAATAATACTTCTGATGAAATAAATAATAGTATGCCATATTGTAAGCCGCTTTGAACTACGGGTGTGTGGTGGCCTTGGAAGGTCCCTTCTCGGACAATATCTCGCCATCATTGGTATATGGTTAATAAAAGAATAATTGTGCCAAGGGTTATGAGGGTAGTTGAGTGGTAGTGGAATCATACGGCTAGTCCGGAGGTTATTAATAGTGCGGCTACTGCCCCTGTCAGGGGCCATGGGCTTGGGTCTACTATGTGGTATGCATGGGCTTGGTGGGTCATTAGACGTTTTCCTGTAGGTAGAGGCTTAGAAGGAGGACAAAGACGTAGGCTTGAATAATAGCGACGGCGACTTCTAGAAGGGTTAGTATTAGAAGGAGGAGAGTCGGCAAGATAGCGATAGCTGGCATAAGGGGGATGAGTGCAAGGGTTGCGGAAGAAATAAGGTGAATTAATAGGTGGCCTGCTGTTAAGTTGGCTGTAAGTCGAACACCAAGGGCGAGAGGGCGAATGAACAGGCTAATTGTCTCGATAATAATTAGGATTGGAATTAGCAGGGTTGGGGTTCCTTCTGGAAGGAAGTGTCCGAATGCATGGGTGGGTTGGGTTCGCATGCCAATAATTACTGTAGCGAGTCACAGGGGGACAGCGAGGCCCATATTGAGTGAGAGTTGAGTTGTGGGTGTAAAGGTGTATGGTATTAGACCAAGGACATTAAGGGTAAGCAGAAAAACTATTAGGGATGTAAATAAGGGGGCCCACTTGTGCCCGCCGGGGTTTAGTGGAAGAAAAAGTTGGTTGGTAAAGCGGGCAATAAATCAGCTTTGAAGAGTGAGGGTGCGGTTGTTTAGTCATCGGGTAGTGGGGGTGGGGAAAAGAATTCATGGTAGGGTAAGTGCTACTAAGATTAAAGGAATCCCTAGATATGTGGGGCTGGAAAATTGATTAAAAAGGCTTAGTGTCATGGTCAGTTTCAGGGGGTGGTTTGGGCTTTTGTTGTGCTTTGAGGGGAAGGTTCGTTGGGGAAAATATGTTTTAAAACCTTAGGCGGGATAATAACAAGAAAGATTATTCAGGAAAATATCAAGATTATGAGTCAAGGGGCAGGGTTTAGTTGGGGCATGTCACTAAGGGTGGGGAGGAGTCACCAGTCTCCAGCTTAAAAGGCTGGCGCTTGGTCCTAGATAAGCTTCTTAGTGAAGCGTCTTCAAGTATAAGGGAAGATCAAGATTCAAAGTGTTCTAAAGGAACTGATTCAACAACAATGGGTATAAAGCTGTGGTTGGCTCCACAAATCTCGGAACATTGTCCATAAAAAACTCCGGGGCGAGTAGTAATAAAAGTTGTTTGATTTAAACGGCCGGGTACTGCGTCCATTTTAATTCCCAGTGCTGGGACTGCCCATGAGTGAAGGACGTCTTCTGCTGAAATTAGCACTCGAATGGGGGATTGGAAAGGTACAACTATTCGATGGTCTGCTTCTAGAAGTCGAAACTGGCCGGGATTTAGGTCTTGCGTGGGGATTATATAAGAATCAAAGCTTAGGTCCTCATAGTCGGTATATTCATAACTTCAGTATCATTGGTGCCCTATTGCTTTAATAGTTAGGTGGGGTGCGTTGACTTCATCTATTAAGTATAGGACTCGTAATGAGGGGAGTGCAATAAGGGTAAGGATTAAAGCAGGTAATATTGTTCAGATAATCTCGATTTCTTGAGAATCTAAAATATACTTATCTGTAAGGGAGGTGGTTATTATTATTATAATAATGTAAAGTACGAAGGCGCTAATCAAAAATACGATTATTAGGGCATGATCATGAAAATGTAATAATTCTTCTATTAGAGGTGATGCCGCATCTTGGAATCCTAGTTGTGTTGGGTGTGCCATACAGCTATATGCTAGGATCACGTGGGGTTTTAACCCACAATTCTGCCTTGACAAGGCAGTGTAATAACTTTACTAGAAATCCAATAAGAAAGTGACAGAGCGGTTATGTGGCTGGCTTGAAACCAGTTTATGGGGGTTCAACTCCCTCCTTTCTCGAACTAGCGTGTTTGTATTAAAACAAAGGCGGGTTCTTCATATGTGTGATTAGGGGGAGGGCACCCGTGAAGTCATTCAACGTTTGAAGCGGTTTGTTCAACTGCAAGAACTTTTCGTTTAGCAGTGAAGGCTTCTCAAAGAATAAATAAAAATAATACGACGGCAGTTAGAGATGTTAATGACCCGATAGAGGAGACAGTGTTTCAAAGGGTGTAGGCGTCGGGGTAGTCAGAGTACCGTCGGGGTATGCCCGCAAGGCCTAAGAAATGTTGTGGGAAAAAGGTTAGGTTTACTCCTGCAAATATTAGTCCAAAGTGAATTTTTGATCATGTCTGATGAAGTGTATACCCAGTGAAAAGGGGGAATCAGTGGACGAGGCCTGCTATAATTGCGAATACGGCACCTATTGATAGAACGTAGTGGAAGTGGGCTACTACATAATATGTGTCATGAAGAATAATATCTAGGGAAGAATTGGCTAAGATAATTCCGGTTAGACCTCCAACTGTAAAGAGGAAAATAAATCCGAGGGCCCAGAATATTGGAGCATCTCATTTAACTGAGGCCCCGTGGAGAGTAGCCAGTCAGCTGAAGACTTTTACTCCTGTTGGGATGGCAATCACTATAGTTGCTGATGTAAAGTAAGCGCGTGTATCAACGTCTATTCCAACAGTAAACATGTGATGGGCTCATACAATAAATCCAAGGACTCCGATAGAAATCATGGCCCACACTATACCCATATACCCGAAAGTTTCTTTTTTGCCGGCATAGTATGCCACGATGTGTGAAATCATGCCAAATCCGGGCAGAATTAAGATGTAAACTTCGGGATGGCCAAAGAACCAGAAGAGGTGTTGGTATAGGATGGGGTCTCCTCCCCCAGAGGGGTCAAAGAAAGAAGTGTTGAGGTTTCGGTCTGTAAGAAGTATAGTAATGCCGGCAGCTAAAACAGGAAGAGACAGGAGAAGTAGAACGGCTGTAATAAGAACGGCTCATACAAACAGGGGTATATGATATAGTGTTGTGGTAGGAGGTTTCATATTAATAATAGTAGTAATAAAATTAATGGCCCCAAGAATTGAGGAGACTCCGGCCAGATGAAGGGAGAAGATAGTAAGGTCTACGGATGCACCGGCGTGGGCAAGATTACTTGCTAAAGGGGGATAAACTGTTCAGCCTGTTCCGGCCCCAGCTTCTACCCCAGAAGATGCTAATAGAAGCAAGAAGGAGGGTGGAAGGAGTCAGAAACTTATGTTGTTTATACGGGGGAAAGCCATGTCAGGGGCACCAATTATTAAAGGGACAAGCCAATTTCCAAAACCCCCAATTATTAAGGGTATAACCATGAAGAAGATTATTACGAAGGCATGTGCTGTTACGATAACATTATAAATCTGATCGTCGCCCAGGAGGGTACCTGGTTGACTTAATTCTGCTCGGATGAGTAGGCTTAGGGCTGTACCAACTATTCCGGCTCAGGCACCAAATACTAGATAAAGGGTGCCAATGTCTTTGTGATTAGTCGAGAAAACTCAGCGGGTGATGGCCACAGTTAAATTGTTTAAAGATAGGATGGCTGAGCAAGCGGCGGATTGTAATCCCGCACACAGAGGTTTGAGCCCTCTTCTTATCAAGTTCTGGGGTATTATTACGTCAGATTGCAAACCTGAAGAAGCAAATTTACAATTTGCCGGAACTTAAGCAAAAATTATGGGTAGATGAATGCTTGTTGGTTTAAGCACTTAGCTGTTAACTAAGAGATTAAAGGATCGAAGCCTTTTCATCTAGTAAGGTCTTAGCTTAATTAAAGTATTTGTTTTGCATGCAAAAGATGTGGGGTAGTATCCTGCAGATCTTAACAGGGACTGGGGGATTTTCACCCTCACTGAGGGCTTTGAAGGCCCTTGGTCTAATTTATCCTAAGTCTCTTAGGGGGAAAGCAGGGCTAAAGCCAGGGGGGTTAAGGGGAGGAGTATAATAGAGGTGACTGAGGAAAAGGCAAGGGGGAGGGAAAAGGTTGTTGTTTGAAATCGTCAGGGGGCGAGGGAGGTAATACTATGAGGGGAGATAGTGAGGGCTATGGCATAGGATACCCGTAGGTAGAAGTATAGGCTAAGGAGTGCGCTTAGAGCAGCAATTGAGGCAACAAGGGCAAGATCTTGTTTAGTTAATTCTTGAAGAATTAATCATTTTGGCATAAATCCTGAAAGTGGAGGTAGGCCACCTAGGGATAATAAAATTAAGGGTGTCAGGGTTATAATTGCTGGTGTTTTGGCCCAAGAAGTGGCCAGGGCGTTAATGGTTGTCGAAGAAGAGGATTTAAAAATAAGGAAAGTTGATAAAGTTATTAGAATATAAATTATTAATCCTAAAAATGCTAATTCTTGATTAAATTGTATAATTAAAATTATTCAGCCCAGGTGTGCAATTGATGAGTAGGCTAAAATTTTACGTAATTGAATTTGATTTAGTCCCCCTCAGCCTCCCACTAGAATTGAAGTCATGCCTAAAATAGTGATTAGGTATGGGTTAATGGGTATAATTTGATACATTAATACGAAGGGGGCTAGTTTTTGTCAAGTGGATAAAATTAGGCCTGTTGTCAGGCTGAGACCTTGAAGAACTTCTGGAAGCCAGAAGTGTAAGGGGGCCAGGCCTATTTTGAGGGCAAGGGCCATTGTTAAAAAAGAGGCTGGCAGTGGGTGAAGAATAAAGTTAATGTCTCATTGGCCTGTAATTCAGGCATTTGTAGAGCTGGCAAAGAGAATTAGTGCAGCTGCAGTCGCTTGAATAATAAAATATTTTGTGGTGGCTTCAACTGCACGAGGGTGGTGATGTTGGGCTATTAGGGGGATAATGGCTAGGGTATTAATTTCCAGGCCTATTCATGCAAGAAGTCAGTGAGAACTTGCGAAGGTAAGTGTGGTCCCCATTCCCAGGCTTAACAACAGGACAGTTAAAATAAGGGGGTTCATTAGTAAGGGAAGGAATTTAACCAACATGTTCGGGGTATGGGCCCAAGAGCTTTAACTTAGCTGACCTTACTAGAATTAGAGAATGGTGTAGAGGGAGCACGAGGAGTTTTGATCTCCTAGGGGAGGGTTCAAGTCCCTTTTTTCTAAGGAGTTGGAGGGACTCTAACCCTCATAATTCACTCTATCAAAGTGATCCTATAAAATTCAGGCACAGCTCCCATTAGGCATGGGGGGGAAGGCCTCCGCATGCGGTAGAGAGTGAAAGATGTCAAATAACTAACGCGAGGGTTAAGGGTAGAAAGTTTTTTCAGACTAGGTGTATGAGTTGGTCATAGCGGAATCGGGGGTAAGATGCTCGTACTCATAGAAAAGCTATAGAGAGAAGGGCTGCTTTAGTTATTAATGTTAATGAGGTAAATTCAGGCAGAGAGTAAGAATATGAAGAGCCCATAAATAAAATTGTGGAAAGGGTATTCATTAAGAGAATGTTGGCGTATTCGGCTAGAAAAAATAGTGCGAAGGGTCCTCCTGCATATTCAACGTTGAAACCCGAGACTAGTTCTGACTCTCCCTCCGTCAGGTCAAATGGTGCTCGATTTGTTTCTGCAAGGGTGGAGATGTACCATATAGCGGCTAGAGGTCATGCTGGGAAAATCAGTCAAGTTGCTTCTTGGGTAAAACTAAACGTTTGGAGGGTAAAACCCCCCGAAAAGATAATAATGCTCAATAAAATAAGGCCTAGGCTGACTTCGTAGGAAATGGTTTGGGCGACAGCTCGTAAAGCACCTACTAAGGCATATTTAGAATTTGAGGCCCACCCTGAGCCCAGGGTAGCATATACGGCAAGGCTTGATAGAGCAAGAATAAACAGGATGCTTAAATTTAAGTCGGTGACTGAAAAAGGTATAGGAATAGGGGCTCAGAGGGTGAGGGCCAAGGTAAGTGCAAGTATAGGGGAAATAAGGAATAGAAGGGGGGATGATGTTGAGGGTCGAATGGGCTCCTTAATAAAGAGTTTGACGCCATCGGCAATTGGTTGGAGAAGGCCATAAGGTCCAACTACGTTTGGTCCTTTACGTAGTTGCATATAGCCGAGAACTTTTCGTTCAATTAAAGTTAGAAAGGCAACTGCGAGAAGGACTGGTACTATATAAATTAGTGGGTTAATAATAAAATTAGCTACGGTGTTGGCTATAGTCATAGTTAGAGGAGGGAGTTGAACCCTCGTTGAAAGGGCTTAGGCCTTTTGCAATCACCGGGCTCTGCCACTCTTACTGGCCCTGTTTTCGGGGTTTTCTTCAAGCTTCCTTGTCCGTTTTATTGGTCTTCAGCGGTAGGTGGTAGGGCGTGCGTTAGGCATTGGCCCTTCTTTCCCGGTCCTTTCGTACTGGGGGGAGACTTATCATAGATAGAAACTGACCTGGATTGCTCCGGTCTGAACTCAGATCACGTAGGACTTTAATCGTTGAACAAACGAACCCTTAATAGCGGCTGCACCATTAGGATGTCCTGATCCAACATCGAGGTCGTAAACCCCCTCGTCGATATGGGCTCTGAGAGAGGATTGCGCTGTTATCCCTGGGGTAACTCGGTCCGTTGATCGGTTATACCGGATCATGAAAGTCAGAATTTCTGTTACTTGGAGTAGCGGCTCTGGGTGCTAGGAGTAGTTCTCCCGGTCCACGTGGGGGTTTTGTTGTACCCCGCGGTCGCCCCAACCAAAGACACTTCAATAATTATTATTAAGTTTAAGCTGATATTTCTAGTATACTAAACATAAATTATATTAGGTCTTAAGCTCCACAGGGTCTTCTCGTCTTATGTTTTAATCCCCGCCTCTGCACGGGGAGGTCAATTTCATTGACTGGAGGGGGGAGACAGTTAAGCCCTCGTGATGCCATTCATACAGGTCTTCATTTAAAAGACAAGTGATTACGCTACCTTCGCACGGTTAAAATACCGCGGCCGTTAAACATATAGTCACAGGGCAGGCGGGACCTCTTATAGGGGGAGGGCAAGAGGCGATGTTTTTGGTAAACAGGCGGGGCTTTTGTTTGCCGAGTTCCTTCCCACTCGTTTAGTCTTTCCTTCGGGCACGCCTGTGTGGGGTTAACGATGTAAATAAAGTGTTTTTCTTGTGGGTGTCGCTTTATTCCCTCTGGGGGTGGGGTCGATTAACAGTCGGTGGGGGGTCCGTTCCAACTTACACATGTGCTAGGAGAAGATCATGTCTTCTTATTACTCATTTTAGCATAATTGCTCTTATGGGGGCATAAGACAGCCTGGTAGGGGGCAGGGAGGAAGATTTTGTATCAGAATACGGGGATTGGACTTAAGCTGAGCTTTAACGCTTTCTGTTAAGATGGCTGCTTTCAGGCCCACTTAATTTGAAGTCCTCTAGTATTATGATCTTGTGTCACCTGTAAAAGTTGTTTCTCTTGTCAGGAAGGCTGTACCCTTTCTGACTAACTCCTTTAGCTATCTTTACCAATGTGAGCATTGCTTGTGTGGTTAGGAAAACTTAAAGGGCTGAACTTCTATTCAATTCCCAGGCAACCAGCTATTACTGTGCTCGGTAGGTTTATCACCTCTACTCAAAGATCTTCCCACTCTTTTGCCACAGAGACGGGTTTGCCCTATAATAGGCTGTCCTGGAGTAGCTCGCTCAGTTTCGGGGTTACAAACTAAAGGGCTCTTTGCTTGCATTTTACTTGCTAAATCATGATGCAAAAGGTACGAGGGGTAATCTCTGCTATTTTATACTTAATTGGTTTATTTCATTTCTTTTTCAGCATTCCCTTGCGGTACTTTATCTGTTGCTCTTTTTTCCTTTTCTGTCGCCCATACTTTGGGGTAAAATGATTTATTCAAATGTATTGTGAGTCTTAAATCATAAATAGGTTATACTTGATGAGGCTAGCTGTTTAGTAGCAGAGCAGTCCGACTTGCACGGACAACTTCTCGGTGTAAGGGAGATGCTTTTCTCATTTGGCCATGCACTGCGGTTATCCAAGTGCACCTTCCGGTACACTTACCATGTTACGACTTGCCTCTCCTTTTAAATCTCTGTTTTTAGGAAGGGGGGGGGGGGGTGTTCTTTGGAGAGAGTGACGGGCGGTGTGTGCGCGCTTCAGGGCCATTTTCAGCAGGGCGCTCTATTCTCTGCTTACTGCTAAATCCTCCTTCAGGTATTATTTCAATCTACCATTCGTAAATTCTCTGGGGCAGAGAATGTAGCCCATGTCTTCCCATCTTATTGGCTACACCTCGACCTGACGTTTTTGGCTGTGCCACTTGCGCTTACTGTAATGTGCCTTCACAGGGTAAGCTGACGACGGCGGTATATAGGCTGAGTTAAACAAAAGATGGTGAGGTTTAACGGGGGTTATCAGTTCTAGAACAGGCTCCTCTAGGGGGGTCTAAAGCACCGCCAAGTCCTTTGGGTTTTAAGCTAATGCTCGTAGTTCCCGGGCGGATAATTTAAGTACAATAATTATCGATGTTGAGGACCACACATAGTGGGGTATCTAATCCCAGTTTGTATTGTGGTTTTCGTGGATTCACGTTTGGTAGGGACACTTTCGTAGTTGTTCTTCATAGCCTCGAGTACATTCAACTGTTTTGAGGCATTTTGACCCTATTCTCAATTCTTATCATTAACCACTCTTTACGCCGTTCTCAGTCAACTTGGGCCTCTCGTATAACCGCGGTGGCTGGCACGAGTTTTACCGGCCCTCTTAGTCTTAACTAGGTCAAGTTTTCACTCATGGCCTAAATTTTATCACTGCTGATTACCCGTAGGGGTGTGGCTAAGCAAGGCGTCGTGGGCTTCGGGGGGGGGTGCCTGATGCCTGCTCCTCAATTCCGGGCGGGATATCAAGGGCATTCTCACAGGGGTGCGGATACTTGCATGTGTAAGTTGGACTATAATTGATAGTAAAGTCAGGACCAAGCCTTTGTGCTTTTGGAGCTTTCTAGGGCTCATCTTAACATCTTCAGTGTTATGCTTTAGGTTAAGCTACAATAGCGCGACATATAAGAACATTATATAAAGACTGAATCAATATGAGATTATATCAGACTACATTCATTATAATATTATATATTATATAGTACCCAATAGTGCCCCAGTATCTAATACTATATAATACTATATAATACTATATAATACTATATAATACTATATAATACTATATAATACTATATAATACTATATAATACTATATAATACTATATAATACTATATAATACTATATAATATTATATAATATTATATAACACTATATAATACTATATAATACTATATAATACTATATAATACTATATAATATTATATAATATTATATAATATTATATAACACTATATAACACTATATAATACTATATAATACTATATAATACTATATAATACTATATAATACTATATAATACTATATAATACTATATAATACTATATAATACTATATAATACTATATAATACTATATAATACTATATAATACTATATAATACTATATAATACTATATAATACTATATAATACTATATAATACTATATAATACTATATAATACTATATAATACTATATAATACTATATAATACTATATAATACTATATGATATTATATAATACTATATAATACTATATGATATTATATAATACTATATAATACTATATAATACTATATAATACTATATAATACTATATAATACTATATAATACTATATAATACTATATAATACTATATAATACTATATAATACTATATAATACTATATAATACTATATAATACTATATAATACTATATAATACTATATAATACTATATAATACTATATAATACTATATAATACTATATAATACTATATAATACTATATAATACTATATAATACTATATAATACTATATAATACTATATAATACTACATAATACTATATAATACTATATAATACTATATAATACTATATGATACAATATAATACAATATAATACAATATAATTCCATGTGATGTGATGTAAAACATTATTTACTCCTGCAAATGTTATATAAATAATTTATAAATTTAATGAAAACACTGTTTAAATTTTAGAAAAGATAATCTTATGAAGTCCTAAAAAGTCTGTTAATTTGAGGCCTGAATTTTCCCCTGCATTATGGGGGGGTAGGGGGGGTTTACGCAGTAAAAATCTTCAGACTTTTATTTTTCAGTGGGCTCTCCCGAGAAATATTTTAAGATTATGTCCTTGAAATAGAAGTGTGTGATATAATAACCATTGTCTATTATTAATTAATATTATGTATATAAACCAAGAAATAGTCCCACCTAAATTTGAGTTATTAGGATGCACTCTGAAATGTTAGTGAAGGGGAAAAAAAAAAAGAAACCCCTTGCCCTTGGGGTGGATGCCCGCATGCTGGTGATTTAGTCGAGCTGTTATACACCATTTAGAGATGTGCAAAAAAGTGATTCCTGGAGCTACACGAGTTGAATGTTCTTGAAGCTAGGCAAGGATGCCGGGAATAATTCACGGAGTGGTAGTTCTACAATTAATGCTCTTGACCATCATGTAGATTGTGTATCATTAGGATACAGAGATAGATTATACTTACTTAACTCTAGATCTCTAGTAATGATTATTAAGGAAAAAACCGTGTTTAATTTCGATATATGGGGGCGTACACAAATGTACTATCTTATTAATATGGTTGCCTGAATGGTTAATTTCGATATATGGTGATAATACATATATGTACTATCTTATTAATATGGTTGCCTGAATGGTTAATTTCGATATATGGTGATAATACATATATGTACTATCTATGACAAGGGGTAGTTTAATCTAAAATACTGGCTTTGGGAGTCAGTGAGGGGAGTGTGAGCCTCCTTCCCTTGAGTGTTGTGAGGCAGATCTCGGTAGAATGAGCGCTAGGGAGGAATTTAGCCCCCGCATCCGGCTTACAAGGCCGGCGCTCTTCGCATTGAGCTACTAGGGCAAGTTCATTCGAGGGCTTTATTCTCAACAATTCCTGCAATGGGGAATAAGATTAAGAATAGGGAGAAGTATAGGATAGATGCGAGTTGGCCAATTACAATAAAGGGGTGTTCGACAGGCACTCCTCCAATTCATGTGAGAATTAATATGTCTGCTACTAATACTCAGAAAAGTACTTGAGTGAGTGGGCGAAAGGTCAGGCTTCGTTGTTTTGAGGTGTGAAGAAGAGGGACGAGCATGAGCACGAGGATCGAGAATAATAGTGCTAGAACACCGCCTAGTTTGTTTGGGATTGATCGTAAGATGGCGTATGCAAATAGAAAATATCACTCAGGTTTGACGTGGGGGGGAGTAACAATTGGATTGGCGGGGGTGAAATTGTCTGGGTCTCCCAGAAGATTTGGTGAGAATAGGGCTAGGGAGGTAAGTCCTAGAAGAAGGATGGCGAAACCAAGAAGATCTTTGTAGGTAAAGTAAGGGTGAAAAGGAATTTTGTCCGCGGCGGAGTTAATCCCTGTCGGGTTGTTTGATCCGGTCTCATGGAGGAATAGGAGATGTAATATAGTAACTGCTACAATAATAAATGGGAAAAGGAAGTGGAATGCGAAGAATCGGGTGAGGGTAGCGTTGTCCACGGAGAATCCACCCCAGATTCACTGAACTAGGGTGTCTCCCACATATGGAACAGTGGACATTAGATTAGTGATGACAGTGGCACCTCAGAAGGATATTTGTCCTCAAGGGAGGACGTAACCTACAAAAGAAGTTATTATTACAAGAAGGAATAGGACTACTCCAATATTTCATGTCTCTATGAATAAATAGGAGCCATAGTAGAGGCCTCGTGCAATATGGAGATAAAGGCAAATAAAAAAGAAAGAGGCGCCGTTGGCGTGTATGTTACGAATAAGTCAGCCGTAGTTGACGTCACGGCAGATGTGGACTACAGAGGAGAAAGCTATTTCGATGTCCGAGGTGTAGTGTATGGCTAAAAAAAGCCCGGTTAAAATTTGAGTAATTAAGCAGAGTCCAAGAAGAGAGCCGAAGTTTCATCAGACGGAAATGTTTGAGGGGGCAGGAAGGTCTACTAATGCGTCGTTTGCAATTTTGAGAATGGGGTGTGTTTTTCGGAGGCTGGCCATTATGGGGTTTTTATAGTTGAAGTACAACGGTGGTTTTTCAAGTCACTGGTCTTGGTTAGAATCCAGGTAAAAATAATGACATTTATCATGTTAATTCTTCTAGTGGGTATAATTTTAGGGGTGGTTTCTGTAGCTTCTAATCCTTCTCCGTATTTCTCTGCTTTAGGGTTGGTGTTGGTCGCGGGAGTAGGGTGTGCCATTTTAGTGGGGCATGGTGGGTCGTTACTGTCATTAGTATTATTTTTAATCTATTTGGGGGGGATGTTAGTTGTATTTGCTTATTGTGCTGCGCTAGCAGCAGAGCCTTACCCGGAAGCGTGAGGTGAGTGATCTGTGTTGGGGTCTGCAGTGGGTTATTTGCTATTAGTGCTGGGTGGGGTATCCTACTTCTGGGGGTGATGGCATGAAGGGGCGTGAATTCCTGTGGATGAACTGGTTGAATTTTCTAGTGAGTCTGGGGACACGTCGGGGGTGGCATTAATGTATTCTGTGGGAGGGGGCCTTTTGGTAGTAAGCGCTTGGGTACTTCTTTTAACACTTTTTGTTGTGTTGGAACTAACTCGCGGTTGCACTCGAGGTGCCTTACGAGCAGTGAGGTTAATACCGGTTAGTAAAATAGTGGTGCTAGGCTAGCTAGAGTTAGGGACATTAAGAAGAGGGTTAAGTATGTCTTAATGTGGCCCCGTTGGATGTTGCTTGTTACGGAGGCTAGGGGTTTAGTGAGGGAGACGATTGTTTTAGGGCCAATTTTCTCTAGTCATAGCTTATCTGTTAAGTGGGTGACGAAGGTGTGGGCGATGAATAGGGTGAGGAGGGGGCCTAGGCGGTGCATTGTTGATGGGATAAATCCAAGTATAAGTGAGAAGTGGTGTGGGGTTTTTATGGGTAATAAGTCGTGTTGATTAGATTTAAATTGGGCTAGTCATAGGGCAAAGATTAGTCCTAAAATTGAAACGATAATGGCGGTTATTTTAGTTTCGGTTGGTATGGTTAATACAGGGGTTTTATAGAGGTCAGTATTTATTAAAATCAGGAAGCCGGCAATAATGCTACCTCAGGCTAGTCGTTTAAGCGGGTTAACTATTGCGGGGCTAGTTTCATTAATTGGGGAAGTTGGAAGGAATCGGGGGGAGCCTATTGTAACGTAAAAAATGAGTCGAAGACTATAGACGGCTGTGAAGGAGGTGGCAATTAGTGTGAGGATCAGTGCCCCGGTATTTACATAAGATGTATTGAGGGCCTCAATAATGGCATCTTTTGAGAAAAAGCCTGCTAGGAATGGAGTGCCGGTAAGGGCAAGGCTTCCAATGGTTAGGCAGGAGGAGGTGATAGGTGCAAGGTTAAACAGGCCGCCTATTTTTCGAATATCTTGTTCATCATTTAGGCTATGAATAATAGACCCGGAGCAAAGAAATAGTATGGCCTTAAAGAAAGCATGGGTACAGATGTGGAAAAATGCCAGTTGTGGTTGGTTGAGTCCAATTGCTACCATTATTAGTCCAAGTTGACTAGATGTTGAGAAAGCAATAATTTTCTTGATGTCATTTTGGGTAAGGGCACAAGCTGCGGTAAAGAGCGTAGTTAAGGCTCCGAGGCAGAGGCAGATAGTTAGGATAAATTGGTTGTTTTGTATTAGGGGGCTAAGTCGAATTAGTAGGAAGATTCCTGCGACAACTATTGTGCTAGAGTGTAGTAGGGCTGATACAGGGGTGGGCCCTTCTATTGCTGCGGGCAGTCAAGGGTGGAGGCCAAATTGTGCAGACTTGCCTGTTGTGGCCAGAACAAAGCCCAGCAGGGGGAGGGTTAAGTCTATATCTTTACTTAAAATAAAAATTTGTTCAAGATCTCAGGTGTTGGTGGAAGAGGCAAGCCATGCTATGCTCATGGCTATACCAATATCGCCAACTCGGTTGTAGATAATAGCTTGTGTTGCTGCGGTATTAGCATCTGCTCGTCCGAACCATCATCCAATTAATAAGAAAGATATAATGCCGACACCTTCTCAGCCAATGAATAGCTGAAGAAGGTTATTAGCTGTAACCAAAAGGAGCATCGCCACTAGGAAAATGAGAAGGTATTTAAAAAACTGCGCTACATTGGGGTCAGAGTGCATATACCAGGTAGCGAATTCTAGAATGGACCACGTGACGTAAAGGGCAATTGGAATGAAGAGGGCGGAGTAAAAATCAAGCTTAAAGCTGATGGTTACGTCTAAAGAGTTGGTCACCATTCAGGACCATGAGGAGACAACAGTGTCTGTTGTTGTTCCTAAGAATATAGAAAGGGGGAGAAGGCTTAGGAAAAAGGCTGTTATTACTGCTTTTTTTGTATGGTCTGTCAAAGGAGTGTTGTCTTTGGGGGAGGGGTTCAGTGAGATTAAGAGGGGGTACAGTAGAACTGCATAAATTAGTAGCAGACTAGAAGAATATGCGGTAGTTGTAGCATCCATAGCTCCTGCTTGGAGTTGCACCAAGGGGCTTTGGTTCCTAAGACCAACGGAAGAACTATTATCCTTCAAGAGCATTCGAGGGAGCCTTGGGGTTTAACCAGGGGGATGATAAATTAGCAGTTTTCATTGCCGGCGGGCCTCTCTCGGTGAACTAGGGGAATTAAACCCCTATTTTTAGAATCACAATCTAATGTTTTTATTAAACTAAGTTTACAGTAAAACCAGCCTCAAAGAAGGGCGGGTTTAAAAATTAGTAAAATAAGGGGGATGAGGTGTAGTGTTATCAGGAGATGTTCTCGGGTATATGATGGGGGAAGTGCTAGTATGTGTTGGGGCAGGGGCCCACGTTGGCTAGTTAAGAACATGTAGAGGGAATAGGAGGCCGTAATAAGAATGCCTGACCCCGTTAGGAAAATTGTTAGGGGTGATCAGTTAAATAATGAGGTGAGGATTATAAGTTCTCCTATGAGATTTGGGAGGGGGGGAAGGGCTAGGTTTGCCAGGCTGGTAAAAAATCATCAGGTTGTTATTAGGGGGAGGGCAATCTGCAGCCCTCGGGCTAGTAGTATGGTGCGACTGTGTGTTCGTTCATAGTTGGTATTAGCTAGACAGAAGAGGGCTGAGGATGTGAGGCCATGGGCAATCATTAAAATTAATGCTCCTGTAAATCCTCAGGGGGTTTGAATTAGAATACCTCCTGCTACTAGACCTATGTGACTAACGGATGAGTAGGCGATTAGGGATTTTAGGTCCGTTTGGCGTAAGCAGATTAGGCCGGTCATTACGATGCCTCATAGAGCAAGGGTAATAAATGGGTAGAGCATGTCTTTGGAGAGAGGGTCCAAAATGACCATTAGGCGTATTATCCCATAACCCCCTAATTTAAGGAGAACTGCGGCAAGGACTATTGATCCAGCGACGGGGGCTTCTACGTGGGCTTTGGGAAGTCACAAGTGTAGTCCGTAAAGGGGCATTTTTACCAGGAAGGCGATCATACAGGCAGCTCATCAAATTTTAGCCCCAAAAGGTAAAAAAAGCATGGGCTTTGTGTAGGGGATTACTAGTATTGATAGTGTCCCAGTGTTATTCTGAAGTATTAGAAGGGCAACTAGTAGGGGGAGGGAGCCTGCAAGGGTATAGAATAAAAAATAAACTCCGGCATTTAGACGTTCTGCTTGGTTACCTCAGCGGGTAATTACCAGGAGGGTGGGGATAAGGGTTGCTTCAAATATAATGAAAAACATAACTAGTTCAGTAGCACTAAATGCTAGGATAAGGAGGAATTGAAGTGTTGAGAGTAGAGTAATATATGTTCGTTGGCGGTTATGAGGCTCAGATAATAGGTGATTTTGGCTGGCTAGGATTATTAGTGGAAGAAGTCAGCAAGAGAGAACCAGAAGGGGGGTTGACAGGGGGTCTGTGGCAGTATATAAACCGAGTGTAGACCAGCCGGTTTCGGCCGGGTTATAAAATCAAGTAAGACTTGCGAGGGCAATTAACATGCTCTGAACAAGGGTAGTAGACCATAATCATTTGTAGGGGGTTAATCATGTTGTGGGGATGAGGAGTATGGTAGGAATAATAATTTTTAGCATTGTAATAAGTTTAGGGATGAGAGGTGGTCTGAGCCGTGTGTTCGGGCAGTGGCAACTAGTATTGCCAGTCCAGCGCTTGCTTCGCAAGCTGAAAAAGCTAGTATTAGTATAGGGATGGTTGTGGAGGTGGTAGAGTTGAGTGTTAGAGATCAGAGGGAGAGCATAACGAAGAGGGTTAATATCATGGCCTCTAAGCAAAGAAGTGCAGATAGCAGGTGGGTTCGATGGAAGGCTAGTCCTATTATACTGAGTAAAAAAGCTGTAGAAACTGTGAAGTGTGTGGGGGTCATCTGGCGGCTGTGGATTTTAACCACAAACTCTTGAGCCGAAATCAAGTGTTTTAATTATACTAGCCACCTATTCAGCCCATTCTAGGCCTCCTTGGAGTCATTCATAGACTAATCCGAGGGTTAAGAGGGTTAAAATGGTGGCGGCTCATAAAAATGTTAGGGAGGGGTCGTTTAGCTGGTCGCCTCAGGGGAGTGGAAGTAGAAGAGCAATTTCTAGGTCAAAAAGAAGAAAAAGAATAGCAATCAAAAAAAATCGGAGGGAGAAAGGAAGTCGGGCGGATCCTAGGGGGTCAAACCCGCATTCGTAGGGGGATAGCTTCTCATAGTCGGGGTTTAAATGAGGGAGTCAGAATGAAATAATGATAAGGATGAGTGAGAGTGTAGAAGAAATTAAAATAACTGTTGTAATTAAGTTCATTATCTTTCTTTGGGTTTGAACCAAAACCGTGTGATTGGAAGTCACTTATACTTATTAATACTAGAAAGATTAGGATCCTCATCAATAGATTGAAATGTAAAGGAAGAGTCAGACAACGTCTACGAAATGTCAGTATCATGCAGCTGCTTCAAAGCCAAAATGGTGTTCGGATGTAAAATGGTAGCGGATTTGACGGAGTAGGCAGACTGCTAGAAATGTTGTACCAATGATTACGTGGAGGCCGTGGAAGCCGGTGGCAACGAAAAAGGTTGCGCCGTAAACACTGTCTGCAATGGTAAAGGGTGCTTCGTAGTACTCTAGGGCCTGGAGAAGTGTGAAATATAAACCTAGAAGAATAGTGAGTGTTAGGGCGTGAATGGCTTGTTTTCGTTCCCCGGCTATAATACTGTGGTGGGCTCAGGTTACTGTTGCGCCAGAGGCTAAAAGAACAGTGGTATTAAGTAGGGGAACTTCAAATGGGTCAAGGGTGGTAATGCCTGTTGGGGGTCAACATCCCCCCAGCTCAGGTGTTGGTGCGAGACTTGAGTGGTAGAATGCCCAGAAGAAGCCTATAAAAAATAATACTTCTGATGAAATAAATAATAGTATGCCATATTGTAAGCCGCTTTGAACTACGGGTGTGTGGTGGCCTTGGAAGGTCCCTTCTCGGACAATATCTCGCCATCATTGGTATATGGTTAATAAAAGAATAATTGTGCCAAGGGTTATGAGGGTAGTTGAGTGGTAGTGGAATCATACGGCTAGTCCGGAGGTTATTAATAGTGCGGCTACTGCCCCTGTCAGGGGCCATGGGCTTGGGTCTACTATGTGGTATGCATGGGCTTGGTGGGTCATTAGACGTTTTCCTGTAGGTAGAGGCTTAGAAGGAGGACAAAGACGTAGGCTTGAATAATAGCGACGGCGACTTCTAGAAGGGTTAGTATTAGAAGGAGGAGAGTCGGCAAGATAGCGATAGCTGGCATAAGGGGGATGAGTGCAAGGGTTGCGGAAGAAATAAGGTGAATTAATAGGTGGCCTGCTGTTAAGTTGGCTGTAAGTCGAACACCAAGGGCGAGAGGGCGAATGAACAGGCTAATTGTCTCGATAATAATTAGGATTGGAATTAGCAGGGTTGGGGTTCCTTCTGGAAGGAAGTGTCCGAATGCATGGGTGGGTTGGGTTCGCATGCCAATAATTACTGTAGCGAGTCACAGGGGGACAGCGAGGCCCATATTGAGTGAGAGTTGAGTTGTGGGTGTAAAGGTGTATGGTATTAGACCAAGGACATTAAGGGTAAGCAGAAAAACTATTAGGGATGTAAATAAGGGGGCCCACTTGTGCCCGCCGGGGTTTAGTGGAAGAAAAAGTTGGTTGGTAAAGCGGGCAATAAATCAGCTTTGAAGAGTGAGGGTGCGGTTGTTTAGTCATCGGGTAGTGGGGGTGGGGAAAAGAATTCATGGTAGGGTAAGTGCTACTAAGATTAAAGGAATCCCTAGATATGTGGGGCTGGAAAATTGATTAAAAAGGCTTAGTGTCATGGTCAGTTTCAGGGGGTGGTTTGGGCTTTTGTTGTGCTTTGAGGGGAAGGTTCGTTGGGGAAAATATGTTTTAAAACCTTAGGCGGGATAATAACAAGAAAGATTATTCAGGAAAATATCAAGATTATGAGTCAAGGGGCAGGGTTTAGTTGGGGCATGTCACTAAGGGTGGGGAGGAGTCACCAGTCTCCAGCTTAAAAGGCTGGCGCTTGGTCCTAGATAAGCTTCTTAGTGAAGCGTCTTCAAGTATAAGGGAAGATCAAGATTCAAAGTGTTCTAAAGGAACTGATTCAACAACAATGGGTATAAAGCTGTGGTTGGCTCCACAAATCTCGGAACATTGTCCATAAAAAACTCCGGGGCGAGTAGTAATAAAAGTTGTTTGATTTAAACGGCCGGGTACTGCGTCCATTTTAATTCCCAGTGCTGGGACTGCCCATGAGTGAAGGACGTCTTCTGCTGAAATTAGCACTCGAATGGGGGATTGGAAAGGTACAACTATTCGATGGTCTGCTTCTAGAAGTCGAAACTGGCCGGGATTTAGGTCTTGCGTGGGGATTATATAAGAATCAAAGCTTAGGTCCTCATAGTCGGTATATTCATAACTTCAGTATCATTGGTGCCCTATTGCTTTAATAGTTAGGTGGGGTGCGTTGACTTCATCTATTAAGTATAGGACTCGTAATGAGGGGAGTGCAATAAGGGTAAGGATTAAAGCAGGTAATATTGTTCAGATAATCTCGATTTCTTGAGAATCTAAAATATACTTATCTGTAAGGGAGGTGGTTATTATTATTATAATAATGTAAAGTACGAAGGCGCTAATCAAAAATACGATTATTAGGGCATGATCATGAAAATGTAATAATTCTTCTATTAGAGGTGATGCCGCATCTTGGAATCCTAGTTGTGTTGGGTGTGCCATACAGCTATATGCTAGGATCACGTGGGGTTTTAACCCACAATTCTGCCTTGACAAGGCAGTGTAATAACTTTACTAGAAATCCAATAAGAAAGTGACAGAGCGGTTATGTGGCTGGCTTGAAACCAGTTTATGGGGGTTCAACTCCCTCCTTTCTCGAACTAGCGTGTTTGTATTAAAACAAAGGCGGGTTCTTCATATGTGTGATTAGGGGGAGGGCACCCGTGAAGTCATTCAACGTTTGAAGCGGTTTGTTCAACTGCAAGAACTTTTCGTTTAGCAGTGAAGGCTTCTCAAAGAATAAATAAAAATAATACGACGGCAGTTAGAGATGTTAATGACCCGATAGAGGAGACAGTGTTTCAAAGGGTGTAGGCGTCGGGGTAGTCAGAGTACCGTCGGGGTATGCCCGCAAGGCCTAAGAAATGTTGTGGGAAAAAGGTTAGGTTTACTCCTGCAAATATTAGTCCAAAGTGAATTTTTGATCATGTCTGATGAAGTGTATACCCAGTGAAAAGGGGGAATCAGTGGACGAGGCCTGCTATAATTGCGAATACGGCACCTATTGATAGAACGTAGTGGAAGTGGGCTACTACATAATATGTGTCATGAAGAATAATATCTAGGGAAGAATTGGCTAAGATAATTCCGGTTAGACCTCCAACTGTAAAGAGGAAAATAAATCCGAGGGCCCAGAATATTGGAGCATCTCATTTAACTGAGGCCCCGTGGAGAGTAGCCAGTCAGCTGAAGACTTTTACTCCTGTTGGGATGGCAATCACTATAGTTGCTGATGTAAAGTAAGCGCGTGTATCAACGTCTATTCCAACAGTAAACATGTGATGGGCTCATACAATAAATCCAAGGACTCCGATAGAAATCATGGCCCACACTATACCCATATACCCGAAAGTTTCTTTTTTGCCGGCATAGTATGCCACGATGTGTGAAATCATGCCAAATCCGGGCAGAATTAAGATGTAAACTTCGGGATGGCCAAAGAACCAGAAGAGGTGTTGGTATAGGATGGGGTCTCCTCCCCCAGAGGGGTCAAAGAAAGAAGTGTTGAGGTTTCGGTCTGTAAGAAGTATAGTAATGCCGGCAGCTAAAACAGGAAGAGACAGGAGAAGTAGAACGGCTGTAATAAGAACGGCTCATACAAACAGGGGTATATGATATAGTGTTGTGGTAGGAGGTTTCATATTAATAATAGTAGTAATAAAATTAATGGCCCCAAGAATTGAGGAGACTCCGGCCAGATGAAGGGAGAAGATAGTAAGGTCTACGGATGCACCGGCGTGGGCAAGATTACTTGCTAAAGGGGGATAAACTGTTCAGCCTGTTCCGGCCCCAGCTTCTACCCCAGAAGATGCTAATAGAAGCAAGAAGGAGGGTGGAAGGAGTCAGAAACTTATGTTGTTTATACGGGGGAAAGCCATGTCAGGGGCACCAATTATTAAAGGGACAAGCCAATTTCCAAAACCCCCAATTATTAAGGGTATAACCATGAAGAAGATTATTACGAAGGCATGTGCTGTTACGATAACATTATAAATCTGATCGTCGCCCAGGAGGGTACCTGGTTGACTTAATTCTGCTCGGATGAGTAGGCTTAGGGCTGTACCAACTATTCCGGCTCAGGCACCAAATACTAGATAAAGGGTGCCAATGTCTTTGTGATTAGTCGAGAAAACTCAGCGGGTGATGGCCACAGTTAAATTGTTTAAAGATAGGATGGCTGAGCAAGCGGCGGATTGTAATCCCGCACACAGAGGTTTGAGCCCTCTTCTTATCAAGTTCTGGGGTATTATTACGTCAGATTGCAAACCTGAAGAAGCAAATTTACAATTTGCCGGAACTTAAGCAAAAATTATGGGTAGATGAATGCTTGTTGGTTTAAGCACTTAGCTGTTAACTAAGAGATTAAAGGATCGAAGCCTTTTCATCTAGTAAGGTCTTAGCTTAATTAAAGTATTTGTTTTGCATGCAAAAGATGTGGGGTAGTATCCTGCAGATCTTAACAGGGACTGGGGGATTTTCACCCTCACTGAGGGCTTTGAAGGCCCTTGGTCTAATTTATCCTAAGTCTCTTAGGGGGAAAGCAGGGCTAAAGCCAGGGGGGTTAAGGGGAGGAGTATAATAGAGGTGACTGAGGAAAAGGCAAGGGGGAGGGAAAAGGTTGTTGTTTGAAATCGTCAGGGGGCGAGGGAGGTAATACTATGAGGGGAGATAGTGAGGGCTATGGCATAGGATACCCGTAGGTAGAAGTATAGGCTAAGGAGTGCGCTTAGAGCAGCAATTGAGGCAACAAGGGCAAGATCTTGTTTAGTTAATTCTTGAAGAATTAATCATTTTGGCATAAATCCTGAAAGTGGAGGTAGGCCACCTAGGGATAATAAAATTAAGGGTGTCAGGGTTATAATTGCTGGTGTTTTGGCCCAAGAAGTGGCCAGGGCGTTAATGGTTGTCGAAGAAGAGGATTTAAAAATAAGGAAAGTTGATAAAGTTATTAGAATATAAATTATTAATCCTAAAAATGCTAATTCTTGATTAAATTGTATAATTAAAATTATTCAGCCCAGGTGTGCAATTGATGAGTAGGCTAAAATTTTACGTAATTGAATTTGATTTAGTCCCCCTCAGCCTCCCACTAGAATTGAAGTCATGCCTAAAATAGTGATTAGGTATGGGTTAATGGGTATAATTTGATACATTAATACGAAGGGGGCTAGTTTTTGTCAAGTGGATAAAATTAGGCCTGTTGTCAGGCTGAGACCTTGAAGAACTTCTGGAAGCCAGAAGTGTAAGGGGGCCAGGCCTATTTTGAGGGCAAGGGCCATTGTTAAAAAAGAGGCTGGCAGTGGGTGAAGAATAAAGTTAATGTCTCATTGGCCTGTAATTCAGGCATTTGTAGAGCTGGCAAAGAGAATTAGTGCAGCTGCAGTCGCTTGAATAATAAAATATTTTGTGGTGGCTTCAACTGCACGAGGGTGGTGATGTTGGGCTATTAGGGGGATAATGGCTAGGGTATTAATTTCCAGGCCTATTCATGCAAGAAGTCAGTGAGAACTTGCGAAGGTAAGTGTGGTCCCCATTCCCAGGCTTAACAACAGGACAGTTAAAATAAGGGGGTTCATTAGTAAGGGAAGGAATTTAACCAACATGTTCGGGGTATGGGCCCAAGAGCTTTAACTTAGCTGACCTTACTAGAATTAGAGAATGGTGTAGAGGGAGCACGAGGAGTTTTGATCTCCTAGGGGAGGGTTCAAGTCCCTTTTTTCTAAGGAGTTGGAGGGACTCTAACCCTCATAATTCACTCTATCAAAGTGATCCTATAAAATTCAGGCACAGCTCCCATTAGGCATGGGGGGGAAGGCCTCCGCATGCGGTAGAGAGTGAAAGATGTCAAATAACTAACGCGAGGGTTAAGGGTAGAAAGTTTTTTCAGACTAGGTGTATGAGTTGGTCATAGCGGAATCGGGGGTAAGATGCTCGTACTCATAGAAAAGCTATAGAGAGAAGGGCTGCTTTAGTTATTAATGTTAATGAGGTAAATTCAGGCAGAGAGTAAGAATATGAAGAGCCCATAAATAAAATTGTGGAAAGGGTATTCATTAAGAGAATGTTGGCGTATTCGGCTAGAAAAAATAGTGCGAAGGGTCCTCCTGCATATTCAACGTTGAAACCCGAGACTAGTTCTGACTCTCCCTCCGTCAGGTCAAATGGTGCTCGATTTGTTTCTGCAAGGGTGGAGATGTACCATATAGCGGCTAGAGGTCATGCTGGGAAAATCAGTCAAGTTGCTTCTTGGGTAAAACTAAACGTTTGGAGGGTAAAACCCCCCGAAAAGATAATAATGCTCAATAAAATAAGGCCTAGGCTGACTTCGTAGGAAATGGTTTGGGCGACAGCTCGTAAAGCACCTACTAAGGCATATTTAGAATTTGAGGCCCACCCTGAGCCCAGGGTAGCATATACGGCAAGGCTTGATAGAGCAAGAATAAACAGGATGCTTAAATTTAAGTCGGTGACTGAAAAAGGTATAGGAATAGGGGCTCAGAGGGTGAGGGCCAAGGTAAGTGCAAGTATAGGGGAAATAAGGAATAGAAGGGGGGATGATGTTGAGGGTCGAATGGGCTCCTTAATAAAGAGTTTGACGCCATCGGCAATTGGTTGGAGAAGGCCATAAGGTCCAACTACGTTTGGTCCTTTACGTAGTTGCATATAGCCGAGAACTTTTCGTTCAATTAAAGTTAGAAAGGCAACTGCGAGAAGGACTGGTACTATATAAATTAGTGGGTTAATAATAAAATTAGCTACGGTGTTGGCTATAGTCATAGTTAGAGGAGGGAGTTGAACCCTCGTTGAAAGGGCTTAGGCCTTTTGCAATCACCGGGCTCTGCCACTCTTACTGGCCCTGTTTTCGGGGTTTTCTTCAAGCTTCCTTGTCCGTTTTATTGGTCTTCAGCGGTAGGTGGTAGGGCGTGCGTTAGGCATTGGCCCTTCTTTCCCGGTCCTTTCGTACTGGGGGGAGACTTATCATAGATAGAAACTGACCTGGATTGCTCCGGTCTGAACTCAGATCACGTAGGACTTTAATCGTTGAACAAACGAACCCTTAATAGCGGCTGCACCATTAGGATGTCCTGATCCAACATCGAGGTCGTAAACCCCCTCGTCGATATGGGCTCTGAGAGAGGATTGCGCTGTTATCCCTGGGGTAACTCGGTCCGTTGATCGGTTATACCGGATCATGAAAGTCAGAATTTCTGTTACTTGGAGTAGCGGCTCTGGGTGCTAGGAGTAGTTCTCCCGGTCCACGTGGGGGTTTTGTTGTACCCCGCGGTCGCCCCAACCAAAGACACTTCAATAATTATTATTAAGTTTAAGCTGATATTTCTAGTATACTAAACATAAATTATATTAGGTCTTAAGCTCCACAGGGTCTTCTCGTCTTATGTTTTAATCCCCGCCTCTGCACGGGGAGGTCAATTTCATTGACTGGAGGGGGGAGACAGTTAAGCCCTCGTGATGCCATTCATACAGGTCTTCATTTAAAAGACAAGTGATTACGCTACCTTCGCACGGTTAAAATACCGCGGCCGTTAAACATATAGTCACAGGGCAGGCGGGACCTCTTATAGGGGGAGGGCAAGAGGCGATGTTTTTGGTAAACAGGCGGGGCTTTTGTTTGCCGAGTTCCTTCCCACTCGTTTAGTCTTTCCTTCGGGCACGCCTGTGTGGGGTTAACGATGTAAATAAAGTGTTTTTCTTGTGGGTGTCGCTTTATTCCCTCTGGGGGTGGGGTCGATTAACAGTCGGTGGGGGGTCCGTTCCAACTTACACATGTGCTAGGAGAAGATCATGTCTTCTTATTACTCATTTTAGCATAATTGCTCTTATGGGGGCATAAGACAGCCTGGTAGGGGGCAGGGAGGAAGATTTTGTATCAGAATACGGGGATTGGACTTAAGCTGAGCTTTAACGCTTTCTGTTAAGATGGCTGCTTTCAGGCCCACTTAATTTGAAGTCCTCTAGTATTATGATCTTGTGTCACCTGTAAAAGTTGTTTCTCTTGTCAGGAAGGCTGTACCCTTTCTGACTAACTCCTTTAGCTATCTTTACCAATGTGAGCATTGCTTGTGTGGTTAGGAAAACTTAAAGGGCTGAACTTCTATTCAATTCCCAGGCAACCAGCTATTACTGTGCTCGGTAGGTTTATCACCTCTACTCAAAGATCTTCCCACTCTTTTGCCACAGAGACGGGTTTGCCCTATAATAGGCTGTCCTGGAGTAGCTCGCTCAGTTTCGGGGTTACAAACTAAAGGGCTCTTTGCTTGCATTTTACTTGCTAAATCATGATGCAAAAGGTACGAGGGGTAATCTCTGCTATTTTATACTTAATTGGTTTATTTCATTTCTTTTTCAGCATTCCCTTGCGGTACTTTATCTGTTGCTCTTTTTTCCTTTTCTGTCGCCCATACTTTGGGGTAAAATGATTTATTCAAATGTATTGTGAGTCTTAAATCATAAATAGGTTATACTTGATGAGGCTAGCTGTTTAGTAGCAGAGCAGTCCGACTTGCACGGACAACTTCTCGGTGTAAGGGAGATGCTTTTCTCATTTGGCCATGCACTGCGGTTATCCAAGTGCACCTTCCGGTACACTTACCATGTTACGACTTGCCTCTCCTTTTAAATCTCTGTTTTTAGGAAGGGGGGGGGGGGGTGTTCTTTGGAGAGAGTGACGGGCGGTGTGTGCGCGCTTCAGGGCCATTTTCAGCAGGGCGCTCTATTCTCTGCTTACTGCTAAATCCTCCTTCAGGTATTATTTCAATCTACCATTCGTAAATTCTCTGGGGCAGAGAATGTAGCCCATGTCTTCCCATCTTATTGGCTACACCTCGACCTGACGTTTTTGGCTGTGCCACTTGCGCTTACTGTAATGTGCCTTCACAGGGTAAGCTGACGACGGCGGTATATAGGCTGAGTTAAACAAAAGATGGTGAGGTTTAACGGGGGTTATCAGTTCTAGAACAGGCTCCTCTAGGGGGGTCTAAAGCACCGCCAAGTCCTTTGGGTTTTAAGCTAATGCTCGTAGTTCCCGGGCGGATAATTTAAGTACAATAATTATCGATGTTGAGGACCACACATAGTGGGGTATCTAATCCCAGTTTGTATTGTGGTTTTCGTGGATTCACGTTTGGTAGGGACACTTTCGTAGTTGTTCTTCATAGCCTCGAGTACATTCAACTGTTTTGAGGCATTTTGACCCTATTCTCAATTCTTATCATTAACCACTCTTTACGCCGTTCTCAGTCAACTTGGGCCTCTCGTATAACCGCGGTGGCTGGCACGAGTTTTACCGGCCCTCTTAGTCTTAACTAGGTCAAGTTTTCACTCATGGCCTAAATTTTATCACTGCTGATTACCCGTAGGGGTGTGGCTAAGCAAGGCGTCGTGGGCTTCGGGGGGGGGTGCCTGATGCCTGCTCCTCAATTCCGGGCGGGATATCAAGGGCATTCTCACAGGGGTGCGGATACTTGCATGTGTAAGTTGGACTATAATTGATAGTAAAGTCAGGACCAAGCCTTTGTGCTTTTGGAGCTTTCTAGGGCTCATCTTAACATCTTCAGTGTTATGCTTTAGGTTAAGCTACAATAGCGCGACATATAAGAACATTATATAAAGACTGAATCAATATGAGATTATATCAGACTACATTCATTATAATATTATATATTATATAGTACCCAATAGTGCCCCAGTATCTAATACTATATAATACTATATAATACTATATAATACTATATAATACTATATAATACTATATAATACTATATAATACTATATAATACTATATAATACTATATAATACTATATAATACTATATAATATTATATAATATATACTATATATTATATATAATACTATATAATACTATATAATATTATATAATATTATATAATATTATAAAACTAATATATAATAATATATAATACTATATAATACTATATAATACTATATAATACTATATAATACATATAATACTATATTAATACTATATAATACTATATAATACTATATAATACTATATAATACTATATAATACTATTAATACTATATAATACTATATAATACTATATAATACTATATAATACTATATAATACTATATAATACTATATAATACTATATAATACTATATAATACTATATAATACTAATAATCTATATGACTAATTATACTATATAATACTATATGATATTATATAATACTATATAATACTATATAATACTATATAATACTATATAATACTATATTAATACTATATAATACTATATATACTATATAATAAATACTATATAATACTATATAATACTATATAATACTATATAATACTATATAATACTATATAATACTATATAATACTATATAATACTATATAATACTATATAATACTATATAATACTATATAATACTATATAATACTATATAATACTATATAATACTATATAATACTATATAATACTATATAATACTATATAATACTATATAATACTATATAATACTATATAATACTATATAATACTATATAATACTATATAATACTATATAATACTACATAATACTATATAATACTATATAATACTATATAATACTATATGATACAATATAATACAATATAATACAATATAATTCCATGTGATGTGATGTAAAACATTATTTACTCCTGCAAATGTTATATAAATAATTTATAAATTTAATGAAAACACTGTTTAAATTTTAGAAAAGATAATCTTATGAAGTCCTAAAAAGTCTGTTAATTTGAGGCCTGAATTTTCCCCTGCATTATGGGGGGGTAGGGGGGGTTTACGCAGTAAAAATCTTCAGACTTTTATTTTTCAGTGGGCTCTCCCGAGAAATATTTTAAGATTATGTCCTTGAAATAGAAGTGTGTGATATAATAACCATTGTCTATTATTAATTAATATTATGTATATAAACCAAGAAATAGTCCCACCTAAATTTGAGTTATTAGGATGCACTCTGAAATGTTAGTGAAGGGGAAAAAAAAAAAGAAACCCCTTGCCCTTGGGGTGGATGCCCGCATGCTGGTGATTTAGTCGAGCTGTTATACACCATTTAGAGATGTGCAAAAAAGTGATTCCTGGAGCTACACGAGTTGAATGTTCTTGAAGCTAGGCAAGGATGCCGGGAATAATTCACGGAGTGGTAGTTCTACAATTAATGCTCTTGACCATCATGTAGATTGTGTATCATTAGGATACAGAGATAGATTATACTTACTTAACTCTAGATCTCTAGTAATGATTATTAAGGAAAAAACCGTGTTTAATTTCGATATATGGGGGCGTACACAAATGTACTATCTTATTAATATGGTTGCCTGAATGGTTAATTTCGATATATGGTGATAATACATATATGTACTATCTTATTAATATGGTTGCCTGAATGGTTAATTTCGATATATGGTGATAATACATATATGTACTATCTATGACAAGGGGTAGTTTAATCTAAAATACTGGCTTTGGGAGTCAGTGAGGGGAGTGTGAGCCTCCTTCCCTTGAGTGTTGTGAGGCAGATCTCGGTAGAATGAGCGCTAGGGAGGAATTTAGCCCCCGCATCCGGCTTACAAGGCCGGCGCTCTTCGCATTGAGCTACTAGGGCAAGTTCATTCGAGGGCTTTATTCTCAACAATTCCTGCAATGGGGAATAAGATTAAGAATAGGGAGAAGTATAGGATAGATGCGAGTTGGCCAATTACAATAAAGGGGTGTTCGACAGGCACTCCTCCAATTCATGTGAGAATTAATATGTCTGCTACTAATACTCAGAAAAGTACTTGAGTGAGTGGGCGAAAGGTCAGGCTTCGTTGTTTTGAGGTGTGAAGAAGAGGGACGAGCATGAGCACGAGGATCGAGAATAATAGTGCTAGAACACCGCCTAGTTTGTTTGGGATTGATCGTAAGATGGCGTATGCAAATAGAAAATATCACTCAGGTTTGACGTGGGGGGGAGTAACAATTGGATTGGCGGGGGTGAAATTGTCTGGGTCTCCCAGAAGATTTGGTGAGAATAGGGCTAGGGAGGTAAGTCCTAGAAGAAGGATGGCGAAACCAAGAAGATCTTTGTAGGTAAAGTAAGGGTGAAAAGGAATTTTGTCCGCGGCGGAGTTAATCCCTGTCGGGTTGTTTGATCCGGTCTCATGGAGGAATAGGAGATGTAATATAGTAACTGCTACAATAATAAATGGGAAAAGGAAGTGGAATGCGAAGAATCGGGTGAGGGTAGCGTTGTCCACGGAGAATCCACCCCAGATTCACTGAACTAGGGTGTCTCCCACATATGGAACAGTGGACATTAGATTAGTGATGACAGTGGCACCTCAGAAGGATATTTGTCCTCAAGGGAGGACGTAACCTACAAAAGAAGTTATTATTACAAGAAGGAATAGGACTACTCCAATATTTCATGTCTCTATGAATAAATAGGAGCCATAGTAGAGGCCTCGTGCAATATGGAGATAAAGGCAAATAAAAAAGAAAGAGGCGCCGTTGGCGTGTATGTTACGAATAAGTCAGCCGTAGTTGACGTCACGGCAGATGTGGACTACAGAGGAGAAAGCTATTTCGATGTCCGAGGTGTAGTGTATGGCTAAAAAAAGCCCGGTTAAAATTTGAGTAATTAAGCAGAGTCCAAGAAGAGAGCCGAAGTTTCATCAGACGGAAATGTTTGAGGGGGCAGGAAGGTCTACTAATGCGTCGTTTGCAATTTTGAGAATGGGGTGTGTTTTTCGGAGGCTGGCCATTATGGGGTTTTTATAGTTGAAGTACAACGGTGGTTTTTCAAGTCACTGGTCTTGGTTAGAATCCAGGTAAAAATAATGACATTTATCATGTTAATTCTTCTAGTGGGTATAATTTTAGGGGTGGTTTCTGTAGCTTCTAATCCTTCTCCGTATTTCTCTGCTTTAGGGTTGGTGTTGGTCGCGGGAGTAGGGTGTGCCATTTTAGTGGGGCATGGTGGGTCGTTACTGTCATTAGTATTATTTTTAATCTATTTGGGGGGGATGTTAGTTGTATTTGCTTATTGTGCTGCGCTAGCAGCAGAGCCTTACCCGGAAGCGTGAGGTGAGTGATCTGTGTTGGGGTCTGCAGTGGGTTATTTGCTATTAGTGCTGGGTGGGGTATCCTACTTCTGGGGGTGATGGCATGAAGGGGCGTGAATTCCTGTGGATGAACTGGTTGAATTTTCTAGTGAGTCTGGGGACACGTCGGGGGTGGCATTAATGTATTCTGTGGGAGGGGGCCTTTTGGTAGTAAGCGCTTGGGTACTTCTTTTAACACTTTTTGTTGTGTTGGAACTAACTCGCGGTTGCACTCGAGGTGCCTTACGAGCAGTGAGGTTAATACCGGTTAGTAAAATAGTGGTGCTAGGCTAGCTAGAGTTAGGGACATTAAGAAGAGGGTTAAGTATGTCTTAATGTGGCCCCGTTGGATGTTGCTTGTTACGGAGGCTAGGGGTTTAGTGAGGGAGACGATTGTTTTAGGGCCAATTTTCTCTAGTCATAGCTTATCTGTTAAGTGGGTGACGAAGGTGTGGGCGATGAATAGGGTGAGGAGGGGGCCTAGGCGGTGCATTGTTGATGGGATAAATCCAAGTATAAGTGAGAAGTGGTGTGGGGTTTTTATGGGTAATAAGTCGTGTTGATTAGATTTAAATTGGGCTAGTCATAGGGCAAAGATTAGTCCTAAAATTGAAACGATAATGGCGGTTATTTTAGTTTCGGTTGGTATGGTTAATACAGGGGTTTTATAGAGGTCAGTATTTATTAAAATCAGGAAGCCGGCAATAATGCTACCTCAGGCTAGTCGTTTAAGCGGGTTAACTATTGCGGGGCTAGTTTCATTAATTGGGGAAGTTGGAAGGAATCGGGGGGAGCCTATTGTAACGTAAAAAATGAGTCGAAGACTATAGACGGCTGTGAAGGAGGTGGCAATTAGTGTGAGGATCAGTGCCCCGGTATTTACATAAGATGTATTGAGGGCCTCAATAATGGCATCTTTTGAGAAAAAGCCTGCTAGGAATGGAGTGCCGGTAAGGGCAAGGCTTCCAATGGTTAGGCAGGAGGAGGTGATAGGTGCAAGGTTAAACAGGCCGCCTATTTTTCGAATATCTTGTTCATCATTTAGGCTATGAATAATAGACCCGGAGCAAAGAAATAGTATGGCCTTAAAGAAAGCATGGGTACAGATGTGGAAAAATGCCAGTTGTGGTTGGTTGAGTCCAATTGCTACCATTATTAGTCCAAGTTGACTAGATGTTGAGAAAGCAATAATTTTCTTGATGTCATTTTGGGTAAGGGCACAAGCTGCGGTAAAGAGCGTAGTTAAGGCTCCGAGGCAGAGGCAGATAGTTAGGATAAATTGGTTGTTTTGTATTAGGGGGCTAAGTCGAATTAGTAGGAAGATTCCTGCGACAACTATTGTGCTAGAGTGTAGTAGGGCTGATACAGGGGTGGGCCCTTCTATTGCTGCGGGCAGTCAAGGGTGGAGGCCAAATTGTGCAGACTTGCCTGTTGTGGCCAGAACAAAGCCCAGCAGGGGGAGGGTTAAGTCTATATCTTTACTTAAAATAAAAATTTGTTCAAGATCTCAGGTGTTGGTGGAAGAGGCAAGCCATGCTATGCTCATGGCTATACCAATATCGCCAACTCGGTTGTAGATAATAGCTTGTGTTGCTGCGGTATTAGCATCTGCTCGTCCGAACCATCATCCAATTAATAAGAAAGATATAATGCCGACACCTTCTCAGCCAATGAATAGCTGAAGAAGGTTATTAGCTGTAACCAAAAGGAGCATCGCCACTAGGAAAATGAGAAGGTATTTAAAAAACTGCGCTACATTGGGGTCAGAGTGCATATACCAGGTAGCGAATTCTAGAATGGACCACGTGACGTAAAGGGCAATTGGAATGAAGAGGGCGGAGTAAAAATCAAGCTTAAAGCTGATGGTTACGTCTAAAGAGTTGGTCACCATTCAGGACCATGAGGAGACAACAGTGTCTGTTGTTGTTCCTAAGAATATAGAAAGGGGGAGAAGGCTTAGGAAAAAGGCTGTTATTACTGCTTTTTTTGTATGGTCTGTCAAAGGAGTGTTGTCTTTGGGGGAGGGGTTCAGTGAGATTAAGAGGGGGTACAGTAGAACTGCATAAATTAGTAGCAGACTAGAAGAATATGCGGTAGTTGTAGCATCCATAGCTCCTGCTTGGAGTTGCACCAAGGGGCTTTGGTTCCTAAGACCAACGGAAGAACTATTATCCTTCAAGAGCATTCGAGGGAGCCTTGGGGTTTAACCAGGGGGATGATAAATTAGCAGTTTTCATTGCCGGCGGGCCTCTCTCGGTGAACTAGGGGAATTAAACCCCTATTTTTAGAATCACAATCTAATGTTTTTATTAAACTAAGTTTACAGTAAAACCAGCCTCAAAGAAGGGCGGGTTTAAAAATTAGTAAAATAAGGGGGATGAGGTGTAGTGTTATCAGGAGATGTTCTCGGGTATATGATGGGGGAAGTGCTAGTATGTGTTGGGGCAGGGGCCCACGTTGGCTAGTTAAGAACATGTAGAGGGAATAGGAGGCCGTAATAAGAATGCCTGACCCCGTTAGGAAAATTGTTAGGGGTGATCAGTTAAATAATGAGGTGAGGATTATAAGTTCTCCTATGAGATTTGGGAGGGGGGGAAGGGCTAGGTTTGCCAGGCTGGTAAAAAATCATCAGGTTGTTATTAGGGGGAGGGCAATCTGCAGCCCTCGGGCTAGTAGTATGGTGCGACTGTGTGTTCGTTCATAGTTGGTATTAGCTAGACAGAAGAGGGCTGAGGATGTGAGGCCATGGGCAATCATTAAAATTAATGCTCCTGTAAATCCTCAGGGGGTTTGAATTAGAATACCTCCTGCTACTAGACCTATGTGACTAACGGATGAGTAGGCGATTAGGGATTTTAGGTCCGTTTGGCGTAAGCAGATTAGGCCGGTCATTACGATGCCTCATAGAGCAAGGGTAATAAATGGGTAGAGCATGTCTTTGGAGAGAGGGTCCAAAATGACCATTAGGCGTATTATCCCATAACCCCCTAATTTAAGGAGAACTGCGGCAAGGACTATTGATCCAGCGACGGGGGCTTCTACGTGGGCTTTGGGAAGTCACAAGTGTAGTCCGTAAAGGGGCATTTTTACCAGGAAGGCGATCATACAGGCAGCTCATCAAATTTTAGCCCCAAAAGGTAAAAAAAGCATGGGCTTTGTGTAGGGGATTACTAGTATTGATAGTGTCCCAGTGTTATTCTGAAGTATTAGAAGGGCAACTAGTAGGGGGAGGGAGCCTGCAAGGGTATAGAATAAAAAATAAACTCCGGCATTTAGACGTTCTGCTTGGTTACCTCAGCGGGTAATTACCAGGAGGGTGGGGATAAGGGTTGCTTCAAATATAATGAAAAACATAACTAGTTCAGTAGCACTAAATGCTAGGATAAGGAGGAATTGAAGTGTTGAGAGTAGAGTAATATATGTTCGTTGGCGGTTATGAGGCTCAGATAATAGGTGATTTTGGCTGGCTAGGATTATTAGTGGAAGAAGTCAGCAAGAGAGAACCAGAAGGGGGGTTGACAGGGGGTCTGTGGCAGTATATAAACCGAGTGTAGACCAGCCGGTTTCGGCCGGGTTATAAAATCAAGTAAGACTTGCGAGGGCAATTAACATGCTCTGAACAAGGGTAGTAGACCATAATCATTTGTAGGGGGTTAATCATGTTGTGGGGATGAGGAGTATGGTAGGAATAATAATTTTTAGCATTGTAATAAGTTTAGGGATGAGAGGTGGTCTGAGCCGTGTGTTCGGGCAGTGGCAACTAGTATTGCCAGTCCAGCGCTTGCTTCGCAAGCTGAAAAAGCTAGTATTAGTATAGGGATGGTTGTGGAGGTGGTAGAGTTGAGTGTTAGAGATCAGAGGGAGAGCATAACGAAGAGGGTTAATATCATGGCCTCTAAGCAAAGAAGTGCAGATAGCAGGTGGGTTCGATGGAAGGCTAGTCCTATTATACTGAGTAAAAAAGCTGTAGAAACTGTGAAGTGTGTGGGGGTCATCTGGCGGCTGTGGATTTTAACCACAAACTCTTGAGCCGAAATCAAGTGTTTTAATTATACTAGCCACCTATTCAGCCCATTCTAGGCCTCCTTGGAGTCATTCATAGACTAATCCGAGGGTTAAGAGGGTTAAAATGGTGGCGGCTCATAAAAATGTTAGGGAGGGGTCGTTTAGCTGGTCGCCTCAGGGGAGTGGAAGTAGAAGAGCAATTTCTAGGTCAAAAAGAAGAAAAAGAATAGCAATCAAAAAAAATCGGAGGGAGAAAGGAAGTCGGGCGGATCCTAGGGGGTCAAACCCGCATTCGTAGGGGGATAGCTTCTCATAGTCGGGGTTTAAATGAGGGAGTCAGAATGAAATAATGATAAGGATGAGTGAGAGTGTAGAAGAAATTAAAATAACTGTTGTAATTAAGTTCATTATCTTTCTTTGGGTTTGAACCAAAACCGTGTGATTGGAAGTCACTTATACTTATTAATACTAGAAAGATTAGGATCCTCATCAATAGATTGAAATGTAAAGGAAGAGTCAGACAACGTCTACGAAATGTCAGTATCATGCAGCTGCTTCAAAGCCAAAATGGTGTTCGGATGTAAAATGGTAGCGGATTTGACGGAGTAGGCAGACTGCTAGAAATGTTGTACCAATGATTACGTGGAGGCCGTGGAAGCCGGTGGCAACGAAAAAGGTTGCGCCGTAAACACTGTCTGCAATGGTAAAGGGTGCTTCGTAGTACTCTAGGGCCTGGAGAAGTGTGAAATATAAACCTAGAAGAATAGTGAGTGTTAGGGCGTGAATGGCTTGTTTTCGTTCCCCGGCTATAATACTGTGGTGGGCTCAGGTTACTGTTGCGCCAGAGGCTAAAAGAACAGTGGTATTAAGTAGGGGAACTTCAAATGGGTCAAGGGTGGTAATGCCTGTTGGGGGTCAACATCCCCCCAGCTCAGGTGTTGGTGCGAGACTTGAGTGGTAGAATGCCCAGAAGAAGCCTATAAAAAATAATACTTCTGATGAAATAAATAATAGTATGCCATATTGTAAGCCGCTTTGAACTACGGGTGTGTGGTGGCCTTGGAAGGTCCCTTCTCGGACAATATCTCGCCATCATTGGTATATGGTTAATAAAAGAATAATTGTGCCAAGGGTTATGAGGGTAGTTGAGTGGTAGTGGAATCATACGGCTAGTCCGGAGGTTATTAATAGTGCGGCTACTGCCCCTGTCAGGGGCCATGGGCTTGGGTCTACTATGTGGTATGCATGGGCTTGGTGGGTCATTAGACGTTTTCCTGTAGGTAGAGGCTTAGAAGGAGGACAAAGACGTAGGCTTGAATAATAGCGACGGCGACTTCTAGAAGGGTTAGTATTAGAAGGAGGAGAGTCGGCAAGATAGCGATAGCTGGCATAAGGGGGATGAGTGCAAGGGTTGCGGAAGAAATAAGGTGAATTAATAGGTGGCCTGCTGTTAAGTTGGCTGTAAGTCGAACACCAAGGGCGAGAGGGCGAATGAACAGGCTAATTGTCTCGATAATAATTAGGATTGGAATTAGCAGGGTTGGGGTTCCTTCTGGAAGGAAGTGTCCGAATGCATGGGTGGGTTGGGTTCGCATGCCAATAATTACTGTAGCGAGTCACAGGGGGACAGCGAGGCCCATATTGAGTGAGAGTTGAGTTGTGGGTGTAAAGGTGTATGGTATTAGACCAAGGACATTAAGGGTAAGCAGAAAAACTATTAGGGATGTAAATAAGGGGGCCCACTTGTGCCCGCCGGGGTTTAGTGGAAGAAAAAGTTGGTTGGTAAAGCGGGCAATAAATCAGCTTTGAAGAGTGAGGGTGCGGTTGTTTAGTCATCGGGTAGTGGGGGTGGGGAAAAGAATTCATGGTAGGGTAAGTGCTACTAAGATTAAAGGAATCCCTAGATATGTGGGGCTGGAAAATTGATTAAAAAGGCTTAGTGTCATGGTCAGTTTCAGGGGGTGGTTTGGGCTTTTGTTGTGCTTTGAGGGGAAGGTTCGTTGGGGAAAATATGTTTTAAAACCTTAGGCGGGATAATAACAAGAAAGATTATTCAGGAAAATATCAAGATTATGAGTCAAGGGGCAGGGTTTAGTTGGGGCATGTCACTAAGGGTGGGGAGGAGTCACCAGTCTCCAGCTTAAAAGGCTGGCGCTTGGTCCTAGATAAGCTTCTTAGTGAAGCGTCTTCAAGTATAAGGGAAGATCAAGATTCAAAGTGTTCTAAAGGAACTGATTCAACAACAATGGGTATAAAGCTGTGGTTGGCTCCACAAATCTCGGAACATTGTCCATAAAAAACTCCGGGGCGAGTAGTAATAAAAGTTGTTTGATTTAAACGGCCGGGTACTGCGTCCATTTTAATTCCCAGTGCTGGGACTGCCCATGAGTGAAGGACGTCTTCTGCTGAAATTAGCACTCGAATGGGGGATTGGAAAGGTACAACTATTCGATGGTCTGCTTCTAGAAGTCGAAACTGGCCGGGATTTAGGTCTTGCGTGGGGATTATATAAGAATCAAAGCTTAGGTCCTCATAGTCGGTATATTCATAACTTCAGTATCATTGGTGCCCTATTGCTTTAATAGTTAGGTGGGGTGCGTTGACTTCATCTATTAAGTATAGGACTCGTAATGAGGGGAGTGCAATAAGGGTAAGGATTAAAGCAGGTAATATTGTTCAGATAATCTCGATTTCTTGAGAATCTAAAATATACTTATCTGTAAGGGAGGTGGTTATTATTATTATAATAATGTAAAGTACGAAGGCGCTAATCAAAAATACGATTATTAGGGCATGATCATGAAAATGTAATAATTCTTCTATTAGAGGTGATGCCGCATCTTGGAATCCTAGTTGTGTTGGGTGTGCCATACAGCTATATGCTAGGATCACGTGGGGTTTTAACCCACAATTCTGCCTTGACAAGGCAGTGTAATAACTTTACTAGAAATCCAATAAGAAAGTGACAGAGCGGTTATGTGGCTGGCTTGAAACCAGTTTATGGGGGTTCAACTCCCTCCTTTCTCGAACTAGCGTGTTTGTATTAAAACAAAGGCGGGTTCTTCATATGTGTGATTAGGGGGAGGGCACCCGTGAAGTCATTCAACGTTTGAAGCGGTTTGTTCAACTGCAAGAACTTTTCGTTTAGCAGTGAAGGCTTCTCAAAGAATAAATAAAAATAATACGACGGCAGTTAGAGATGTTAATGACCCGATAGAGGAGACAGTGTTTCAAAGGGTGTAGGCGTCGGGGTAGTCAGAGTACCGTCGGGGTATGCCCGCAAGGCCTAAGAAATGTTGTGGGAAAAAGGTTAGGTTTACTCCTGCAAATATTAGTCCAAAGTGAATTTTTGATCATGTCTGATGAAGTGTATACCCAGTGAAAAGGGGGAATCAGTGGACGAGGCCTGCTATAATTGCGAATACGGCACCTATTGATAGAACGTAGTGGAAGTGGGCTACTACATAATATGTGTCATGAAGAATAATATCTAGGGAAGAATTGGCTAAGATAATTCCGGTTAGACCTCCAACTGTAAAGAGGAAAATAAATCCGAGGGCCCAGAATATTGGAGCATCTCATTTAACTGAGGCCCCGTGGAGAGTAGCCAGTCAGCTGAAGACTTTTACTCCTGTTGGGATGGCAATCACTATAGTTGCTGATGTAAAGTAAGCGCGTGTATCAACGTCTATTCCAACAGTAAACATGTGATGGGCTCATACAATAAATCCAAGGACTCCGATAGAAATCATGGCCCACACTATACCCATATACCCGAAAGTTTCTTTTTTGCCGGCATAGTATGCCACGATGTGTGAAATCATGCCAAATCCGGGCAGAATTAAGATGTAAACTTCGGGATGGCCAAAGAACCAGAAGAGGTGTTGGTATAGGATGGGGTCTCCTCCCCCAGAGGGGTCAAAGAAAGAAGTGTTGAGGTTTCGGTCTGTAAGAAGTATAGTAATGCCGGCAGCTAAAACAGGAAGAGACAGGAGAAGTAGAACGGCTGTAATAAGAACGGCTCATACAAACAGGGGTATATGATATAGTGTTGTGGTAGGAGGTTTCATATTAATAATAGTAGTAATAAAATTAATGGCCCCAAGAATTGAGGAGACTCCGGCCAGATGAAGGGAGAAGATAGTAAGGTCTACGGATGCACCGGCGTGGGCAAGATTACTTGCTAAAGGGGGATAAACTGTTCAGCCTGTTCCGGCCCCAGCTTCTACCCCAGAAGATGCTAATAGAAGCAAGAAGGAGGGTGGAAGGAGTCAGAAACTTATGTTGTTTATACGGGGGAAAGCCATGTCAGGGGCACCAATTATTAAAGGGACAAGCCAATTTCCAAAACCCCCAATTATTAAGGGTATAACCATGAAGAAGATTATTACGAAGGCATGTGCTGTTACGATAACATTATAAATCTGATCGTCGCCCAGGAGGGTACCTGGTTGACTTAATTCTGCTCGGATGAGTAGGCTTAGGGCTGTACCAACTATTCCGGCTCAGGCACCAAATACTAGATAAAGGGTGCCAATGTCTTTGTGATTAGTCGAGAAAACTCAGCGGGTGATGGCCACAGTTAAATTGTTTAAAGATAGGATGGCTGAGCAAGCGGCGGATTGTAATCCCGCACACAGAGGTTTGAGCCCTCTTCTTATCAAGTTCTGGGGTATTATTACGTCAGATTGCAAACCTGAAGAAGCAAATTTACAATTTGCCGGAACTTAAGCAAAAATTATGGGTAGATGAATGCTTGTTGGTTTAAGCACTTAGCTGTTAACTAAGAGATTAAAGGATCGAAGCCTTTTCATCTAGTAAGGTCTTAGCTTAATTAAAGTATTTGTTTTGCATGCAAAAGATGTGGGGTAGTATCCTGCAGATCTTAACAGGGACTGGGGGATTTTCACCCTCACTGAGGGCTTTGAAGGCCCTTGGTCTAATTTATCCTAAGTCTCTTAGGGGGAAAGCAGGGCTAAAGCCAGGGGGGTTAAGGGGAGGAGTATAATAGAGGTGACTGAGGAAAAGGCAAGGGGGAGGGAAAAGGTTGTTGTTTGAAATCGTCAGGGGGCGAGGGAGGTAATACTATGAGGGGAGATAGTGAGGGCTATGGCATAGGATACCCGTAGGTAGAAGTATAGGCTAAGGAGTGCGCTTAGAGCAGCAATTGAGGCAACAAGGGCAAGATCTTGTTTAGTTAATTCTTGAAGAATTAATCATTTTGGCATAAATCCTGAAAGTGGAGGTAGGCCACCTAGGGATAATAAAATTAAGGGTGTCAGGGTTATAATTGCTGGTGTTTTGGCCCAAGAAGTGGCCAGGGCGTTAATGGTTGTCGAAGAAGAGGATTTAAAAATAAGGAAAGTTGATAAAGTTATTAGAATATAAATTATTAATCCTAAAAATGCTAATTCTTGATTAAATTGTATAATTAAAATTATTCAGCCCAGGTGTGCAATTGATGAGTAGGCTAAAATTTTACGTAATTGAATTTGATTTAGTCCCCCTCAGCCTCCCACTAGAATTGAAGTCATGCCTAAAATAGTGATTAGGTATGGGTTAATGGGTATAATTTGATACATTAATACGAAGGGGGCTAGTTTTTGTCAAGTGGATAAAATTAGGCCTGTTGTCAGGCTGAGACCTTGAAGAACTTCTGGAAGCCAGAAGTGTAAGGGGGCCAGGCCTATTTTGAGGGCAAGGGCCATTGTTAAAAAAGAGGCTGGCAGTGGGTGAAGAATAAAGTTAATGTCTCATTGGCCTGTAATTCAGGCATTTGTAGAGCTGGCAAAGAGAATTAGTGCAGCTGCAGTCGCTTGAATAATAAAATATTTTGTGGTGGCTTCAACTGCACGAGGGTGGTGATGTTGGGCTATTAGGGGGATAATGGCTAGGGTATTAATTTCCAGGCCTATTCATGCAAGAAGTCAGTGAGAACTTGCGAAGGTAAGTGTGGTCCCCATTCCCAGGCTTAACAACAGGACAGTTAAAATAAGGGGGTTCATTAGTAAGGGAAGGAATTTAACCAACATGTTCGGGGTATGGGCCCAAGAGCTTTAACTTAGCTGACCTTACTAGAATTAGAGAATGGTGTAGAGGGAGCACGAGGAGTTTTGATCTCCTAGGGGAGGGTTCAAGTCCCTTTTTTCTAAGGAGTTGGAGGGACTCTAACCCTCATAATTCACTCTATCAAAGTGATCCTATAAAATTCAGGCACAGCTCCCATTAGGCATGGGGGGGAAGGCCTCCGCATGCGGTAGAGAGTGAAAGATGTCAAATAACTAACGCGAGGGTTAAGGGTAGAAAGTTTTTTCAGACTAGGTGTATGAGTTGGTCATAGCGGAATCGGGGGTAAGATGCTCGTACTCATAGAAAAGCTATAGAGAGAAGGGCTGCTTTAGTTATTAATGTTAATGAGGTAAATTCAGGCAGAGAGTAAGAATATGAAGAGCCCATAAATAAAATTGTGGAAAGGGTATTCATTAAGAGAATGTTGGCGTATTCGGCTAGAAAAAATAGTGCGAAGGGTCCTCCTGCATATTCAACGTTGAAACCCGAGACTAGTTCTGACTCTCCCTCCGTCAGGTCAAATGGTGCTCGATTTGTTTCTGCAAGGGTGGAGATGTACCATATAGCGGCTAGAGGTCATGCTGGGAAAATCAGTCAAGTTGCTTCTTGGGTAAAACTAAACGTTTGGAGGGTAAAACCCCCCGAAAAGATAATAATGCTCAATAAAATAAGGCCTAGGCTGACTTCGTAGGAAATGGTTTGGGCGACAGCTCGTAAAGCACCTACTAAGGCATATTTAGAATTTGAGGCCCACCCTGAGCCCAGGGTAGCATATACGGCAAGGCTTGATAGAGCAAGAATAAACAGGATGCTTAAATTTAAGTCGGTGACTGAAAAAGGTATAGGAATAGGGGCTCAGAGGGTGAGGGCCAAGGTAAGTGCAAGTATAGGGGAAATAAGGAATAGAAGGGGGGATGATGTTGAGGGTCGAATGGGCTCCTTAATAAAGAGTTTGACGCCATCGGCAATTGGTTGGAGAAGGCCATAAGGTCCAACTACGTTTGGTCCTTTACGTAGTTGCATATAGCCGAGAACTTTTCGTTCAATTAAAGTTAGAAAGGCAACTGCGAGAAGGACTGGTACTATATAAATTAGTGGGTTAATAATAAAATTAGCTACGGTGTTGGCTATAGTCATAGTTAGAGGAGGGAGTTGAACCCTCGTTGAAAGGGCTTAGGCCTTTTGCAATCACCGGGCTCTGCCACTCTTACTGGCCCTGTTTTCGGGGTTTTCTTCAAGCTTCCTTGTCCGTTTTATTGGTCTTCAGCGGTAGGTGGTAGGGCGTGCGTTAGGCATTGGCCCTTCTTTCCCGGTCCTTTCGTACTGGGGGGAGACTTATCATAGATAGAAACTGACCTGGATTGCTCCGGTCTGAACTCAGATCACGTAGGACTTTAATCGTTGAACAAACGAACCCTTAATAGCGGCTGCACCATTAGGATGTCCTGATCCAACATCGAGGTCGTAAACCCCCTCGTCGATATGGGCTCTGAGAGAGGATTGCGCTGTTATCCCTGGGGTAACTCGGTCCGTTGATCGGTTATACCGGATCATGAAAGTCAGAATTTCTGTTACTTGGAGTAGCGGCTCTGGGTGCTAGGAGTAGTTCTCCCGGTCCACGTGGGGGTTTTGTTGTACCCCGCGGTCGCCCCAACCAAAGACACTTCAATAATTATTATTAAGTTTAAGCTGATATTTCTAGTATACTAAACATAAATTATATTAGGTCTTAAGCTCCACAGGGTCTTCTCGTCTTATGTTTTAATCCCCGCCTCTGCACGGGGAGGTCAATTTCATTGACTGGAGGGGGGAGACAGTTAAGCCCTCGTGATGCCATTCATACAGGTCTTCATTTAAAAGACAAGTGATTACGCTACCTTCGCACGGTTAAAATACCGCGGCCGTTAAACATATAGTCACAGGGCAGGCGGGACCTCTTATAGGGGGAGGGCAAGAGGCGATGTTTTTGGTAAACAGGCGGGGCTTTTGTTTGCCGAGTTCCTTCCCACTCGTTTAGTCTTTCCTTCGGGCACGCCTGTGTGGGGTTAACGATGTAAATAAAGTGTTTTTCTTGTGGGTGTCGCTTTATTCCCTCTGGGGGTGGGGTCGATTAACAGTCGGTGGGGGGTCCGTTCCAACTTACACATGTGCTAGGAGAAGATCATGTCTTCTTATTACTCATTTTAGCATAATTGCTCTTATGGGGGCATAAGACAGCCTGGTAGGGGGCAGGGAGGAAGATTTTGTATCAGAATACGGGGATTGGACTTAAGCTGAGCTTTAACGCTTTCTGTTAAGATGGCTGCTTTCAGGCCCACTTAATTTGAAGTCCTCTAGTATTATGATCTTGTGTCACCTGTAAAAGTTGTTTCTCTTGTCAGGAAGGCTGTACCCTTTCTGACTAACTCCTTTAGCTATCTTTACCAATGTGAGCATTGCTTGTGTGGTTAGGAAAACTTAAAGGGCTGAACTTCTATTCAATTCCCAGGCAACCAGCTATTACTGTGCTCGGTAGGTTTATCACCTCTACTCAAAGATCTTCCCACTCTTTTGCCACAGAGACGGGTTTGCCCTATAATAGGCTGTCCTGGAGTAGCTCGCTCAGTTTCGGGGTTACAAACTAAAGGGCTCTTTGCTTGCATTTTACTTGCTAAATCATGATGCAAAAGGTACGAGGGGTAATCTCTGCTATTTTATACTTAATTGGTTTATTTCATTTCTTTTTCAGCATTCCCTTGCGGTACTTTATCTGTTGCTCTTTTTTCCTTTTCTGTCGCCCATACTTTGGGGTAAAATGATTTATTCAAATGTATTGTGAGTCTTAAATCATAAATAGGTTATACTTGATGAGGCTAGCTGTTTAGTAGCAGAGCAGTCCGACTTGCACGGACAACTTCTCGGTGTAAGGGAGATGCTTTTCTCATTTGGCCATGCACTGCGGTTATCCAAGTGCACCTTCCGGTACACTTACCATGTTACGACTTGCCTCTCCTTTTAAATCTCTGTTTTTAGGAAGGGGGGGGGGGGGTGTTCTTTGGAGAGAGTGACGGGCGGTGTGTGCGCGCTTCAGGGCCATTTTCAGCAGGGCGCTCTATTCTCTGCTTACTGCTAAATCCTCCTTCAGGTATTATTTCAATCTACCATTCGTAAATTCTCTGGGGCAGAGAATGTAGCCCATGTCTTCCCATCTTATTGGCTACACCTCGACCTGACGTTTTTGGCTGTGCCACTTGCGCTTACTGTAATGTGCCTTCACAGGGTAAGCTGACGACGGCGGTATATAGGCTGAGTTAAACAAAAGATGGTGAGGTTTAACGGGGGTTATCAGTTCTAGAACAGGCTCCTCTAGGGGGGTCTAAAGCACCGCCAAGTCCTTTGGGTTTTAAGCTAATGCTCGTAGTTCCCGGGCGGATAATTTAAGTACAATAATTATCGATGTTGAGGACCACACATAGTGGGGTATCTAATCCCAGTTTGTATTGTGGTTTTCGTGGATTCACGTTTGGTAGGGACACTTTCGTAGTTGTTCTTCATAGCCTCGAGTACATTCAACTGTTTTGAGGCATTTTGACCCTATTCTCAATTCTTATCATTAACCACTCTTTACGCCGTTCTCAGTCAACTTGGGCCTCTCGTATAACCGCGGTGGCTGGCACGAGTTTTACCGGCCCTCTTAGTCTTAACTAGGTCAAGTTTTCACTCATGGCCTAAATTTTATCACTGCTGATTACCCGTAGGGGTGTGGCTAAGCAAGGCGTCGTGGGCTTCGGGGGGGGGTGCCTGATGCCTGCTCCTCAATTCCGGGCGGGATATCAAGGGCATTCTCACAGGGGTGCGGATACTTGCATGTGTAAGTTGGACTATAATTGATAGTAAAGTCAGGACCAAGCCTTTGTGCTTTTGGAGCTTTCTAGGGCTCATCTTAACATCTTCAGTGTTATGCTTTAGGTTAAGCTACAATAGCGCGACATATAAGAACATTATATAAAGACTGAATCAATATGAGATTATATCAGACTACATTCATTATAATATTATATATTATATAGTACCCAATAGTGCCCCAGTATCTAATACTATATAATACTATATAATACTATATAATACTATATAATACTATATAATACTATATAATACTATATAATACTATATAATACTATATAATACTATATAATACTATATAATACTATATAATATTATATAATATTATATAACACTATATAATACTATATAATACTATATAATACTATATAATACTATATAATATTATATAATATTATATAATATTATATAACACTATATAACACTATATAATACTATATAATACTATATAATACTATATAATACTATATAATACTATATAATACTATATAATACTATATAATACTATATAATACTATATAATACTATATAATACTATATAATACTATATAATACTATATAATACTATATAATACTATATAATACTATATAATACTATATAATACTATATAATACTATATAATACTATATAATACTATATAATACTATATAATACTATATAATACTATATGATATTATATAATACTATATAATACTATATGATATTATATAATACTATATAATACTATATAATACTATATAATACTATATAATACTATATAATACTATATAATACTATATAATACTATATAATACTATATAATACTATATAATACTATATAATACTATATAATACTATATAATACTATATAATACTATATAATACTATATAATACTATATAATACTATATAATACTATATAATACTATATAATACTATATAATACTATATAATACTATATAATACTATATAATACTATATAATACTATATAATACTACATAATACTATATAATACTATATAATACTATATAATACTATATGATACAATATAATACAATATAATACAATATAATTCCATGTGATGTGATGTAAAACATTATTTACTCCTGCAAATGTTATATAAATAATTTATAAATTTAATGAAAACACTGTTTAAATTTTAGAAAAGATAATCTTATGAAGTCCTAAAAAGTCTGTTAATTTGAGGCCTGAATTTTCCCCTGCATTATGGGGGGGTAGGGGGGGTTTACGCAGTAAAAATCTTCAGACTTTTATTTTTCAGTGGGCTCTCCCGAGAAATATTTTAAGATTATGTCCTTGAAATAGAAGTGTGTGATATAATAACCATTGTCTATTATTAATTAATATTATGTATATAAACCAAGAAATAGTCCCACCTAAATTTGAGTTATTAGGATGCACTCTGAAATGTTAGTGAAGGGGAAAAAAAAAAAGAAACCCCTTGCCCTTGGGGTGGATGCCCGCATGCTGGTGATTTAGTCGAGCTGTTATACACCATTTAGAGATGTGCAAAAAAGTGATTCCTGGAGCTACACGAGTTGAATGTTCTTGAAGCTAGGCAAGGATGCCGGGAATAATTCACGGAGTGGTAGTTCTACAATTAATGCTCTTGACCATCATGTAGATTGTGTATCATTAGGATACAGAGATAGATTATACTTACTTAACTCTAGATCTCTAGTAATGATTATTAAGGAAAAAACCGTGTTTAATTTCGATATATGGGGGCGTACACAAATGTACTATCTTATTAATATGGTTGCCTGAATGGTTAATTTCGATATATGGTGATAATACATATATGTACTATCTTATTAATATGGTTGCCTGAATGGTTAATTTCGATATATGGTGATAATACATATATGTACTATCTATGACAAGGGGTAGTTTAATCTAAAATACTGATAATACATATATGTACTATCTATGACAAGGGGTAGTTTAATCTAAAATACTGGCTTTGGGAGTCAGTGAGGGGAGTGTGAGCCTCCTTCCCTTGAGTGTTGTGAGGCAGATCTCGGTAGAATGAGCGCTAGGGAGGAATTTAGCCCCCGCATCCGGCTTACAAGGCCGGCGCTCTTCGCATTGAGCTACTAGGGCAAGTTCATTCGAGGGCTTTATTCTCAACAATTCCTGCAATGGGGAATAAGATTAAGAATAGGGAGAAGTATAGGATAGATGCGAGTTGGCCAATTACAATAAAGGGGTGTTCGACAGGCACTCCTCCAATTCATGTGAGAATTAATATGTCTGCTACTAATACTCAGAAAAGTACTTGAGTGAGTGGGCGAAAGGTCAGGCTTCGTTGTTTTGAGGTGTGAAGAAGAGGGACGAGCATGAGCACGAGGATCGAGAATAATAGTGCTAGAACACCGCCTAGTTTGTTTGGGATTGATCGTAAGATGGCGTATGCAAATAGAAAATATCACTCAGGTTTGACGTGGGGGGGAGTAACAATTGGATTGGCGGGGGTGAAATTGTCTGGGTCTCCCAGAAGATTTGGTGAGAATAGGGCTAGGGAGGTAAGTCCTAGAAGAAGGATGGCGAAACCAAGAAGATCTTTGTAGGTAAAGTAAGGGTGAAAAGGAATTTTGTCCGCGGCGGAGTTAATCCCTGTCGGGTTGTTTGATCCGGTCTCATGGAGGAATAGGAGATGTAATATAGTAACTGCTACAATAATAAATGGGAAAAGGAAGTGGAATGCGAAGAATCGGGTGAGGGTAGCGTTGTCCACGGAGAATCCACCCCAGATTCACTGAACTAGGGTGTCTCCCACATATGGAACAGTGGACATTAGATTAGTGATGACAGTGGCACCTCAGAAGGATATTTGTCCTCAAGGGAGGACGTAACCTACAAAAGAAGTTATTATTACAAGAAGGAATAGGACTACTCCAATATTTCATGTCTCTATGAATAAATAGGAGCCATAGTAGAGGCCTCGTGCAATATGGAGATAAAGGCAAATAAAAAAGAAAGAGGCGCCGTTGGCGTGTATGTTACGAATAAGTCAGCCGTAGTTGACGTCACGGCAGATGTGGACTACAGAGGAGAAAGCTATTTCGATGTCCGAGGTGTAGTGTATGGCTAAAAAAAGCCCGGTTAAAATTTGAGTAATTAAGCAGAGTCCAAGAAGAGAGCCGAAGTTTCATCAGACGGAAATGTTTGAGGGGGCAGGAAGGTCTACTAATGCGTCGTTTGCAATTTTGAGAATGGGGTGTGTTTTTCGGAGGCTGGCCATTATGGGGTTTTTATAGTTGAAGTACAACGGTGGTTTTTCAAGTCACTGGTCTTGGTTAGAATCCAGGTAAAAATAATGACATTTATCATGTTAATTCTTCTAGTGGGTATAATTTTAGGGGTGGTTTCTGTAGCTTCTAATCCTTC